>JAWNLD010000645.1:0-456330 GCA_035041545.1 Drosophila colorata
GATGTTGGCCTTGGGAGTCATCGAAGGCAGTAATAGTTCGTGGAGTAACCGCACTACAATTGTGCGAAGGCCGGAAAAAATCGTTTCTGCTTAGATGCGCGCAAGCTCAACGTTGCTACCGTCAAAGACGCCTATCCACTTCCATGCATCGAGGATATACTTTCGCGGATCGAGCAGACTTTTTATATTTCTAGCGGTGACCTCAAGTTCGCATTCTGGCAAATTGAGTTGGAGGAAGGCAGCAAAGCATACACGGCCTTTACAGTGCCAGGGCGCCCGCTCTATCAATTTGTCATGATGCCCTTCGGAATTTGTAATGCCGTTCAGCGACTATGCCGCCTAATGGACAATGTAATCCCCACGCAGCTCAGGACAATCGTGTTCGTTTATCTGGACGATCTTTTGATTATCGCTCCGAACTTTGAGACGCACTTAAAATATTTCAGGCTGGTGGCACAAAGTCTGCGGAAGGCGAACTTGACGATCGGGCTAGAAAAATCCAAGTTCTGCTTTAAGAGTCTCAAGTATCTCGGATTTATAGTAGGCGAAGGGACCTTACGAACCGACCGTGACCGTGTAGCAGCTATTAGGCAAATCCCGTAACCTCGATCCGTCAAAGAAGTGCGCAGTTTTCTGGGAACCGCGGGATGGTACCGCCGGTTCATCAGAAACTTTGCGGAAATAGCAGCACCACTTACGGAGGTACTGAAAGGCAGTCCGAGAGGGAAATTCCATTAGAGTCCTGAAGCGCTTACATCCGCTCCTGCATTGGTTCACGCTGACTTCTCGCGTAAGTCTTATGTGCATTGCGATGCATCTCATTTCGGAGTTTGGGGCGGTACTGTTCCAAATCGATGCCGAGGGCAATGAAAGGCCAAGAGCGTTCTTCTCCGCCAAGATGGATAAACACCAGGTCAATTACTCGGTGACGGAGAAAGAATGTCTTGCCGCGGTACTGGCTGTCCAAAAGTTCAGGCCGTACATCGAAATGATGCCATTCACGGTAATCACCGACCACGCCAGCCTCAAATGGCTCATGTCATTGCGAGATTTGGACGGTCGATTAGCTAGATGGTCTCTACGCCTGCAGCACTTCGACTTCCAGATCGAGCACAGGAAAGGGGCGGACAATGTTGTTGCTGACACTTTGTCACGCAGTGTCGCCGAGTTGTCGCTGGATTTAGAGCAGTTGCTGAGGATACAGACTGTTGCGTTTGAGTCGGATGAGTATCGAGAGATTTTGGAAGAGGTGCGCAAGAATCAAGATCGATTAGATTTACAGTTACAGGAGGGACTTTTGTACAAACGGACGGGGTTCGAAAAGCTGGAAGATGAAGTCGAGGGCACACTGTGGAAGCTGTGGGTGCCAGAGGCGCTAAGTTCGACGCTGAGAGAGCAGGCTCATGTAGACGCGAAGGCATCTCATGGAGGCGTGGCAAAAACGCTCCATTTGCTGAGAAGGCAATTATACTGGCCCCACATGGCAGCTCAGGTGCGAGAATACGTAGGCAGATGCGAGGTATGCAAGGAGACGAAAGCGCCGAGCCACCGGATGCAAGTTTCGATAGGGCACGAGGTGAAGACGGAACGGCCCTTCCAGAAAATATATATTGATTTTCTGGGAAAGTATCCGCGTCGAAGAGGGGTCACGCCTGGATATTCGTAGTCGTCGATCATTTTTCGAAATTAACGTTCCTGAAGGCCATGAAAGATGCCACGACAGACAACGTAGTTGAATTTCTGGTGCACGAGATTTTTTTCAAATTCGGTGTCCCTGAGACGATCCACTCAGACAACGGCCGACAGTTCGTGTCAAAGAAGTTCGAGAGCATGATCGACGCTTTTGGAATCTGTCACATGAAAACAGCCATATAATCTCCCCAGAGCAATGCAGCTGAGCGCGTCAATCGCACAGTGTTGGCGGCGATCCGTTCATATCTGGAGCAAGACCATCGGGAGTGGGATGCATTTCTGCCCGAAATCGAGGTAGCGATCCGCATGCTGTCCACTCTGCAACTGGGGTTTTTTGCAGTCTTTGGCCAGCATATGTACCTCAATGGGGCTAGCTACAAACTAGCACGGAAGTTACGGTCCCTGGGCGAACACTCGAACTCAGGATAAAATCCGGCTAGCGCAGGAACAGGTTAAACAACACCTACACAAAGCATTCGAGCGCAGTCGACAGCAGTATGACAAGCGTGCGCGCAAGTTTCACGCGGTGCCAGGCCAAGAAGTGTACAGACGAAACTTCGTACTGAGTGACTTCAGCAAGGCTTTCAATGCCAAATTCGCCAGGAACTTTCGCAAATGTCGGGTCTCCAGAGCCATCGGAAACAATGCCTATGAGGTGGAAGATGGAGCCGGAAGATCGTTGGGTGTTGTCCATGCAAAGGATCTGAGGGTGTAGAGAGGAGGTCAGATGGGTGTGGCCTATGTTGGGCGTTCCGTTATAGTGAGCAACCAGGCGAACGGAGTCAACAAATGCGCACGGGAATTTTAACCGTTCATGGCGGCGCATAACTTCAATTTGCCATCGGTGACAATCGCGACCCTGGTGGGAAAATTTTTCGAGGGGTGCAGGCCTGTTCATCGCATGACGATTAGCGTGAGCTGGCAGGGTCAAAACCCAGAGTGAACAGAGAGACAGACGGTGGGGACTGCCGAGGAGATGACAGGCAGAATAAAAGAAAGAGGCGACAACACGTTTTTTTGGCGGGACGGCAACAAAGGGAATTATCGAAGTGTGGCCAGAAGAGGCAAATTTCGAATTTAGGGTTCTGCACAAGCGCACAGACCCCGCATAAAGACTGCTGTCTTGATTAAAGTTCGGCGTAAGTGTGAAAGAAAAAATGTCTGAATGTTTTGTAATTTGGTGTTTGTTTCCAACAGGTGGTCAACAACTGGTCACGCCGCAGTTTAATTTTGAGGCCCTATTTTTTTTGACTCTGCTGCGGCCCAATATTGCCTTTGGAGGACACATACATTCAGCCGGCGTTCATGCGCTGATGTTTTTTATTGATTGGAACCCCCATCATCTTAGCTCTCTGCGTCCTTCCAAAAAAAACTGAGTGAGTGTGTTCCAGCAAGAGCCGACACCGCAACGATCTGCCGCGGGCCCTGTCGCCATAACAGCCGCAGATCAGTCGCCCATATCGCGGCTACGCATATGCGAGCATATTAGTGGCCCAAACCGTGGCACGTCCAAAAATCGTTTTGCGGCAACCGATAGGGCTAAACGAGAGGCGCTTGTAAGCTCATATAATTGTTGCACGCTTGTCAACTTAGATGTTAAGAAAGTTGCCTTTTTATTTATCTATTTATTAATTTATCGTCCTATTTATTAAATTATTTATGAATTTATTGTGCTATTTATTTATTTATTTACTGTGTGTTTATTTATATATTTATGAATCTATTTATTAATATATTATATTATATATAAGAAAAGAAATTCGGGAGAATCACCGAGGCCATGGAATAGGTCGGCTGTCAGTTCCAATTCAAGGGCAATGGCATTCAAATTTAAATAGCCGTTACAGGAAGGGCGGATACGTCGTGGCCGATAACACCGGGTCTGCCAACTCGTCCGATCATTTGTGTGTATTTGTATTTGTACGTTCATGTGTAGTATTGTAAAGGTTGTATTGTTTTGGAATTTTGTACCGTCTAGGGGCAGGGTTGAGGTTACCCACCCCTGAGAATACTGAGCTAGCTGAGTTTGCCCCCCCGAAACCACAAGACGTGTTACATTTGTAAGCAAATAAGTTTAGTGATGTGCAGACTTTGTAGTTTTGTGTGATTGTTCGCGACGGCGGGCATGGGTAGACCCACCCCTATGTGAGAGTACTGGCTAGCCGGCACTGCCCCCTGGAGACAAACCGACACGCAACATGTTTCTTTGTGCAAACCTGTATTTACGGAGAGCGTCAACTGATTTTAATTCACTTTAAAAAAATTGAGATCAATTGACGGAATGAATTTTGATTTAGTCAAACATCTACTCTGTTTGAAATTTAGCGTGAACAGCTGATTTTGATTTAAGGTTATGCCGCAAAACGTAAACAAACATTCCAATGGTTTTTTTACAAATATAAATTCTAATTTTTTATGAAAATTGTCAAAATAAAGTTAAAAATTGTATTTGCTGTATATTTTATAATATTTATTATGTATACTATTTATTATGTGTAGTGCTACCAGATAAGTGATAGCGGACTGGCTACTCTGCCGCTTTGTTTTGATTTTGTAAGGATACAGCTGATTGTGTATGTTACCAAAAGATGAAATCAAATGAAAATTTAATCAAAATTAGTTGACGGAATTATAAATTAAATGAATAATAAATGTTATTGTATTGTGATGAGAATGGCGTCTTCTCAAATAAAATGCTTATCGATATAAAATGTGAATGTCGATACTTTTCTTCATTCTCTAATACTGGTTCCAAGTTCCATCCTCAAAATATTTGAACATTAGTTTTCGGAGAAATGTATGGAAGAAGCAGATATCAGGCAGCGATTAGCTAAGATAAGGGGTCTATTTCGCTCATGAGGTTCTGAGCTTAGCTCGCTCTTTCAGCGATCTCACTCGCTTTGGTCGTCAACATTTAGTGCAAGTGCTAGATGAGGTTCCACGAGCACAGTAATTTGTGTATCGTATGCTTAGTTGTAAAACTGTCAAAAGTAATCCAAAAAAATTCAGATATCAAACAAAAACACCGCTACAAGAGGTAACGATCTAGGGGCAAAAGCACATTCCAGCTTCAAAATTTCTGATATAAAATTTTGTGACGAAGGATATTCAATATAATATATAATCAATTCCAAATAAAAAAAAAATTTCGAAGTGTTTTTGTTTAATACGTATGTAAATACTTACAAAAAGTCAATTCACAAACAACTAACCAAAACATTGATTTTAGTACTAAAACAATTGTTTATTAATTCCAGAATTCAGATAAATTACTTCAACATATAAACTTACATTTTCCCTTTTTACGTGTTTGTTTTTAATTTGGTTCTTATTTTGTTTTGGTGTCTTCTCTGTGTGAGAGATTCGAAGAAGGGTACGAATAAACGAAAATTGCTGCCTCCGGCTTAAGCACGCAACTGTGCCCATGCCATTCTTTATGAGTAGACTATTGCAAATGAACAATACACATAGTATTCATTTGGCATGTGTAGTTATTTTTTTTCGAAAATTGTGCAGCATTCACTGTACAAACTGCAGATGAAAATATGAATGTATTAATGCAGGCATCTAGTAGGGAGGGTAATGAATGCGATAGTCAAATTACAGCAAAGACTTCGCCCTCAGTGGTTAGAAATAGAAAAACGAAAGCTTCAACCATGTATGTATGTAATTATTTTAGCCAAGTTGAATATTTTGAACTGATTGATTGTTTCGGAGTCTAGCTCCTTGTATAAATTCCGTAGGAATCCTAACATTAGATTTGTGTGTGCTGGTCGAGACAAGAGACAAGCCACAAGAGGATCCTGCCCAGCTGTGCTCACTCGACTACGAAGATTAGCAAGTCCGTAATTTTTCCAATTTGGTGAAATATGCAAATAGATCTCCATCATAGCTGCGATTTCTCAAATGTATTGCTTATACATTCTTACATAGACGCGACTGCTACAAAGATGTTGAAACCCAATGTGAGACCTCCAATCATCTGTTAAAATTTTGATATATATTTGATTTGGTCAGTGAGTTTAATTTGCTTTGAAATTACTAGCTAATTCGTATGAGTTAAGAAAGGGCGTGTTATCCAAAGTCCATAGGAATGGTAGAACTTGCTGTTTGCCGATTGTGCCGCGTGCATTCAAATGGTCTGTGATATATCAAGTATATGAGTCAATTATGCAGCTTGGATGGAAGAAAACGCTCGATAAGGTTAATCAGTATTATTGGTTCGGTAATTAGAGGCAGAAGCTTGGGACCTGGAAAGCGATGAGAACAGTCGGCTGGACTCAGTTAAAGAAGAGTTTATGGCTTTTGAGAAGGTAGGACTGGGGAAGACGACTGTGGAAACGCATAGGATAGAGCTGATCGAAGGGACGACACCGGTAAAAGACAGCCATTATCCGCTATCTCCGGCGATGCAGGAAGTTGTCTGGGGCGAGGTAGACAAGATGTTGGCCTTGGGAGTCATCGAAGGCAGTAATAGTTCGTGGAGTAACCGCACTACAATTGTGCGAAGGCCGGAACAAATCGTTTCTGCTTAGATGCGCGCAAGCTCAACGTTGCTACCGTCAAAGACGCCTATCCACTTCCATGCATCGAGGATATACTTTCGCGGATCGATCAGACTTTTTATATTTCTAGCGGTGACCTCAAGTTCGCATTCTGGCAAATTGAGTTGGAGGAAGGCAGCAAAGCATACACGGCCTTTACAGTGCCAGGGCGCCCGCTCTATCAATTTGTCATGATGCCCTTCGGACTTTGTAATGCCGCTCAGCGACTATGCCGCCTAATGGACAATGTAATCCCCACGCAGCTCAGGACAATCGTGTTCGTTTATCTGGACGATCTTTTGATTATCGCTCCGGACTTTGAGACGCACTTAAAATATTTCAGGCTGGTGGCACAAAGTCTGCGGAAGGCGAACTTGACGATCGGGCTAGAAAAATCCAAGTTCTGCTTTAAGAGTCTCAAGTATCTCGGATTTATAGTAGGCGAAGGGACCTTACGAACCGACCGTGACCGTGTAGCAGCTATTAGGCAAATCCCGTAACCTCGATCCGTCAAAGAAGTGCGCAGTTTTCTGGGAACCGCGGGATGGTACCGCCGGTTCATCAGAAACTTTGCGGAAATAGCAGCACCACTTACGGAGGTACTGAAAGGCAGTCCGAGAGGGAAATTCCATTAGAGTCCTGAAGCGCTTACATCCGCTCCTGCATTGGTTCACGCTGACTTCTCGCGTAAGTCTTATGTGCATTGCGATGCATCTCATTTCGGAGTTTGGGGCGGTACTGTTCCAAATCGATGCCGAGGGCAATGAAAGGCCAAGAGCGTTCTTCTCCGCCAAGATGGATAAACACCAGGTCAATTACTCGGTGACGGAGAAAGAATGTCTTGCCGCGGTATTGGCTGTCCAAAAGTTCAGGCCGTACATCGAAATGATGCCATTCACGGTAATCACCGACCACGCCAGCCTCAAATGGCTCATGTCATTGCGAGATTTGGACGGTCGATTAGCTAGATGGTCTCTACGCCTGCAGCACTTCGACTTCCAGATCGAGCACAGGAAAGGGGCGGACAATGTTGTTGCTGACACTTTGTCACGCAGTGTCGCCGAGTTGTCGCTGGATTTAGAGCAGTTGCTGAGGATACAGACTGTTGCGTTTGAGTCGGATGAGTATCGAGAGATTTTGGAAGAGGTGCGCAAGAATCAAGATCGATTAGATTTACAGTTACAGGAGGGACTTTTGTACAAACGGACGGGGTTCGAAAAGCTGGAAGATGAAGTCGAGGGCACACTGTGGAAGCTGTGGGTGCCAGAGGCGCTAAGTTCGACGCTGAGAGAGCAGGCTCATGTAGACGCGAAGGCATCTCATGGAGGCGTGGCAAAAACGCTCCATTTGCTGAGAAGGCAATTATACTGGCCCCACATGGCAGCTCAGGTGCGAGAATACGTAGGCAGATGCGAGGTATGCAAGGAGACGAAAGCGCCGAGCCACCGGATGCAAGTTTCGATAGGGCACGAGGTGAAGACGGAACGGCCCTTCCAGAAAATATATATTGATTTTCTGGGAAAGTATCCGCGTCGAAGAGGGGTCACGCCTGGATATTCGTAGTCGTCGATCATTTTTCGAAATTAACGTTCCTGAAGGCCATGAAAGATGCCACGACAGACAACGTAGTTGAATTTCTGGTGCACGAGATTTTTTTCAAATTCGGTGTCCCTGAGACGATCCACTCAGACAACGGCCGACAGTTCGTGTCAAAGAAGTTCGAGAGCATGATCGACGCTTTTGGAATCTGTCACATGAAAACAGCCATATAATCTCCCCAGAGCAATGCAGCTGAGCGCGTCAATCGCACAGTGTTGGCGGCGATCCGTTCATATCTGGAGCAAGACCATCGGGAGTGGGATGCATTTCTGCCCGAAATCGAGGTAGCGATCCGCATGCTGTCCACTCTGCAACTGGGGTTTTTTGCAGTCTTTGGCCAGCATATGTACCTCAATGGGGCTAGCTACAAACTAGCACGGAAGTTACGGTCCCTGGGCGAACACTCGAACTCAGGATAAAATCCGGCTAGTGGATCAGGAACAGGTTAAACAACACCTACACAAAGCGTGCGCGCAAGTTTCACGCGGTGCCAGGCCAAGAAGTGTACAGACGAAACTTCGTACTGAGTGACTTCAGCAAGGCTTTCAATGCCAAATTCGCCAGGAAGTTTCGCAAATGTCGGGTCGCCAGAGCCGTCGGAAACAATGCCTATGAGGTGGAAGATGGAGCCGGAAGATCGTTGGGTGTTGTCCATGCAAAGGATCTGAGGGTGTAGAGAGGAGGTCAGATGGGTGTGGCCTATGTTGGGCGTTCCGTTATAGTGAGCAACCAGGCGAACGGAGTCAACAAATGCGCACGGGAATTTTAACCGTTCATGGCGGCGCATAACTTCAATTTGCCATCGGTGACAATCGCGACCCTGGTGGGAAAATTTTTCGAGGGGTGCAGGCCTGTTCATCGCATGACGATTAGCGTGAGCTGGCAGGGTCAAAACCCAGAGTGAACAGAGAGACAGACGGTGGGGACTGCCGAGGAGATGACAGGCAGAATAAAAGAAAGAGGCGACAACACGTTTTTTTGGCGGGACGGCAACAAAGGGAATTATCGAAGTGTGGCCAGAAGAGGCAAATTTCGAATTTAGGGTTCTGCACAAGCGCACAGACCCCGCATAAAGACTGCTGTCTTGATTAAAGTTCGGCGTAAGTGTGAAAGAAAAAATGTCTGAATGTTTTGTAATTTGGTGTTTGTTTCCAACAGGTGGTCAACAACTGGTCACGCCGCAGTTTAATTTTGAGGCCCTATTTTTTTTGACTCTGCTGCGGCCCAATATTGCCTTTGGAGGACACATACATTCAGCCGGCGTTCATGCGCTGATGTTTTTTATTGATTGGAACCCCCATCATCTTAGCTCTCTGCGTCCTTCCAAAAAAAACTGAGTGAGTGTGTTCCAGCAAGATCCGACACCGCAACGATCTGCCGCGGGCCCTGTCGCCATAACAGCCGCAGATCAGTCGCCCATATCGCGGCTACGCATATGCGAGCATATTAGTGGCCCAAACCGTGGCACGTCCAAAAATCGTTTTGCGGCAACCGATAGGGCTAAACGAGAGGCGCTTGTAAGCTCATATAATTGTTGCACGCTTGTCAACTTAGATGTTAAGAAAGTTGCCTTTTTATTTATCTATTTATTAATTTATCGTCCTATTTATTAAATTATTTATGAATTTATTGTGCTATTTATTTATTTATTTACTGTGTGTTTATTTATATATTTATGAATCTATTTATTAATATATTATATTATATATAAGAAAAGAAATTCGGGAGAATCACCGAGGCCATGGAATAGGTCGGCTGTCAGTTCCAATTCAAGGGCAATGGCATTCAAATTTAAATAGCCGTTACAGGAAGGGCGGATACGTCGTGGCCGATAACACCGGGTCTGCCAACTCGTCCGATCATTTGTGTGTATGTATTTACGTTCATATGTAGTATTGTAAAGGTTGTATTGTTTTGGAATTTTGTACCGTCGAGGGGCAGGGTTGAGGCTACCCACCCCTGGGAATACTGAGCTAGCTGAGGTTGCCCCCCGAAACCACAAGACGTGTTACATTTGTAAGCAAATAAGTTTAGTGATGTGCAGACTTTGTAGTTTTGTGTGATTGTTCGCGACGGCGGGCATGGGTAGACCCACCCCTATGTGAGAGTACTGGCTAGCCGGCACTACCCCCTGGAGACAAACCGACACGCAACATGTTTCTTTGTGCAAACCTGTATTTACGGAGAGCGTCAACTGATTTTAATTCACTTTAAAAAAATTGAGATCAATTGACGGAATGAATTTTGAGTTAGTCAAACATCTACTCTGTTTGAAATTTAGCGTGAACAGCTGATTTTGATTTAAGGTTATGCCGCAAAACGTAAACAAACATTCCAATGGTTTTTTTACAAATATAAATTCTAATTTTTTATGAAAATTGTCAAAATAAAGTTAAAAATTGTCTTTGCTGTATATTTTATAATATTTATTATGTATACTATTTATTATGTGTAGTGCTACCAGATAAGTGATAGCGGACTGGCTACTCTGCCGCTTTGTTTTGATTTTGTAAGGATACAGCTGATTGTGTATGTTACCAAAAGATGAAATCAAATGAAAATTTAATCAAAATTAGTTGACGGAATTATAAATTATAAATTCTTAGTGAAAAATAAATTTTATTGTATTGTGATGAGAATGGCGTCTTCTCAAATAAAATGCTTATCGATATAAAATGTGAATGTCGATACTTTTCTTCATTCTCTAATACTGGTTCCAAGTTCCATCCTCAAAATATTTGAACATTAGTTTTCGGAGAAATGTATGGAAGAAGCAGATATCAGGCTGCGATTACCTAAGATAAGGGGTCTATTTCGCTCATGAGGTTCTGAGCTTAGCTCGCTCTTTTAGCGATCTCACTCGCTTTGGTCGTCAACATTTAGTGCAAGTGCTAGATGGGGTTCCACGAGCACAGTAATTTGTGTATCGTATGCTTAGTTGTAAAACTGTCAAAAGTAATCCAAAAAAATTCTGATATCAAACAAAAACACCGCTACAAGAGGTAACGATCTAGGGGCAAAAGCACATTCCAGCTTCAAAATTTCTGATATAAAATTTTGTGAAGAAGGATATTCAATATAATATATAATCAATTCCAAATAAAAAATAAAAATTTCGAAGTGTTTTTGTTTAATACGTATGTAAATACTTACAAAAAGTCAATTCACAAACAACTAACCAAAACATTGATTTTAGTACTAAAACAATTGTTTATTAATTCCAGAATTAAGATATATTACTTCAACATATAAACTTACATTTTCCCTTTTTACGTGTTTGTTTTTAATTTGGTTCTTATTTTGTTTTGGTGTCTTCTCTGTGTGAGAGATTCGAAGAAGGGTACGAATAAACGAAAATTGCTGCCTCCGGCTTAAGCACGCAACTGTGCCCATGCCATTCTTTATGAGTAGACTATTGCAAATGAACAATACACATAGTATTCATTTGGCATGTGTAGTTATTTTTTTTTCGAAAATTGTGCAGCATTCACTGTACAAACTGCAGACGAAAATATGAATGTATTAATGCAGGCATCTAGTAGGGAGGGTAATGAATGCGATAGTCAAATTAGAGCAAAGACTTCGCCCTCAGTGGTTAGAAATAGAAAAACGAAAGCTTCAACCATGTATGTATGTAATTATTTTAGCCAAGTTGAATATTTTGAACTGATTGATTGTTTCGGAGTCTAGCTCCTTGTATAAATTCCGTAGGAATCCTAACATTAGATTTGTGTGTGCTGGTCGAGACAAGAGACAAGCCACAAGAGGATCCTGCCCAGCTGTGCTCACTCGACTACGAAGATTAGCAAGTCCGTAATTTTTCCAATTTGGTGAAATATGCAAAAAGATCTCCATCATAGCTGCGATTTCTCAAATGTATTGCTTATACATTCTTACATAGACGCGACTGCTACAAAGATGTTGAAACCCAATGTGAGACCTCCAATCATCTGTTAAAATTCTGATATATATTTGATTTGGTCAGTGAGTTTAATTTGCTTTGAAATTACTAGCTAATTCGTATGAGTTAAGAAAGGGCGTGTTATCCAAAGTCCATAGGAATGGAAGAACTTGCTGTTTGCCGATTGTGCCGCGTGCATTCAAATGGTCTGTGATAAATCAAGTATATGAGTCAATTATGCAGCTTGGATGGAAGAAAACGCTCGATAAGGTTAATCAGTATTATTGGTTCGGTAAAATATCTCAAATTCGTTGACATTTGCAAACCTTGCAAATCGGCCAAGATCTTTTAGGAAAAGTTTAGGCAGAGCTTTATTCCATTCCTAAAGTCAGTGTGCTGTGGCATACTATACATGTGCACCTAACTGGTAAATTGAGTGGTAAAAGCGACCTCAAAGTATATGTTATTGTTCAGGTCGGCGCCTTTACTTAATTCGTTTATCTAAGTTATATGCTTATATGCAGACCAAATTGGATGCAAATATTAAAGGCCCATTTTTAGTAGTTGGGGCTTTAGATGGAGGCAGATACATGCTAAAGTCATTGCGAAATAAGCGAATGTGCAACTATTGTCATGAAGATATTCGAAAAATGCCAGAGGGTCGTATACCGAGTGAATTAGACATCAAGAACTAAGAGTTATGGCCGCATATGGGTCCGGTCGGACGATGTGTCAGCCGTCTAGGGGTGACGATTTATTATGCGTCCAGATGTGACGATGAGATCAATTGGAACGACAGACATCCGGAAAGTTTTGCGAAGGCCTACGGCCTTCCGCCGACAATCGAAAACCTCACAGGGTAGATAAACTTGCCGATAAGATAAATTTGATTATCATCATAAAGTGAGGTAAGTCCACGTGATAACTTATAGGGCAGATCAGCCACCCTTAAAGTGTTTAACACCGAGTTGACAAATATAGCAACCTGGTTCAGTTTTCAGAGTTGGCCACTCGCTGAAGCTCTGCATATGGCAACTTTTGTTTTTACACCTCTTCTTATTCTCGCGACACATTATTTTATTTGCCCTGTTCAACAAAAATTTCACAATTCTCAATTTGATTGTGAAATTGAGTTGACATTTGATGTCACGGACTGACAACATTTCCGACAAATGCTAAACCTTTTTCTTCTCAAATTGGCAGCCTTTACTAAAGTGAGATCCATTCTGGGGCTGCCAGATATAACATTGTCACAAATACTGAACTTTATGTTATGTTAAATCCAAAATGTGGGAACGAAAAAGAGTCGATATTCGACTTCCTACACTGCTTGTCAAGACAACACGTAAAAATTATTTCTGAAAAAACTAAAAAATCCGAATTTACAAAAGAAATGGTTAAGACCACCCGTAGGTGGCAAAGTTTTGCGGCTTGCGGGTGTATCCTCATTTATATTAAAGACTATAATAAAGACTATGAAAATTAAAAAATCCAGCAACAGCCAAAAAATGCCAGACATAATGGACCCCTGTCGTTACATACATTTCATACTCTTTGCATTCATATACACATTCACAAAGTCACACATACACACACACACACAAACGCACGCAGCAAGCTGCGCACTTTACACATCGGCTGCAGTTGGCCCCACTATGTAAAATGAAATTCTGAATAACTTCTAAACTAAGAGTATGATCGGTATGATCAGTGCTAAATAAGAGCATCCAAATAAACATCCAACAAATCTGAGCGCAAGTCTGTAGTATTTGATCTGTGTTTTTTTGATTTGGGGGGCGAATGGGGGAGGTATCAAAATTCAAAATATTCCTAATTTGCGTATCCTTTATGAGCATATAATAAACTAAATTTGATGCCTCTATCTCTTATAGTCTTCTATATACAAGAAAAAAAAGTCTTAAAATCTTTATCTTAAATCTTACAATTTTTATTGATAATAATGAAACGAAGCAAGAAATCGAAAAAAAAAAATGATAAACTTGTACTGCGTATGGATTAGGCGAATCTAAAGTGGAAAAGTTTAGCACTCTAGCTTTTGTAGTTTCCGAGATCGCTGCGTTCATACAGGCGGACAGATGTCCAGCATTAAGTTGCACTTGGACCAGTAAATGTGTTAAGTTAAAAAAAAAAAACAAAATAAACAGTAAGAAGAAAAGTCCGTTGAGACACCAAGATCCGAACTCGCTTCTGATAGCCTGCCAGCAACACCTCTACCACCGAGCTACAGCAGCATTCTAATTGTCGCTGTCAAAATCGTAGCTAAAAATTAGCACACATGCACTCGCATTAGAATTCGAAAAAGAGCTCACGCATATGAATGTCGATGTAAATGCAAATGTATGTATGTATGTATGTATGCACACGCATAGATTTATAGATTATAGATTTAAGGAAAACTATGTGGGTTATCGATCATTTAAAATAATCTTTATCTGTACGTGCCATAGACGAGTCTAAAGCCGAAAAGTTAAAGTGTCCAGCTCTTATAGTTTCCTAAATCGACGCGTTCATACATACGGACGGACAGCCAGACGGACATGGCTACATCGACTCGGCTGTTGATTCTGATCAAGAATACATATACTTTATGTGGTCGGAGATGTTTCCTTCTGCATGTTACATACATTTGCACAAAACCATTATACCCTTTTTTACCCATTTTCAATGGGTTCAGGGTATAAAATTTCTAACAGAAAGCAAAAAGAATAGAATTTTAAGAAATTGTTATGCACAGGAAAAGCTGGGTCAGGGCTCGTTTTCGTTCACGTGTTTCAGTTTATGGTGCTTTGTATCATATTAGTTGAAAACAAAACCAACCGCACAACTTTTATATCATATTTTCCATCCAATATAAATTTTTTAATTATCTCGGACTTTTCCGCAACGCACTGTTTTCCAAGACCCATTGTACTGATAATTTTGGATTTATTTTAGACTTGACAATTGCAAAGCAAAACTTTAAAAATCTGTAACCATTACAAGCGCAGTATTCCTTTTTTCCAGCCACGTCCACGCCCGCCCCCGCAAATAGCGGAAATCTACATCTCTCGTTTTGGAGCTAGAGTCCTCAAGTTTGAAATTTACTAATCACTGCCTTTAAAAATCATTAAAAATAAATTTGGAATCTGCCCGCTGGGGGTTGGTCATAATAAAATCGATGTTTCTCCCTCAGTTTCAAAGCTAGAGACACACATTTTTTCAGGCACATTACTAATAACCTCCTCTCAAGATCGCAAAACAAATTGTTTGGTTACGACCCCTAGCTATCTATGTAATTACTTATGACCTCCTCTAAAGATTGCACAACAATTTTTTGGGATGCGCTCACTGAGAGCGTGGCAAATCGATAAAAATCCATATATATTTGGGCGGGTAAGCCGCGAAAATTCATACCTCCCACAATAGAGTTAAAGTCACTAAATTTATAAAGCAGTTTTCTGATGACCTCTTCTAAGTACTTCCTCCCCACAACTTACCAAAATCTATATTTTTCCAAAATAACAATAAGAATTAAGACCGTGAACGAGTATTGCACAATAAGTTACACCCGACTGCTACGTTCTTAATTGTTTTCATATGGTGTTCCGATCGGCTTAACTTCGAAACATATGTACATACATACATACATATGTAGTTACATACAGTTTGTCAAAAATTGTTTGCAAAATGAAAAAACATACATAATTTCAACTTAAATGTCATATTTTATATTAAAAAATATACTTTTAAAAATTTTTTTATACATATACATAATTATTGTTTATAACAACGCCCAAGAATAATAGTTTAAATTCCATTTTAACTGCAAAAAAAATCAGGAAACCCAAACGTACATTTTTTTTGCACAGTCAAGTAATTGTTTGCAAAATGCAAGCGCAACATCAATAGGGAACGAAAAAGGAGTAACGGAACTAAATTCTTGGAAATATGTTATGCTGTGTATTTGCCTATTGATTTGTGAGTTGATAAGAGTCGAAATTTAGCGTTTAAACTCTGTTTTTGTTAGCAAAAGCTACCAATGAAAGTACGCCTGTAAAGCGAGTCTACGACAATCTGTTACTTTGGGTTTATTTCAACTATTGCAAAGGCGAATGTGCCAAATAGTTGGCCAAACTGTTTTCCATCAGATTAAGGACAGTCTATAATATCTTAAAACGCAAAAATAATGAAAATCGGTTAGAATTAAACCATTCTGGACCCCGATCTGCTAAGTTAAGCAGAAGAAATGAGTTAAAAGTTCATAAAACGGTGAGCAAATCCCTCAAATTAGCTCAAAACAATTGGATTCCGATTTTGATATCTTGAAAAAATAATCCTTACTTTTTGGCCGATCATTCTCATCAAAGCTACCGCTAGAGTGTTCCGATGCTTGGAGTGACGCTTGCAAATGTAGAGTTTGATTTAAATATATTTACATATGTTTATGTATATATATACTAAAAACATGATGATGGTTGCCATGAGAAGTAAGTGTGATTTTGATAATATTTTGCTAAGTTAGAATTATATTCACGTCCAGAATTGATGAGTATTAGAGATGAAATCTTGAGAAATAGAAGAATTTATATATTCATGAGTATTTATCCCTCTTTGTTTTTATCTGATGAATTAGAAAAAAACTATTTTATTTGTTGAATTTGTTAACTTTTAAAAGTCAACTTTATAATTTAATATATTTCAAATCAAAAAATGTATGTTTTCAGCTTTTAAGTGCGTGCACAAATTACATAAAATCAGACAAAGACTGCGGCTATAGCAAAAAGTCAAACTTAAACATGTTTTGTTTACTCTATACATTTTCACATGGTGAGCCGAACAACAAAAAAAAAAACAAGAATCGAGTACCGAAGCACTCAAAAGTATTTGCGGTTTTGTAAGTGAAGCCGAAACTAGCTCTCTTGCTTTAAGTAGCCGTTGTTTGATTGTCCGTCTCTTTTGCACCTACATTGAACCGATGAGCATTGTTGTAATCATGCTTGGAAACAACAAGACACAATACAACAACGAAGCTCTTTGTCATCGAAACTAATAAAAAACCGAGCTTCCAATGTGTTCTCATAACCAGTTTCAAACGAATGCTTGTGCGGTGGAGACAGTGGAATACATTTTTAAAGGGAGCGCATTCGACGCTTGCGTTTACAAAATTTATTCACAAAAATATTATAAAATATAAAGTGAGTTTTCTTTTTAAGTACTAATGTCCTTAAAAAAGTCACCAATAATTTACGGAGAATAAGAGAATAAATGTAAAGTAATTTTAACTTGAAAATGTTTCTTCCTTTAAATACAAGCATAACGACACCAAGAACGTTTATATGATCATTCAACTTTTAAAGGCCGACAAACGAAATAATGTATATCAACATATACAAAAATACAGATGACATAAATAGTTCTTTACATAAATAAAAATGTATGTATGTATTATTCGCATTATATAAATTGTGTGTGCTTGCGTGAATTTCTGATAATTAAACATATTACAGCGTTTAACTTACATCAATAACAACGCAAACTAAAAGAGAATAAAATAAAAGAAAACATTAACAAAACCCATTTTATTTTTTAGTGTAATTATTGCTCAATTAGTTGCGTGAATATAAAGTTTTCGTCTGACTTATTGTGGCAAACAAAACGTGTATATAAGTACAAAAATCCATAGATGTATATTAAATTTTGAGACATTCCGTTATAAAAAAACCAACTATTTATGAAAGGATAAAAACATAACCATAATTTGTGAGACACATTAAAAACAAATTTAAACAATAATAAATTAAACGTACTGTAACAAAAAGGATATAATTAGTAAACAAAATTATAAATAATTTGTGAGTCCCAATAAATTTATAAAATAACAGAATAAAATTAATAGAATAACAGCTGAAAACAGGTGATCCAAGAAATCATCAAAGTACGTTGAAATCGGGTGGAACCAACTGCGCAGTACTCGTTCACAGTGATAACATCTTAAGACAGTTTAAAACGGTCCGATCTATTACTGTAGCCCCAAATCAGGGACCTTAAACTGTGATTTGTGAAAATGTAGATTTGTTTGTAGACTTTTACAGATTTTTTTATGATTTACTACGTCTCAATATATCCTGCAGTATATTCTTAGTCTTTTTTTGACAAGGGTATAAACTTCAAATATAATCAGCAATCTAAATTAAAATATTTAAAACTGTGATCTAAAAACTGTCACAAATCAAATGTTGTGAATGTATTGAATGCAGTCTGTAACTTAAATTTCATAAATAAATAAATATCAATATTCCGTTCATACGAACAGATAGATAGGAAGACAGATGTAATACTTAGTTATTCTTAGTTTATAAAGTTCATAGAATTAATTGATTTTTTAATGTCCCACTTACTGTCCGTTCCTTTGTCTGTTTGAACACAATCATTCGGTATGACAAATAGAGAGATTCAACGGCAATTGTAGAGCTAGAGTCCATCCCGCCCCCGCTCATTACAAATATAATTTGTACCTTCAGTTACTTATTGAAGGTCACTGATTTGAGGTAACAATGATCATGAGGAGACTTTAGGACTATTTAAAGATATTAAACTGTGAACGACCGCAACACTCTTACATGTTGCTTTTGGAGATGAGATTATAAAGTAATCAGAATTGAATAATAAAATAAGTTTTTTACTACATATTTATAGATTTTGATGAATAACTTAACACTTGCCCTTAAAATCAAATAAGTTTCAGTTTTAATCAACTAAAAAAAAAACCGCCAAAATTGGTTACTTAACGAAAACTTCGTTTGTAGTCACGGAACGCAACAGAGTAAGTGATAAATATATAATTATCTATTATTTATATACAAAAATTTTCTGAGTTTATCTTCTGAAAAAATATACTACACCCAAATTAACTATACTTAAATTTTATCGATGCCTCTCCGATCCGATAAAATCTTAACAAACAAAAATTATTTTATTACGCTTTATTATAACGCTTTAAAAACATCTTCGGCTGTGGAGTAGATATATTCCTGATTATGACAACTGCGACGTTAAACCCATGCCCGTATATCCATGTATTTAAAGACATTTGGAAGCCATCCATAAACCCTAAAAATGTGTGTTTTTATATGGTTTTGTGCAAATGTTTGTAACAGGCAAAAGGAAGCATATCTGACCCCATAAAGTATATGATCAGCACGACAAGCTGAGTCGATATAGTCATAGAGCTTCATAGCTGGAAAATTCGATGTATACTTGTATATACCCGCCTCAGATAAAGCGTTAAGATTTTTTGGCTACGCCAATTGGGTTCGTTGCAATTTAATAATATCGATATATATCCAACATAATCATGCTCAGCGTCTTTGTATATAGTGAATGCAACAAAGTGTTACATATTCACTTATATGAGCTTGAGCTATGTATATTTATACCGTACATTGAATATCACTGTTTGAATGTATATACATACTACACCTGATCAAGAATATATATACTTTATGAGGTCGAAAATGCTTCCTTCCTTTTGTCTATTACATACTTTTGCACAAAACCAATATACCCTTTTTACCCATTTTTAATGGGTTTAGGGTGTAAAAAGTACTTATAAATCGAAAAGCAATAGTATAAAGATTTTGTGCAAATGTGTATAACAGGCAAAAGGATCAGGATAACGAGCTGAGTCGATTTAGCCATCTCATCTCGAAAACGATTAGAGGTAGGGACTTAAAATTTTAAAGATACATAAGTTCATACACATACCTTGCGCAGAACAAGTTTATATATTTTTTTAGATACACTCACAAACAAGCACATTTCGTTAGCTGTACACTTAACGTAGCAGCAGTAGATAAACTTTTAGTTATTAAATTCGGCATGAAAATGGGTGTGCAACAAACGCCCAAGCGGTTACACTCCTCTAAATAGCGGGGGGCTTTTTTTATTTTGGGGGAAAAGTGAGGATGTATAACAAAATGTAAATATTCTTAATCTGCGTAAACAGTACGAGAACATATGTAGCAAATAAAGAAATATTACGTGAAAGTGCTCTTATCGGGAGTGAGAGAGATACGCTGCATTCACATCCGAGCCAAACAGTCATACGTACACAAAAAGAATGTACATGCTGCACATTTATAACAGATAACGTGTTAAGATTTTTGTGCCACGCCCTCGGAAATATGAAATGGCTAATCTCCCGCCGATGTTTAGTCATTTGATATATATTTTACTCAAAATGTCACCCAAACATAGCAAAAAAAAAGTTGAGCCGCGTCTGCCACCTAAAAGCTTCAATAGGTAACACGTGTATATTTTCCTCAATTTTAAAGCTACAGCCACCAAATTTGGTGTACAGATTACTGGTGACCTCCCCCAAAGATTGATATCCTGGATATCCAGCCACCCGCCCCACGAATCGCGAAAGCCTATATCTCCCAAATAAAGTCACCAAGTTTCAAAGGTAGATTACTGCTCAGTTTAAAAATCGGTAAAAAAAAAATATTCTCAACCACGCCCACTAACGCCCCCTGCAAATCGCGAAAATCGATATCTCCCAAAGTGTTAGAGCGAGAGAAACTAAATATGGAGGGTAGATTACTAGTCACTCCCTTTAAAGATTTAAAAAAAAATTACGCTCCAATCACAGCATCGTGGCATAGACATATATGTACATTTAAAAATAAGTCTTCTTGTATCTGGGGGGGGCGGGTAAACTACGAAAATCCATATCTTTTAAAATTTTAGAGCTTGAGTCACTAAATTTGATGAACTCTTCTAAATATCGAGCCGAAAAATTTCAACTCTGCCCAATCCCGCTCCACAAATTAATAAAAGCGATATTTTTCCAAATAACAATAAAATGAGGATCGTTTTCATCTGCTTTAAGCTGTTATTATAAGTATATAATATAACAAGCAATTGGCTTCGTCTGCCTATTACACACATTTTCATAAAACCATTAGACCCTTTTTACCGTTTTTTATCAGGTATAATAGAAATGAAAGTATAAAAGTTTTAATTTTTTTCGATTAAAAGAGATTTTAGTTTTGTGATTAGTATTAAACATGGCTTTAAAGTCACATACACCATTATAAGGAAGGTTTTTGCCAAGTAGTTTTCAGCTGTGTCTACGTTGGCAACAGAGTGTTGCGAAGTCAGAAGACTTTGACTGGAACGTTTTGCGTTGTTATAAGCTTTATTAAGTTGCTAATTGGATTTTGTTTGAATGTGACTGTAAAATAATCACAATGAAATCGTGCGACAACGCCCCGTAATTTATGATGACTTTCAAATGACTTATTGTCTTCGTACACACGATTACACGTATATTTAAGTACTTTTACAGCTTTACTCTCTTTGTCTCTCGTTTTCCTTCTCTCTCATTTTTCTTTCTCTCTATATCTCTTTCTCTTAAAGTTTTGCGACATTTCCGTATGAATGTATATACGTATATAAAACCGTAATATTTTTGGATAGATGCTAAAATTACCAAACATGGATCGCGTCAGCTCTGCTCATTCCCGTTCACACAATAGCAAACATTTATTTTCAACCGTTTTAGTATCAAACTATTATTGTTAAATACCACCTTCACAAAATAATAGGTAATGTCGAAGTTGGGAGCAACCGACTGCGTAATACTCTTAAAACAATCATAAATGGTCTTCTTGATTATTGTAATCTTAATACATTGACCTTCAAACTGTAACACTAGAAAATGTAAATTTTTGATTCAATCTATAAAAAATCGAAGTTCACTTGCTTTCTGACTCTATAAATAAAAAAAAATTATAAAATTGTTGATACCTTCGCCATAAGCTACGCCCTAGCTAAGCCAAAAGTCTTAACAAAATAATTTCAAATTAATGCCAACATCGACTCGGTTATTGATACTGACCTAGACTAGATACTGTTGTTAAAACAGTCGCTACATTCATTTCAAACCCCTTGCATTTATACATTCACAAAATCATACATACACACAAATTTACGGCGCAAGCTGCGCACCTTACTCAGTGACTCAGTCACAACTATGGAAAATAAATCTTGAATATAGTTTCTAAGTTTATTGTCCGATCTTAATGAAATTTGTAGTACTTGACAAGTAAGAGTGCTCTAATTGGGAGGGCTCGACTATAAGATACCATGAGCCCAGCTACCAGATGTTGTTATATTCATTTCAACTCTCTTGCATTCAAACACACATTCACAAAGCAAGTAAGAACGTTGCAGTCTGGAGTAACCGACTGCGCAATACACATTCACGGTCTTAATTATTATTGACATTTTGGAAAAATGTAAATTTTTGTAATTAACTGCTTACCAAATTTAGCGACTTAAGCTTTAAAATTGTGGGAGATATGGATTTTCGCGGCTTACCCGCCCCTTGATATATGGAGTTTTATCGAAATTTCATGCCCCAGGTGAGCGTATCCAAAAAAATTTTGTGCGATCTTTAGAGGAGGTCATTATGTCTTTAGCCATGAAACTGAAAGAGATACATCGATTTATAGAAATGCCACGCCCCCAGTGAACGTGGGCGCATAATTGTTTAAGGATCTTTAAAGGAAGTGACCAGTAATCTACCTTTCAAATTGCGGGAGATTTGGGCTTTTTGTGGTAGCTGGGAGGCGTTCTAGAGACCTATAAAAGTCTCAATTTTTGGGAGAGGTGACCAGCAATCTGTATATTTAATTTATTGGCTCTAGCTATAAAATTGTAAGAAATATTCACCTTTTATCGATTTTCGATTTGAGGTGTATCGAAATGTTATCGATTTGCCAGCTTCCTAATGGGCGTGGCAAATAAATCGTAACACTTTGTCTGAAGCGGATAACTACAAGTATTTATCCAATGTTTCAAGTCTCTGGTTTCAATAGCGCCGAAAAAAGTTACGTTCATCCGTACAGACGGACGGACAGCATGACGGACATTACACAAACTCGTTTTACTTCGTGGACGAGTGATCATATATACACTCCGCAAGCTGCGCAATTTACTCACAGGATGCGCTTTTGCCCCACTGTGGAAACTAAATTCTTGAAATCTATAAATCTGATCTGTATCCAAAATCCGAAAAGAATTTGGTGGCTCTAGCTCTTATAATGTCTTGACCCGTGTCGAAAAATACTGATAGTAAGAAAACCGAGCAAGTTATCGATCATTTAAAAAAAAACTTTATCTTCTTATGGTATAGACGAACTTTAAAAATCAAAGTTCATCTTTCTAGCTCTTGGAGTGGCTGAGATCGACGCGTTCATACAGACAGATGGACAGGGCTTGGTCGTTAGTGACGCTGATCAATAATATATATACTTTATGGGGTCGGAGATGCCTCCTTCTGCCTGTTACACACATTTGCACAAAACCATTATACCCTTTTTACCCGTTTTCAAACGGTTCGGGCTACACTGTGAACATAATACTGTGTACTCGTTTGCACATCTTACTATCTATACCCTGTACTCAAAAATGGTAGAATGATTTTGCAAATATACGTAGCAGGCATTCAAGTACTACAGACTTACGATTTGGTTTGTATATAGATTTGAATGCTCTTGCCATAGCGATCATACTCTTCGCTTAGAAATTTTTGAAGAGTTAATTTTGCATAGTGGGAGCAAACGCAGCTGCTGAGAGTGAAATGCGCAGCAAGCGGGGTTCACTTGTATGTGTATTTGTGTGAATTGGTGTATTTATATATGTATGAATGCAAATGGGGCTTAAATGCATGTAAAGACTGCTTGCAGCTGGGTTCAGGGTATCTACTTTTCGGGCACTCCTGACTAGAATAATTTTACTTGTTCTTTTCTTGGTTTTTTAACATAAAGCAATGTTTGCGTTGCAGCTAATAGAGGTTGACAATGTTCCTCCAGAATATTGATATTGATATATATAATAATTGTTGCCTTAGGAAATATAGATTTTGGCAATTTGTAAAAGTGGGATTGGGCTTGGCTGCAGTTAATTTGGCTCGATGCTTAAAATAAGCTATCAGTAATCTACATGGCAAATTTTAGCTCCAGTTTAAAAACTGTATAAATATAGCTTACCACTATGTGACGCGAGTATTCACGAATAAATATTCCAAGTTTCACGACTCCGTGCTTATTATTGCAATAAATATATACATACATATATATATATAAGTATTAACGAAGTAACTGTCGGCAAAACGGGCAACACGAATATATACGTTTTTACTTGATGAACAGGGTACAATCAGCTCGACGAAAAGCTCAATGCCCAAAGTTGCCTTAACAAAGTTATCTTCTGAGCAAGCACAGCTACAATATAAACACTTGTTTAACACTTTGCCTTGGTTACGTCAACGACGGCTTTTTAAGTAGGTCACGGTTAAGCGTATTTTAGCTTCAGCTGCAATCGTTGTGTGAATACCACATTCATTCGCAGTCTGTGCGTTACTCACATAGCTACTGTTTGAATTATAGAACTGTGGCTAACATCGCTTAAGCAATTACATTACTTGATATAATATTTTCTCTCACCTGTTTTCTTCCAGCAGGACGACGACATGGGGTTCAGTTCGCGTATGGACTGCTGCGGGCAGTTTGTTAAATATAGTCTTTTTATAGCGAACTTTGTGATGTTTGTAAGTTGCTTCGGTGTAGTTCTGAAGGGTTTCAAATATAAAAATGTTTACATCTGCTTTAAAGGTGGGCGGAGCAATTGTTTTTTGTCTTACGCTCTGGACTCTAGTTGATCGCAGCTTTGTCAATGAGTTGCTGGGAACAAATCTCTTCTCTGGAGCTGTTTACGTTCTTTTGGTCACATCTGTAATCATTTGTCTGGTCTCGTTTCTTGGTTGTGTAGGCGCTGGAAAGGAAGTCAAGTGTTTGCTCTTAACGGTAAGTCGATAAGTAATCTCAAAGTTGGTATTGGTAAGCTTCGTTAATTTAAGCTATATTTATATATTTTGTTAAAATTTGGAAAAAAAAATATGCGACGGCGTGACTAGGAGATACCATGTACCCAAGTCCGAATTGCCTAACATACACGTATATATATATAACAGAAAAAATAATGTGTATACTTTATCGGCATTAAAAAACGTTGTTATATATAAAGTATATATAGTATATTTAAATATATATATCAAAGAGTCGGTGTACAAAAACTCACTAATTGATTGGTAATCAAAGCACAGCCTAAACGGTAAGGGTTATACAGTTGAAGTTTTGATAGAATCTTATATTTGGGTCAAAGGTGTGCACTTAAACAGTGTTTTTAACAATCAACTTTCAGCGGGAACACAAATAAAAAAAACTGGTATAAATATCTCCAAGTGCATCGCTGCAAAAAAGTGTACTTTGCAAAAAACAATAGTTTTCGATTTTAAAAATATTGATAATTATACTCGTTCACGAAGTGAAACTAATATATTGGGTTTAGGCAATGTCTGTCATGCTGTCAGTCCGTCTGTCCGGATGAACGGAACACGGCGCTATAGAAGCTAAGGACTTGAAACTTGGAACACAAGTATCACAAGTATATAGTAGTTATCTGTTTCAAACAAAGAGTTAAGATTCGCGTGCCACTTTCACTGAGAGACTGGCAAATCGATAACATTTCGATACACCTCAAATCGAAAATCGATAAACGGTGAATATTTCCCACTATTTTAAGCTAGAGTCACCAAATTTGGTATGTAGACCTCACGGGCCGTCGAATCGCGAAAGCCCATATCACGCACTGTTTTAGAGCTAAATTCCCCAAATTTGAAAAATAGATTATTGGTTCCCTCCTTTAAAGTTCTCATAAAAAAAATTCGGACATGCATTTCGATAAATCGACTTATATCCCTATAATTTTTTCAGACATATTACTAATGACCTTCTCTAAAGATCGCACAAAAAATGTTTTGGATAATCGTGGCAAATCGATCAAATCCTTATTCTAAACATAGAATCGAAAAATTTCGGCTAGGCCCACTGCCGCCCCAAAAAACACAAACATCTAAATTTTTCCAAAATAAAAATAATAATTAAGACTGTGGGCGAGTATTGCGCAGTCGGTTACGCCAGACTTCAACGTTATTTCTTGCTTTAAATACACGTGATCTGTGTATGGTATACACAAACTAAAATGCCAAATTTAAATTCTCTGTGTCCTTTGGTCTCTGAGATCAACACTTTATACAGACAGATGGAGAGACAAACAGACGGATAGACAGACAGACATAGAACATAGCTATTTTAAAACTATTTTTTTGTTTAATCAGTTTGATGACTACACGGCTTAAGAAAACAATATAATTAATTTAAAGAAGTTATAGTGCTATAGTCGAGGGAAATCAACTAGCAATTACTCTATACACACAAACAGAATCACACGCACACACGCTTACACTCATGCACACAAAGACACACCGCAAGTTCCGCACTTTACTCAGCGGCTGTGGTTCTTATTCATTACTCAGACCTACACACGGGAAAGTGTAAGCCTGTATAACTTCGGTGTATGCATTAATCAAAACGCAACACTTTAATCGACTTTTTTAAATTTTATGGTGACCGGGGGACATATCGAAAATGTAAATATATTACTATATTCTTATCTGTGTATTCTGGAAGAGGACACACGTAACAAATTTAATGGTTCTAGCTCTTATAGTTTCTGAGATATGCTTAAAAACAATAAATAGAACAAGTAAGATGGCTCTAGTCGAGAGTGCCCGACTAGGAGTTACCTGAACCCAGCGGCGAGCTGTCGTTACATGCATTTAATTAAACCCCTCTGCATTCATACACACGACACCACATCCGCAATTAGTAAAATAAAATATAAAAAAATTAATCATAAAAATCGCTTTTAATATTTGCAGACAAATTTTAGTATGCCGTAGTTGTGAAATTTCTCGCAAAATTTTCACAAATTAGGAAACTATATCTTTCAAATGTTGGTTTCAGTTGATCTGCGAACGTTTCTTGAGAGTGTGCATGGCAAATACAAATTTTTCAGCATTTTTTTTTCCAGAATATTTTAAATTGTCGATGTCCCAGCATTAAGTTGTACTTGGACCAATAAATGTGTAAAGTTTTAAAAATTAATAAAAAAAAAAATGTAAATAAACATTACAAAAACTCCGTTGACAAACCGAGATTCGAACTCGAGTCTGTCAGCGCGCTAGGCAACATCTCTACCACCGAGCTACAGCATCATCCTAATTGTGTCAGTCAAAGTCTAAGCTTAGAAACACACATGCATAAACAATCGCTTGGGAATTCGGAATTTGTTATTGTATTCTTATTGTACTATAGTACATTTATATAGCAGCCTTAACCAAATTTGGTGTCTCTGGCTCTTATAGTTTCTGAGATATGGTCATGGAGCTGCGCTTGGCCCCACTATTGAAAGTTAAATCTTAAATAACTTCTAAACTAAAAATAGGATCGTTATGAAACGTAACAAGAGCATTAAGGTCTGTGTACAAACCAACCAACCACGTCTGTAATAGTTAATTTGTGATTTTTTTTTTAATGTTTTTTGATATGGTGAGCGGATCCGAAATATTTTTAATCTACGTATGGTTTACGGGAATATATTAAACCAAATAAACGAAAATGTAAATACATTACAATATTCTTATCTGTGTATTCTGGAAGAGGACACACGTAACAAATTTGTGGCTCTAGCTGTTATAGTTTCTGAGAAATGCTCACAAATCCGGATGAAAAAAACAGATAAATATCGATAATGAGAAAACGCGGCGGGTTATCGAAAACTTTAAATAGCCTTAATCTACGTATGGATATATGAACTTTGAAAACCAAACTTTAATCCCTAAATTTTGCTGTCAAATTTTGCCACAAGTTTTTTTTTAATAACTGTTGTGTTTCTTAGCCGACTTTGATGAACCTTAATGTAATAGATTCTGCTAGTGCTATAGTATATATAAATATTCATGCGAACCAAATGTTGTGTCTCTAGGTCTCATAATCTAGGATTTTAGGAAAATGGTGTGGGCTATCGATCATTTGAAATAAACTTGATCTTCGGGTGCCATGGACGAGTCTTTAGCCGAAAAGTCTCTAGCTCTTATAGTTTCTGAGAGAGACGCGTTCATACAGACGGTCGGACAGACAGACGGACATGGCTAGATCGACTCGACTAGTGATCCTGATCAAGAATATATACACTTTATGGGGTCGAAGATGCCTCCTTCTGCCTGTTACATACAAATGCACATATATACCCTCTTTACCCATTTTCAATGGGTTCAGGGTAAATTAATACGAAAATGGGACAAGCTATCGCCAATTTCAAATTGTTGGGAATTATTTCTTTAATTCTTACTGTTGATAATTCAATAGTTCTTAGAACGAAATAAGTTATTTAAGATTGTGTTTGGTTTTGTAAAGCAAAGCCATTCGTGTAAAAAGAGAAAAATGTTAACTTTTGAAGTTTATTATAATTCAGGACGTAAAAATGGCGTATGTATGCATAAATCAAAGCGCAAGGCTGTACCTCTTAAATTATGTGTTTTTCCAATTGTTGGGTCAATGGAAGGGGGAATTCAAAGTTAAGCATTCTCGATCTTTACGAAAACATTTGTACCAAATTAGTCACCAGCTCTTAAAATATATAAATATATACCCCGATTTATCTATTTACAATGGGTGTAGAAAAACAGAAATATATTACAAATAATATATACACCTGCATGTATACATTTCTTGCGTTTGCTATCAATTGGGATATCAAATTTGCAAAATTTTACCACAAGTTTTCTTTAAAAACTTATGTTTCTCAACCAATCTTGGTGAAGTGAAATTAGTTTATACTCGTTCAGGAATGTCTGTCCGTAAGAACACAACTTTTTTCGCCGCTATTGAAGCTAGAGACTTGAAACTTAGAATATATACTCGTGTATACCCGCGTCAGATAAAGTGTTAAGATTTGTATGCCACGCCCACTGTGAGGATGGCAAATCGATAACATGTCGATACCCCTAAAATCGCTAAATCGATACAAGTATATTTCCCACAATTTTAGAGCTTGAGTCAGAAAATGGTGAACTCCCCCAAAGGTTGCAACCTTGACCCCCCAGCGGGCCCTGCTAAAAAATCGGAAATGGCCATGTCGTTCACAGTATTTGAGCAAAAGTCACCATATTTGGAATATATATTACAGGGGGAGCTTCCCCCTTATACCCTGTATTAAACATTTTCAATACGTTCTGGGTATAAGAAATGGCAAGTCATTGTTATTAAACCGAACATACTTTTATATTTATACGCAATCTCTAGTATTTCATCATCGTTGCTTTGGTTTTTGTGACCATGCTAATTGGCGGCGTTTTGGGATATGTATTTCGTGAACGAGTCCAGCAAACAATGCGGCAGGTAAGTGGCTTATACTGAATATCCAATAGTGTTAACTAAAACAAATTATTAATCATGCATTGTACCAGGAAATGCGTTCTACAATGGCATTGTATGGCAGCCGACGTGAGATTACACAAGCCTGGGATTTAACTCAAGAGCGTTTACAGTGCTGTGGCGTAGATACTTGGCACGACTGGAATCGTTACGGCCCTGTGCCGGAGTCCTGCTGTCAGGAGCTGTTTGGCGGACAGCGCAAAGAATGCACCATCTTTCCGACTATTACGAATCTTTATAATCAAGGTTGTCTGTATGTGGCGACCAATTTCATAAGAGATCATGCGGCGGTCATTGGAGGCACATCCATTGCAGTGGCTATACTTATGGTATGTACTTCCGATAGATATCCTTAAAGATCAATTACTATCTCTTACAAACTATTACAGATCTTTGGCATGATATTCTCTTGTTTATTATTTAACATGATTGAATAGCGTCCTCTGACAACGTCTTTAGGAACACCTATTTATAATTATACAATAATTTCGCATAATGTTAACTTAAGAGTATTATCCAAGTGTATAATATGTAAGATCATATTACGCAAAAGTTTTTGCTTTTGCATTATGTGTATATGCCCGTATACCTAATTAAGTATATGTAAATCTTGATGTGTGCCTAGTGGTTTGCCAACTTGTTTTACGCATGTTATTATCTCTTAGATAAAATTGTATTACTTTTGTGTGTATTGTTGTAAGTCCAAAAAATTCAATTTCGATATAATATTGTTTTGATTAAATATTTTTTCTATTGCAAGAAAACCATTTCTGGTACGGCTTTATATAGCCTGAACCCATTGAAAATGCGTAATAAGGGTATGGTGGTTAGCGATAATTTGAACTTAAAAAACCGGACTTCAACTTGTTGCATTGGGATCTTTGGTTATCAATAGTGGCAGCCGAAATGGTCAGCTAGGTGGCCATATCTTAACAGAGAGCGAACTAGGAAAGAGCGCGCACACTTAACAAAGAAAAAGATCCGTTTGTTTGCTATGTAACGGCATTGTCAAAGCTGTCAAAGTTTTTTTGGGCTTAGCTTAGTTCATTTATCTGGACGATCTTTTGATTATCGATATTACCGCAGCTATTAGGCAAATCCCGGAACCTCGATCCGTCAAAGAAGTGCGCAGTTTTCTGGGAACCGCGGGATGGTACCGCCGGTTCATCAGAAACTTTACGGAAATAGCAGCACCACTTACGGAGGTACTGAAAGGGAGTCCGAGAGGGAAATTCCATCTGAGTCCTGAAGCAGCGAAAGCTGTGCGTGAATTAAGAGAAGCGCTTACATCCGCTCCTGTATTGGTTCACGCTGACTTCTCGCGTAGGTTTTATGTGCAGTGCGATGAATCTCATTTCGGAGTTGGGCCGGTACTGTTCCAAATCGATTCCGAGAGCAATGAAAGGCCAATAGCGTTCTTCTCCGCCAAGATGGATAAACACCAGGTCAATTACTCGGTGACGGAGAAAGAATGTCTTGCCGCGGTATTGGCTGTCCAAAAGTTCAGGCCGTACATCGCCAGTCTCAAATGGCTCATGTCATTGCGAGATTTGGACGGTCGATTAGCTAGATGGTCTCTACGCCTACAGCACTTCGACTTCCAGATCGAGCACAGGAAAGGGGCGGACAATGTTGTTGCTGACACTTTGTCACGCAGTGTCGCCGAGTTGTCGCTGGATTTAGAGCAGTTGCTGGGGATACAGACTGTTGCGTTTGAGTTGGATGAGTATCGAGAGATTTTGGAAGAGGTGCGCAAGAATCAAGATCGATTACCAGATTTACAGTTACAGGAGGGACTTTTGTACAAACGGACGGGGTTCGAAAAGCTGGAAGATGATGTCGAGGGCACACTGTGGAAGCTGTGGGTGCCAGAGGCGCTAAGTCCGATGCTGATAGAGCAGGCTCATGTAGACGCGAAGGCATCTCATGGAGGCGTGGCAAAAACGCTCCATTTGCTGAGAAGGCAATTCTACTGGCCCCACATGGCAGCTCATGTGAGAGCATACGTAGGCAGATGCGAGGTATGCAAGGAGACGAAAGCGCCGAACCACCGGATGCAAGTATATATGCAATATATATTGATTTTCTGGGAAAGTATCCGCAGTCGAAAAGGGGTCACGCAATATCCAGTATTCGTAGTCGTCGATCAGTTTTCGAAATTTACGTTCCTGAAGGCCATGAAAGATGCCACGGCAGACAACGTAGTTGAATTTCTGGTGCACGAGATTTTTTTCAAATTCGGTGTCTCTGAGACGATCCACTCAGACAACGGCCGACAGTTCGTTTCAAAGAAGTTCGAGAGCATGATCGACGCTTTTGGAATCTGTCACATGAAAACAGCCATATATTCTCCCCAGAGCAATGCAGCTGAGCGCGTCAATCGCACAGTGTTGGCGGCGATTCGTTCATATCTAGAGCAAGACCATCGGGATCGCATCGCATCCCACATGCGTTTCTGCCCGAAATCGAAGTAGCGATCCGCAATGCTGTCCACTCTGCAACCAGCATATGTACCTCAATGGGTCTAGCTACAAACTAGCACGGAAGTTACGGTCCCTGGGCGAACACTCGATCTCAGACTTGGGGGTGCAGGATAAAATCCGGCTGGTGCAGGAACAGGTGAAACAACACCTACACAGAGCATGACAAGTATGACAAGAGTGCGCGCAAGTTTCACGCGGTGCCAGGCCAAGAAGTGTACAGACGAAACTTCGTACTGAGTGACTTCAGCAAGGCTTTCAATGCCAAATTCGCCAGGAAGTTTCGCAAATGTCGGGTCGCCAGAGCCGTCGGAAACAATGCCTATGAGGTGGAAGATGGAGCCGGAAGATCGTTGGGTGTTGTCCATGCAAAGGATCTGAGGGTGTAGAAGAAGGTCAGATGGGTGTGGCCTAAGTTGGGCGCTACGTTATAGTGGGGCAACCAGGCGAACGGAGTCAACAAATGGGCACGGCAATTCTAACCGTTCATGGCGGCGCATTTGACTATCGCGCCATGTAATTATCGGTGACAAACGCGACCCTGGTGGGGAAATTTTTCGAGGGGAGCAGCCCTGTTCATCGCATGACGATTAGCGTGAGTTGGCAGGGCCAAAACCCAGAGTGACCAGAGAGACAGACGGTGGGGACTGCCGAGGAGATGACAGACAGAATAAAAGAAAGAGGCGACAACACGGGTTTTTGGCTGGACGGCAACAAGGGAATTATCAAAGTGTGGCCAGAAGAGGCAAATTTCGAATTCAGGGTTCTGCACAGGCACACAGACCCCGCATAAAGAGTGCTGTCTTGATTAAAGTTCGGCGTAAGTCTGAAAGAAAAAATGTCTGAATGTTTTGTAATTGGTGTTTGTTTCCAACAGCTGGCCAACAACAGGTCACGCCGCAGTTTAATTTTGAGGCCCTATTTATTTTTATTCTGCTGCCCAATATTGCCTTGGAGGACACAAACATACAGCCTGCCTTCATGCGAAGTTTTTTTTTTATTGGAACCACCATCATCTTACCTCTCTGCGTCCTTCCAAAAAAACCGAGTGAGTGTGTTCCAACAAGAGCCGACACCGCAACGATCTGCCGCGGCCCCTGTCGCCATAGCAGCCGCAGATCAGCCGCCCATCTCGCGGCTACATAAATCGCATATGCGAGCATATTAGTGGCCCAGACCGTGGCCCGTCCAAATAGGGCGGCGACCAATAGGGCCAAACGAGCGGCGCTTGTAAGCCCATATAATTGTTGCACGCCTGTCAACTTAGATGTCAAGAAAGTTGCCTATTTAATTATCTATTTATTTATTTATTAATTTATCGTCCTATTTATTTAATTAATTATTTATTTATTAATTTGTCTTCCTATTTATTTAATTATTTACCGCGTATTTATTCATATATTTATGAATTTATTTATTAATTTTTTTATCCCATCATTGTTAAATCCGGCACTCGGACTTTGCCAAATTTGTCTACATTGGCACATATACATATACATATCTCACACTCTGGCCACCGGTACGAGGCAGAAGTACCTGTCTTATATTAATCGACCCCCACCTCTTTTTACTTTTATTGGAGCTCCGATAGGGTAGGATAGGGATTGAGGAAACATTAAGCGATAGCATATCTGCGCCGTGCCCAATTTACAGTGGCATAAATCTACTCCTTCTCTCAATTTATATTAGGCAAAATTTCGCCCCTGTTCGATTTTTTAAATATACAAATAATAATAAATTATAAACGCCAGCCAAACATTAAGCACAGCCATCTAGTGGCCAACCTGTTCAACTAGCATAAGAAAAGAAATGTTTATTTATTAAATTGTACTTGTGAGCGAATCCAACATGATGTGTGAGTAAGCGTGAGGGAGGGAGAATCACCGAGGCCATTAAATAAGTCGGCCGTCAGTTCCAATTCAAGGGCAATGGCATTCAAATTTAAATAGCCGTTGCAGGGCGGGTACGTCGTGGCCGATAACACTGGGCATGCCAACTCGTCCGATCATTTGTGTGTATGTAGGTACGTTCATGTGTAGTATTGTGAAGGTTGTCTTGTTTTGGAATTTTGTACCGTCTAGGGGCAGGCTTGAGGTTACCCACCCCTGGGAGCACTGAGCTAGCTGAGGTTGCCCCGCCGAAACCACAAGACGTGTTACACAATTATCGTTAAAGGTCGCGATACCAAAATATCCATAGACCGCCTCAAGCCCGCTTTTATCGAAGCCCAACTATCACCTGCAATAAACACCGAAACACCTTTACAAGCATCAGGTCAGCAGGACGACGCAACCAAATCCACCATTCAACCACCTGCAGCCGAGCAACACTCTAGGCCTCGCCGGACAAGTAGGGAGGGAAAACTGCGGCGATAGTCTAGCGGAACACCATTAACGCTACTTTAATCGATAATTTTATGTATTTTGTAAGTTCACCTAATATGGTCACACAGAAGCTTCTTCCTCTTTCTTCTTGTGATCGTCGCCAAATAGTGCACGCGCACTCCCGTAAATTTAAATAAATATTGTATTTTGGTAACTATAGAAATTGCACGTTTAATTATTTGTCAGTCGACGTGAACTGACCACAGGATTAGAAAAATCTAACCCTGGCTTATGGTACAAAATCAAGTAACCATAAGTGCAAAAACTTCTTAGGTGGACGACAGGCTCGCTGAACTGTTAAAACAGTTTAACCTTGAGCAACTAATTTCATATTTAGAAGGTAAGTTTAAAAGGAAAATATAAAGATATTTATGTACATATGTAATTCCACAACTTATTTACATTTAAATGTAAATATGAGTCAATGTAGCTTATGTCTGTGCGCGCGACATAGACTACGATACTCTGCAATTTGTAAAGGCCGAAGATTTAAAAGAAGCGATACCTATTGTGGGCCAGAGGATTTTATTCCGGGAGAAGTTATTTGCTTGGAGAAAAATACAGGTAATAACACCACCTATCTATTAACACGTAAGATGGCTGTAGTCGGGTGTTCCCAACTAGGAGATAACCTGAACCCAGCAGTGAGCTGTCGTTACATGCATTTAAATCTCTTTACATTCATACACACATTCGCAAAGTCCCACATACACACACACACACACAAAGGCACGCAGCAAGCTGCACACTCTACGCATCGGCTACGCTTGGCTGCCCTGTCCTCTTTTTCTATACCCTGAAGTACAGCAGAATTGCTAGAGCACCATTTCCGCAGCTTGAAAATCGCATACGCATACGTTTGACTAGAATTATTTTGTTGGAAATTATTTCTTGAATTCGTACTATTGATAATTCAATAGTTCTTAGAACGAAATAATTTATTAAAGAATTATTTAAGAATTTATATTCCACGTAGTGGTGGCCAAGCGAAACCGCTGAGTAAATTGCGCAGCTTGCGAAGTGACTTTGTGTGTGTGAATGTATATTTGTGATTTTGTGTATGAATGCAAGGGTGATGAAATGTATCTAACAGCAGCTCACAACTGGGTTCTAACTTTTTATTGCATACGAACAATCCCGCCCCCACAAATTCAAAAAAAGAAGTTCTAAGTTTATTCACTCAAATCAAAGCGCAAGGCTGTACCTCTTAAATTTGGTGTTTTTCCAATTTGGATATTTGAATATTTGGATTTGGGATATGTATTTCGTGAACGAGTCCAGCAAACAATTCACTTACCTGCTTAAACTGAATATCCAATAGTGTTAAGTAAAACAAATTATTAATCATGCATTGTACCAGGAAATCGTTCTACAATGGCATATGTCACACAAGCTTTAACTCAAGAGCTTTTACAGTGCTGTGGTGTAGATACTTGGCACGACTGGAATCGTTACGGACCTGTGCCGGAGTCTTGCTGTCAGGAGCTGTTTGGCGGACAGCTCAAAGAATACACCGTCTTTCCGTCTATTACGAGTCTTTATAATCAAGGTTGTCTGTATGTGGCGACCAATTCCATAAGAGATCATGCGGCGGTCATTGGAGGCACATCCATTGCAGTGGTTATACTTATGGTATGTACTTCCGATAGATATCCTTAAAGATCAATTACTATCTCTTACAAACTATTACAGATCTTTGGCATGATATTCTCTTGTTTATTATTTAACATGATTGAATAGCGTCCTCTGACAACGTCCTTAGGAACACCTATTTATAATTATACAATAATTTCGCATAATGTTAACTTAAGAGTATTATCCAAGTGTATAATATGTAAGATCATATTACGCAAAAGTTTTTGCTTTTGCATTATGTGTATATGCCCGTATACCTAATTAAGTATATGTATATATTGATGATGATGGTTTGCCAACTTGTTTTATGCATGTTATTATCTCTTAGATAAAATTGTATTACTTATGTGTGTATTGTTGTTAAATATTTTTTCTATGAATGAACCCATTGAAAATGCGTAATAAGGGTATGGTGGTTATCGATATTTTTGAGTTTCAACTGGTTGCACTGGGATCTTCGCCTAGCAATAGTGGCAGTCGAAATGGTCAGCTATGTGGCCATATCTTAACAGAGAGCGAACTAGGAAAAAGCGCACACACTTAACAAAGAAAGAGATCCGCTTGATTGCTATGTAACGGCATTGTCAAAGCAGGAAGTTTTTTTGGGATTAACTTAGTTTTGGAAGCGGCATTCGGCGTGCGTAAACGAAGGCGAGCAGACGTCTTTAAAGTCACGCATAGAGGGCAGAATGCATAGAGTTAGCAGATAGCAGGAAAGAAATGTTGCAGTCGGGCGCTTTATATTTAGAGGAGCTTATCAGAAAACTACTTACCAAATTTAGTGACTCTAACTCTAAGATTGTGGGAGATGTGGATTTTCGCGGCTTACCCGCCCCAAGATATATGTATTTGATCGATTTGCCACGCCACCAGTGGGTGTAACAAAAACATTTTTTTTGCGATCTTTAGCGAAGCTCATTAGTAATATGCCTGAAAAAATGTATGTCTCCAGCGTTAAAACTGAGGGAGATACATCGATTTTATCGAAATGCCATGCCCCAGTGGGCGTAGGCGTTTTAAGAATTAAGAAGGGAGTGACCAGTCATCTACCTTCTAGTTTTGGGGAGTTTAGCTCTAAAACTGTGGTTTATTTCCATTTTCACGAGTTGCGGTCGCGGGAGTCGATGTGGCTGAAAGTTTTTTTGCGATGTGCGCTTGCAAGTATATCGATTTTTGCCATTCTGGTGACGGGCTGATAAATTTTCTGTAGTATTTGGTGAATATATAATATGGTGACGCTAGCTCAACAAGTAAGCGTGCTCTAGTCGAGAGGGCCCCAATTTTGTGGATGGTTATACCTTCTGCAAGTACAACTTAAAACTGCATACGAACAATGGTCAATTCGGTCAATTTCTATTGAGTAACCCATTCCCTGTATCTACACTGACAGTTTTCAGTTGCCGCATTGGTACTTAAGAGGTGAATTGAATTATTTGGCACCGCCGATGGCTGACATATGCGAGACCGGCCAAGACTAATGTCATCGGTTGTTATGGTACCCGATGACATATTATTTAAAGCAGAAACAAAAAACTGGTCCTCCCGTTGTCGCAAGATTTGTGTGAGCTCTGTGAAATACTTGAAAAGGTCCCACAGAGATGGCGCATACATGGCACTGTAAGGATCATTAGAATTGGACTCGAAAATGCAACGATCATCTACTGGTGATTAGTGTCGTAGATCCCCGAAGACTATGACAGAAACACCACCGAAAGGATAAGTATTTTTAACAATTTGCTTTAAACGGGAGTCCAACTTGGAAAACATTTTGGATCCTACCATAGATATGTCATCTATAATAATAAGTTTAAGGTATATTATCTTTGAATACAATGTATTGTATAAATCATTACTTAAGGCTCTTAAGTCTGAACCTGATTGATTTACTAGGAAAGAAAACATGGAATGCAGTGTTGATCCGCTGATACCGAAAGCAGCTTTACCTGTTGGGGCACACATTAAAATTTTAGCGGAACTTGGATCAGCTCCTGGCTTACAATACCGACAGATATTGAAAAATTTCTAAAATATATAGGCTTTTGCCAACACCAGCATCACCTCCAACAAATTCATAAAATACGGATTTGTTTTTGGCATTGTGCAAAACATGTGTGCTATATATCTTCTTTTAAAACCTGACAATATCTGCCAATCTTTCAGCTGAAACTATAGCTGGAAGTTTTATTAATCGGATGTTAATATCTTCTGAGTCTGCAATATTATCGGTACCATGTTTGAAATATTTAAATGAGGATTTATTTCAGGCAATCCTTACACTCAAATGTATCATCTATTAACTCTTGATCCTGAAGATAACTATCATATAAACTATTATATTTTCTATGTTTGCTTTTGAATAACTTCTTATTTTGACTACAAAATAATTCACAACCCCTAAGCAATAACTCTACATTCGGAAAGAAAAAACTCTAAATGCGGAATTAAGACGTTTTTTGTGACAACTGTACTTTGTAAACATGTCTGCGCATGCACGCCTCAAATTTGCGCTTTTTGAGTTTTTCTTTGTTCTTAGTTTTTTGCGTATCGTTTTACACTCGTCTGTTTTCTCAATTTTACTGTGGACTGTGAAAAAAAACAGTTACATAAGACTTATGAAAAATGTTTATAAAATTTAATTGAGAGAATTTGTATTGTATTTTGGTAACTATGGAAATTGCACGTTTAATTATTTGTCAGTCGACGTGAACTGACCACAGGATTAGAAAGATCTAACCCTGGCTTATGGTACAAAATCAAGTAACCATAAGTGCAAAAACTTCTTATGTGGATGACAGGCTCACTGAACTGTTAAAACAGTTTAACCTTGAGCAACTAATTTCATATTTGTAACACGTCTTGTGGTTTCCGGGGGCAACCTCAGCTAGCTCAGTGCTCCCAGGGGTGGGTAACCTCAAGCCTGCCCCTAGACGGTACAAAATTCCAAAACAACACAACCTTCACAATACTACACATGCACGTACTACATACACACAAATGATCGGACGAGTTGGCATGCCCGGTGTTATCGGCCACGACGTACCCGCCCTTCCTGCAACGGCTATTTAAATTTGAATGCCATTGCCCTTGAATTGGAACTGACGGTCGACTTATTCCATGTCCTCGGTGATTCTCCCTCCCTCACGCTTACTCACACATCATGTTGGATTCGCTCACAAGTACAATTTAATAAATTGTAAATTGGGCAAGGCGCAGATATGCTATCGCTTAATGTTTCCTCAATCCCTATCGGAGCTCCAATAAAAGTAAATAGAGGTGAAGGTCGATTAAGACACTTACTTCTGCCTCGCACCGGTGGCCAGAATGTGAGATATGTATATGTATATGTGCCAATGTAGGCAAATTTGGCAAAATCCGAGTGCCGGATTTAACAATGATGGGATAAATAAATTAATAAATAAATTCATAAATATATGAATAAATACGCGGTAAATAATTAAATAAATAGGACGACAAATTAATAAATAAATAATTATAATAATATAATAATATATAATTAATGGAAGGACGCAGAGAGGTAAGATGATGGTGGTGAAGGCAGGCTGTATGTTTGTGTCCTCCAAGCAATATTGGGCCGCAGCAGAATAAAAATAAATGGGGCCTCAAAATTAAACAATTACAAAACATTCAGACACTTTTTCTTTCACACTTACGCCGAACTTTAATCAAGACAGCACTCTTTATGCGGGGTCTGTGTGCCTGTGCAGAACTCAGAATTCAAAATTTGCCTCTTCTGGCCACACTTTGATAATTCCCTTGTTGCCGTCCCGCCAAAATAGCGTGTTGTCGCCTCTTTCTTTTATTCTGCCTGTCATCTCCTCGGCAGTCCCCACCGTCTGTCTCTCTGGTCACTCTGGGTTTTTGCCCTGCCAACTCACGTTAATCGTCATGCGATGAACAGGGCTGCCCCCCTCGAAAAATTTCCCCACCAGGGTCGCGTTTGTCACCGATAATTACATGGCGCGATCGTCAAATGCAACAGCACACGGCAAATTGAAGTTATGCGCCGTCATGAACGGTTAGAATTGCCGTGCCCATTTGTTGACTCCGTTCGCCTGGTTGCCCCACTATAACGGAACGCCCAACGTAGGCCACACCCATCTGACCTTCTCTCTACACCCTAAGATCCTTTGCATGGACAACACCCAACGATCTTCCGGCTCCATCTTCCACCTCATAGGCATTGTTTCCGACGGCTCTGGCGACCCGACATTTGCGAAACTTCCTGGCGAATTTGGCATTGAAAGCCTTGCTGAAGTCACTCAGTACGAAGTTTCGTCTGCACACTTCTTGGCCTGGCACCGCGTAAAACTTGCGCGCACGCTTGTCATACTGCTGTCGACTGCGCTCGAATGCTTTGTGTAGGTGTTGTTTCACCTGTTCCTGCACTAGCCGGATTTTATCCTGCACCCCCAAGTCTGAGATCGAGTGTTCGCCCAGGGACCGTAACTTCCGTGCTAGTTTGTAGCTAGACCCATTGAGGTACATATGCTGGCCAAAGACTGCAAAAAACTCCAGTTGCAGAGTGGACAGCATTGCGGATCGCTACCTCGATTTCGGGCAGAAATGCATCCCACTCCCGATGGTCTTGCTCTAGATATGAACGAATCGCCGCCAACACTGTGCGATTGACGCGCTCAGCTGTATTGCTCTGGGAAGAATAGATGGCTGTTTTCAGGTGACAGATTCCAAAAGCGTCGATCATGTTCTCGAACTTCTTTGACACGAACTGTCGGCCGTTGTCTGAGTGGATCGTCTCAGGGACACCGAATTTGAAAAAATCTCGTGCACCAGAAATTCAAGTACGTTGTCTGCCGTGGCATCTTTCATGGCCTTCAGGAACGTAAATTTCGAAAAATGATCGACGACTACGAATACTGGATATTGCGTGACCCCTTGTCGACTGCGGATACTTTCCCAGAAAATCAATATATATTGCATATTGCATCCGGTGGTTCGGCGCTTTCGTCTTCTTGCATACCTCGCATCAGCCTACGTATGCTCTCACATGAGCTGCCATGTGGGGGCAGTAGAATTGCCTTCCCAGCAAAAGGAGCGTTTTTGCCACGCCTCCATGAATGCCTTTTATTGCGATGTGCGCTTGCAGGTATATCGATTTTTGCCATTCTGGTGACGGGCGGAAAATTTTTTCTGTGGTATTTGGTGAATATATAATATGGTGACGCTAGCTCAACACGTAAGCGTGCTCTAGTCGAGAGAGCCCCAATTTTGTGGATGGTTATAACTTCTGCAGGTACAACTTAAAACTGCATACGAACAATGGTCAATTCGGTCAATTTCTATTGAGTAACCCATTTCCTGTATCTACATTGACAGTTGTCAGTTGCCGCAGAGATCCTAAAGAGGTGAATTTAATTATTTGGCCCCGCCGATGGCTGACATATGCGAGACCGGCCGATACTAATGTCATCGGTTGTTATGGTACCCGATGACATATTATTTAAAGCAGAAGCAAAGAATTGGTCCTCCCGTTTTCGCAAGATTTCTGTGAGCTCTGTGAAATACTTGAAAAGGTCCCACAGAGATGGCGCATACATGGCACTGTAGGGATCATTAGAATTGGACTCGAAAATGCAACGATCATCTACAGGTGATTAGTGTCGTAGATCCCCGAAGACTATGGCAGAAACACCACCAAATGGAGAAGTATTTTTAACAATTTGCTTTAAACGGGAGTCCAACTGGGAAAACATTTTGGATCCTACCATAGATATTTCATCTATAATAATAAATTTAAGGTCTATTAACATTGAATACAATGTATTGTATAAATCATTACTTAAGGCTCTTAAATCTGAACCTGATTGATTTACTAGGAAAGAAAACATGGAATGCAGTGTTGATCCGCTGATACCGAAAGCAGCTGTGCCTGTTGGGGCACACAATAAAATTTTAGCGGAACTTGGATCAGCTCCTGGCTTACAATACCGACAGAGATTGAAAAATTTCTATAATAAGTCGGCTTTTGCCAACACCAGCACCACCTCCAAAAAATTCATAAAATACGGATTTGTTTTTGGCATTGTGCAAAACATGTGTATTGTATATCTTCTTTTAAAACCTGACAATATCTGCCAATCTTTTAGCTGAAACTATAGCTGGAAGTTTTATTAATCGGATAAAATCGGATTAATATCTTCTGAGTCAGCAATATTATCGGTATCATGTTTGAAATATTTAAATAAGGATTTATTTCAGGCAATCCTAACACTCAAATGTATCATCTATTAACTCTTGATCCTGAAGCTTACTATTATCTAATCTAAGAGTATCTAATTACCGTCGCGAAGTGTGTCAACTAATGAAGACCCTGGAGTTTCAATATCATCTGCATCATCAATATACTGAATTATATATAATTATATATATATACCGGAATATTATCGTTTTAAAGCGACATAACTTCGCGAGGGGATATGTCGTTTTTAAATCGGTGGACTTTTGTCGTTTTAAAACGAAATATATTCGAGGTTGTTAACTGCGGAATTAAGACGTTTTTTGTGATAACTGTACTTTGTAAACATGTCTGCGCATGCACGCCTCAAATTTGAGCTTTTTGTGTTTTTCTTTGTTCTTAGTTTTTTGCGTATCGTTTTACACTCGTCTGTTTTCTCAATTTTACTGTGCACTGTGAGAAAAAACAGTTACATAAGACTTATGAAAAATGTATATAAAATTTAATTGAGAGAATTAGCTCTCAATTTCGTTCGCAATTTTTTTGCTGCAGCCGTCGCGTGGCTGTCGTTGCATGCTGCATGCCGTTGCATACCGTCGTATGCCGTTGCAGTTTAAATTGTAATTTCAAAAAGGAAGCAATATTGTGAGCCAGAGAAAAATTCAAGTAATAACACCACTTATCTATCAACACGTAAGATGGCTCTAGTCGGGTGTCCCCGAATAGGAGATAACCTGAACCGTCGTTGTCGCTGTCGTTACATGCATTTAATTATCTTTACATTCATACACACATTCACAAAGTCACACATCCATACATACATCCACGGACAGTTGATGCATGGCACGAACGGAAAGAAATTATGCTGGCTTTAAAATCTTTCAAATGTTCTTTAGGCGAGTCTCGCCACAAAATGCCTTGAAGAAAGTCGTCCGGTGTAGTAACACGTACGCAGCGGTACGAAAGCGAAGAATAACATGAAATAACGAACTTTGAATGGCAGGTCCAGCCATTAACAGTTCATTTAATGAATATCCAGATTAGGTGACTGCAGAACCGTCCACTATAGAAAATGAATTCTTGAATAACTTCTAAACTAGGAGTATGATCGTTATGAAATTTTCATTGCTTAAAAAGAACATTCAAATATAAGTACAAATTATAGCGCAAGTCCGTAGTATTTTATTTGGGTTTTTTTTTATATGGGGGCAAATAGGGGGAGGTATCCAAAATCCGAAATATTTATAATCTACGTATCCTTCACGATCCTATATTAAACAAAATTTGATGGCTCTAGCTCTTATAATCTCCGAGATATGCCAAGAAAACCAAGTATAAAAATCGATTTTTATCGATATTAATAAAACGGGAAAAAAATGATAAACATGTAGTGCGTATGGATTAAGAGAATCTAAAGTCGAAAAGCTTAGGTCTCTAGCTTTTGTAGTTACCGACATCGCTGCGTTCATACAGACGGACAGACGGACACATTTTCAATAGATTCAGGGTATAAAAATGGGTAGGGAGTTTTTTCTAATACCCTGAACCCATTAAAAATGTGTAAATATGTATAATGGTTTTGTGAAAATATATGTAACAGGCAGAAGGAGGCATCTCCGATCCCATAAAGTATATATATTCTTGATCTGCGTCACTAGCCGAGTCGATGTCCGTGTCCATGTTCGTCCGTCGGTCCGTCTGAACACGTCGATTTCAGAGACTACAAAGACTAGAGAGCATGCCTTTTTAGGTTCGTATATACCATCAACTTTATTTTAAATAATCGATAATTTGCCCATTTTTCCTATAAAAGTGTTTATCGATTTTTTGACAAGGTTTATCGAGCATATTCCAGAAACTATTCGAGCTGGAACCACCAAATTTGTTTTAATATGGATTTTGGATAACTCCCCCAATCCCCCCCTCATATCAAAAAATTAAAAAAATCCGCAATTCAAGTACTACAGACTGAAAATTTCATAACGGTCTTAATTTAGAAGTTATTTAAGAATCAACTATCCATAGTGGGGGCCAAGCGCAGCTGCTTGATCATATCTCAGAAACTATAACAGCCAGAGTCACCCAATTTGGTTAAATAGGCTGCTCGTCAATAAATATAAATGTACTATAATACAATAAGAATGAATTAAAACAAACTTCATCAAAATCGTGTACAAAATGTAAGTGCAGACAAACATACATACATATGCGTGGACTCTTTTTCGAATTCTAAAGCGATTGTTTGTGCATGTGTGTTGTTAAGCTCACATTTTGACTGACGCAATTAAGATGGTGCTGTAGCTTGGTGGTAGAGGTGTTGCCTGGAGCGCTATCAGACGCGAGTTCAAACCTCGCTGTGTCACCAGAGATTTCCTACTATTTATTTATTTTTTTTTTCAGTTAACACACCTTATTGTCCAAGTGCATCTTAATGCTGGGACATCGACGATTTGAAATATTCTGAAACAACAAAATGAGGAAAAATTGGTATTTGGCAAGCACTCTCTCAAAAAGGTTTTGAAGATCAACTGCAACCAACATTTGAAAGATATACTTGTAGTTTCATATTTTGTGAAAATTTGGCGAGAAATTTCACAACTACGGAATACTAAAATTTTACTGAAAATATGTTAAGCGAGTGCGCAGCTCGAGCATTAATTTTTATTGTTCGTTTTTATTTTCATTTTTTTTTTACTAAGTGCGGCTGTGGTGTCGTGTGTATGAATGCAGAGGGGTTTAGGATATCTCCTAGTCACTGCCGTCTAGAGCCATCTTAAATGTTTTTGTTGAGTAATCTAAAAGTTTAGGTTGTTCGAAAACTCGTTTAAATATAAAAGATAATAGTATAATGTATATATTATAGGACTTTATTCCCAAAGTTGGATTGCCTCGCGATATAACATTGGAAATTATGTCATCTATTTTATAGGAACTGTAAATTTGTTTATTTTTAAAACGAATAGGATGTCGGATGGTGTTAGATTTGAATGTTTAATTTTAATTTTTCTTAATTTTACAATGTCTCGTTCTGTTCCGCCATCTTAAATTCGAATACCTAGAACTATCGTCTCTTGCCTTTGGTCGATTAACTATCGCTGACGGACTTTGCCCGATTTACTATCGCATACAGCACTAGAATTATCGAACTGAAATAATAAATACTCAGCCGTTTACATTCGACCAACCTGACAATTGATCGGCCTCGATCTACACAATAAAACACATAGCCTTATAAACCTATTGTTTTAACACATGCTTGAATTCACGGCTTGATTCTCGATGGCTCGAGAATGCCCTTGTAAGGTAACTGGGTGAGCGGATAGTCGTCAATGTCAGTAATCTCATAGCGGTCATTCGGTAACACACGGTTTACTTTATAGGGCCCGCGGTATTTGGGTGGAAGCTTCGTGCCTAAGCTGGAAATGGTATCTACGTTACGGATAGCTACAAAATCTCCTATTTTATGTTCGGGTGGACCTTTATGTTTCAGGGCATATTGAGTTTCATTTCGTTCTTGTGACTTTTGAATATTTGCACCAGTTTCCTGTCTAATAGAAGCCAGATCACGAACTTGTCTAGAACTAAACTTCTCCTCTTCTTCTCATCAAGGTATTCTGCCGTCCACGACGGGTTCTCGTTGATTACACCCAAACAGCAACATGCAAAAGGTTTTGCCAATGCTACACTGTACAGAATTGTTAAAAGCAAACTCTACCCGATTATTCAGCTTGTGCCAATCAGCCTGGTCTAACGGTTCAGATATTTTGCCTAACATTGGGGTCAAAACTTGTCCATTAGCGATAGCAACTTTGATATGTTCAATATTTCTGTTCTCAAAGAAACTCAAAGGACGTGAAGCAAGTACCCCGATCAGACACGACTCGCCGGAGACGACTGTACCATTCAAAATATTTTTCTAACGAGGCATTCTTTTCTTTAGTACTAGTTGTCTTAGCGGGATACAATCTGACAAATTTAGTGAACGCATCAATAACTACTAGCAAATACTTCCTCTTTGAAATAATACTTGGAAATAGGCCCCTTGCCAAGTATGGTCTATATGGATAGTAATGAAAGGTATCGGTGTTTTGGGTGTACGATGCAAGGTTCGGTTATGTACTGTTCTTGGGACGGAATGTAAGATACACGGCAAATAGTTTTGAATATGCATGTCGACTATGGATCTCATCAGAGGAAACCAATATTTCTCCTTCAGGCTATTTTCAGCAGCAAGGTTTTCATGGCACTTCCTTCTTAATTCGTCCTGTAGACGACTAAGAGCATACAAACGTATTTCGTCATTAATATTTCTCCTATAAACAATGCCATCAATTAACTCAAAGCCATTTGTCAACCTGCTCCGTTGTAGTAGGAAATCTACATCATCGGGTGTAGCACCAATCACCCCGACCAAATCTTTCAGACATATATTCAGCTCTGTCTGGACACTCGAAACATTTGGAGCTACGGCGTTTGGAATTATGTTGCTCTTTAAGCTCACACACAGGCTCAGGTTTTTGGGGATTATCTAACTGTGAACTTTTCTCTATGGAATAATGAAGGCTATCGGAATCAACCAGTTAGGAAACGGTGCACGGATCACCAATCTTTTCGGTACCCTCTTCTAATAATTCAGTTTACCTGCTCAACGCATCCACGTGAGTCATACTCGAGCCAGGTCGATGGGTTATCGAGAAGTTATATCCTTCTAATTCTAACGACCAGTGGGCTATACGGGGATTGATAGACTTTTTCTCAAAGGTCTGCACTAGAGAACTGCAATCGGTTTATATTAAAAAGGCGACTCAGCAGCTGGTGCTTTTCGAGAATAAAAGAATACAGGGTGCATCTTATTGTTACTTTGCCGCTGCATCAGTACAACACCAAAGCCATGCGAACTAGCGTCCGTATGCAATTCGGTTTCAAGAAAGAGATTGAAAATGGATAACACAGGAGGAGAGGACAAAACAGCTTTCAATGCCAAAAACGAATCTTACACTGGTTGAGCCATGGGAAATGGGCCGCCTTTCTTTAATAAATCCATTAAGGACTTTGCTATATGAGAAAAGTACAAAAGAAACGGTACAAATTTTCGAAAATATGAAAATAGCCCTGAGCGTTTCAGCATAGTCCTGTATTGCCCTAAGGTGTACATCTTTCGGTAGAATACCTTTGGCGCTAACATCATAGCCCAAACAATCGATACACCTGCCAAGGAATTTGCCTTTTTTTAAAGTTAATCTCGAGCTTATATTCGATAAAACTGTACAACAACATTGCTAAAATCTGACAGTACTCGTCGACGGTACTCGTGGCTAAAATAATATCGTCCATGTATACCATAATTTGTTGGCGTCTCACCGTCTTGCAATACACTGGTAATTAACCTTTGAAACACGGCAGGTCCATTTTTGAGCCCAAACGGCATGCTTAGGTATTCAAACTGACTATCAGGAGTCACAAATGCCGTATATTTCACCGAATTATTTTCTACTCCTACATGGAAACCCACTTCTTAAATCTATTGTAGAGAGCACAGTCTTTCCTTCTACATATTCTGAACAGTCCTCAATAAGTAGCAGCGGAATATTATCGAACTGTAACATCTTTCTTCTTAACGAGAATGGAGAATTACTATTTTGAATCACTTCACTTTCTAACAGCTCATTCACGGTATCTGTTCCTATTCGTCTCTCATGATACGACAGTCTCCTAGGAGCACTGTAAAACGGGGTTGTGTCAGTCAAGTGTATACTCATCAGACACTTTGGTGGTCCATAACCCGGAGAAAATTTATTGACATAATGATCATTTACAACTTCCCTGCACGTTTGCCTTATGCCAATTCCAAATTCACAGCCTACGTCTACAGTTTCATCTAACAAGACTTCATCTCGCTGAGCCAACCTCGAAACGACTCGGCCTGTTTACAGAGGCGTTATCACAATAACTATCTAAATCTTTTGAATTAATATAATCAAACTATAATAAACTTTGAATTTTGAATTAGAACAAGGAGGGGTGCACCAACTGATTTATAATTTAAGGCAATTGTGTTATTGACTGAAATTGTATTTTGTTCAGTTTCTTTTGAACCATTACACATGATAAGTTTAAGTTTGAATAATTTGAGGAGGACTAGTGACATATGCATTATTAATTCCCAAGTAACAAAACCTTCTATTTCATAATATTCTTTTTGAAACAAAACAAAAAACTTCACTTTTCCATAAGCCAATATTGCCATCCAATGTCGATGGTGGAAATAGAAATTTACTTGCGAAGCTTACTTGACTTCCGGGGTCTAATACGGCAGTGCATCCCTCTTTACTAGGTATTCTTAAACTTACGAAATAGACAAACGATTTATCATCAATAAGCTCTGCTTATGGATACCTCCCCCCATTCGCCCCCCATATAAAAAAAAACGCAAATCAAATACTTCAGACTTGCGCTTTGATTTGTACATAGATTTATATGCTCTTATTAAGCACTGAAAATTTCATAACGACCATACTCTTAGCTTAGAAGTTATTCAAGAATTCATTTTCAATAGTGGGGCCAAGCGCAGCTGATGTGTAAAGTGCGCAGCTTGCTGTGTGCGTTTGTGTGTGTGTGACTTTGTGAATGTGTGTGTGAATGTCAAGAGGTTTAAATGTATGGAACAGCTCGCTGCTGGGTTCAGGGTATCTCTTAGTCGGGCTCCGACTGGAGCCATCTTACTTGTTTAAAATAATAACCTGATTGATACGCAAAAAGAGTTTTTGCCATACAATGTTAATGACAGCTCTATGATTTCTTTTTTATACCCTGAACCCATTCAAAATGGGTAAAATGGGTATAATGGTTTTGTGCAAATGTATGTAACAGGCTGAAGGAGGCATCTCCGACCCCATAAAGCGTATATATTCTTGATCAGGATCAATAGCCGAGTCGATATAGCCATGTCCGCTTGTCTGACCGCTGTCCGTCCGTCCGTCCGTCTGTATGAACGCGTCGATCTCGGAAACTATAAGAGCTAGAGACTTAATCTTAACGGCTGTAGACTCGTCTATGGCACGCGCAGATCAGTTTATTTCAAATAATCGATAACCCACACCGTGTCCCTAAAATCGATAAAAATCTACAACAACAAAATCGGTAAAGAAACACAAAAGTTATAAACGAAAACGTGTGGTAAAATTTTTTCCAATTTGACAATTCAATTGGCAGCAAGTGCTGCAATAAGAGCTAGGGGTTAATGTTTAGTTTTTTAAGTTTGTGTATACCATGGGCAGATTAAGGCTATTTAAAATTATCGATAACCCGTTGTTACTATCGATATTTATCCATTTTTGATTCCGTTTTTTTAGCATATTTTAGAAACTATAAGAGGTAGGTCCACCAAATTTTTCTTACTATGTGCTCGTTAAGGATATGCAGATTACAAATATTTCGAATTTTGGATACCTACCCCCATTCGCCCCCATACCAAAATCGGAAATCAAGTACTACAGACTTGCGCTTTGGTTTGTTCATAGATTTGGATGCTATAACGATCATACTCTTAGTTTAGAAGTTATTCAAGAATTCATTTTCCATAGTGGGGCCAAGCGCAGCCGATGTGTAAACTGCTCAGCTTGTTGCATGCGTTTGTGTGTGTGTATGTGTGACTTTGCGAATGTGTGTTTGAATGCAAAGAGCTTTAAATGTGTCTTACAGCTCGCCGTTGGGTTCAGGGTATTTCCTAGTAGGGGACACCCGACATGTTTTTAATTGTTTATGGTATGCGAAATATCTTCTTTGCTTTTTTGAGAGTTTTCTTTACTTTGAAAGTATCTTTGTCACCTAAAATTAGTTTATCATATTTTAATATTTTCTTTACATTCTCAATATTATCAAATTCATGTTTTTTTTCCCTTCCGCGTCCTTTGGGATGATTTTAATAAACATTACAAGTGATCAGTTCGAAGTCTTCCCTTCCTCGTATTAAGTCTTTACTCCTTAGCTATTTAGCAAGTAGATTGTAGACAGTTTGTATTCGTTTTGTGCTTCTCGACTCGTGTCGTACGATATACGACTGAGCCCCTCGGTCGGTTGGGCGGGAGGTAAGATACTGCTCATAGCATCGGGATTCGCGCGAAAAAAAAATTGGTGGCAATAATAACCTCAGCACGCACAAATCAATAAACAAAAACATCCGTTGCCGAAGTTATTACTCCCCCCAAATGCAAGCGCAGCTCAAATCCTCAGCTAATAATAAACACCCAAGTTCTTGAGAAAGAGAACGATCTTTTGATCAAACTCTCAAACAGAGAAAGCTCATGCCCTACTTTAAAAAGCTCTCGCCCAAAAAGCTCTTGGCCGAGGTTTGCTACGCGCAAGCATCCCACACAACAGAGAGTCTTAATTTTATCTTAGATCGATAAAGTACCAACTACTGACACCAGACAACAACATGTTTTCTTCAATGCAATTGAGATGCAAATTTGCGGAGACGCGCAAAGAGTTTCTTAATTAGCAGCAGCAAACAACTCGATCCAACTGAAGGCTGCTTCAATAGATGAATTCAAGACGCAAGCCCCCTGCGAGGAGCTTTTACGGAGACTCTACAACACCACATTCAGCGGAAGTATTCGTAAGTTTGTCGAAGAATTAGAACATAAGTCTTTTCTTATAAATAACAAATTAGTATTAGAAAACAACGTGCACAATACAATTTTGTACACAAATGCTTTGAATAATACAATTAAAGACGTTATTATGATAAAATTGCCAGACAGGTTGTTCATGACACTAGCTAGCCACAAAGAAAAGGGAAATAACCATAAACAAGATAATTATGCTTCAACATCGCATCAACATGCAAAATATAGCAAAAATCAGAGCTCAGGAAATCCACAACAAGAAACAAATCAGCAGCTACATAAAGAATTTAAACAAAAGTTAGATTATGCTAGGCAACAGAATCCTTCGAATAACCAAAGCCAAAACACTTCCTCTACACGTGCTCCGAACCCTACATATAAGAGACAACGTGAAAATGGAAGCGGCCAGTCCAAAATGGACACTAGCGAAAATTTTCATCAAGCTGCCTCGGAACCAGATTCAGACACGATAGAAGTAGAACAGGGAGAAGCTCGTTCATAAATCTAACCATGAATAATATAAAACTTAAATGCATTGTAGATACCGGGACTACAATAAATTTAATGAAATACAATTATTTCACCTTTAAAACTAATAAGAAAGATAATCTTAACGTTCACACAATTAATGGAATAATTACTTTAAACAACAGTGTATCACTAGGCCCAAGTAAAATTTGTCCCACTCACCAAAAGTTTTATTTACATAATTTCTCTAACAAGTACGACATATTATTAGGTCGAGAATTTTTATCAGATTCTAAAGCTGTAATCGATTACGAATTACAAAGCGTAACAATAAATAATTATCAATTTAGTATGCATTGCTGTAACAGCCCCACTTATGAATAAGACACAGACAAGAATGATTTGTAAAATGTCTTTGATCCACCAGATTTTATAGACACACATGTCAGTTATGCCATACAAAACGAATTAACTGAACCCAATGAGTATAGGTTAGACCAACTGATCGAAGAAGACAGATCAAAGTTAATAAATATTTTGTTTGATTTTAGTGATATACAGTATCGTAAAGGTGAAAATTTAACCCTCACAAGTACTATTAAGCATGTAATTCAAACCAAACACGACGATCCAATTTACAAAAGACAATATAAGTACCCCAAACATTTGATCAAGAAGTAGAATCACAAATTAAAGAAATGATGAACCAAGGAATTGTCAAGAAATCAAAATCCCCATATTGTTCTCCTATATGGATTGACAAAGAAAGATGATGCATCGGGAAAGAAAAAGTTCAGAATTGTAATCGATTATCGTGGTTTAAATGAAATTACGATAAACGATAAATGCCCTGTCCCAGTCATGGATGAAATATTGGATAAATTAGGAAGATGCCAGCATATTACTACCATAGACCATAGGTTTTCACCAAATTCAAATAGATGAAAACTCCATCACGAAGACAGCTTTCTCTACCAAAAATGGACATTACGAGTATACATATCAATTTTTAGTATCAGACTCATCGAATGCCCCAGATTTCACTAATTTTTAGGATATCTTCTTTCATCTTCACATTATTTTGATTGTTTTATGACTTTGGGCGTGAGAAGTTTATTCAAAAAGTGTACACGATTGTAATATAGATGCACCGGATCATACCCTATGTCCTTTTAAACCTGTTTGTCTCTATCTCTAATATTTATCAATTGAATAAAGTAATAGAAAAATCAGTCCCTGAACTATAAAGGCTCCTTTCCTTCATTGAACCCGCATCAGTAGTTCCTGAACTATCGTCTCTCAAAAACCTCAAATCCTCAAACTAAAAAAAAATCTTTTTGTTTAAAAATGGCTTTTAACAAGCGCAACAACAACAACAACTCCAACGCTGACTGCGACCAAACGTTCAATTATATTAGTTATAATAAGAACGTGGGTCGCAACAGCATCCCGAATTACTTCGATAATGTTGTGTTTGAAGCAACAACACCGCCAACGGACCCATCACCACCCCCAACGGACCCATTGCCACCCCCAACGGACCCATCGCCACCACCAACGGACCTGCTGCCACCTCCAACGGACCATTCGCCACCCCCAACGGACCCATCGCCACCGCCAACGGACCCATCGCCACCCCCGACGGACCTGCTGCCACCTCCAACGGACCATTCGCCACTCCCAACGGATCTGTCACCACCCACACCAGAGGAGATAAGCCGGTGATAATTTCAAACGTTCTCCTCAGGGGGCCTACCGCAAACCATAGCGGCCCTATCGCCACCCCCAACGGACCCATCGCCACTTACAACTACAACAACTATAACGGCAACATCAACTCCAACACTTTCAACGCCCACTTCGACTACGCCACCGGATCTACAATCGCCAATCCCACCTTCAACGCCCACTTCGCCACCGGATCTAACGCCTTCAACCCCAGCTTCACCACCCACTACAACTACTCCACTGGATCTAGCATCGGCAACCCAATTTCAACCACCAGCTACAATAAAACTGCTATGCCAACACCCAAGCATGCTTTTTATTGTTCTGCGTGTGATGTGTACATGCTACAAGCGAAATGGAGCACGCACTTCAGCTCAAATGCTCACCAGATCCGTGTTTTCACACCAGTGAACGAGCAGGTAAAGCTGATCGCAAGCGGTTTCAAGAACCGCATATGCACATGGTAAAAGAAAGGATGGACTTCTTTTGCCGGAAGAATTTATGTGCGATGCATCAGCGGCTCTACTCCCTCTCCTCAAAAATATTTTATATATGCATACTTCGGTGAAGGCTAATTTCGAGCTCTTCGCAGAGTATGTAAAATATGTTGATGAGGAGGTGATAACATCTGTGAAGACCCATCAAACAGAAATGGGTGTTGTAACGCAGTCAAGTCAAAAATTCTTCGCATGGAGCTAAATGTGAACAAATATACTCCAAGTACCGAGTTGGATCGCTTTACGAAAAACGCTAGAGGCGAAAAAAGCGTTGGTAAATGTGAGAAATTCCAAAGAGTTTTGTTTCAAGTGGGCGTTAATTTCCGCTTTTAAAACACCGCAAGGCAATGCGAATAGAAGCAGCAGCTATGCCATCGACGATATAACCGCCACCGTCATCCAATTAAGTGACCATGGCGACCAAGCGACCAAAACATGGAGTTTCCTCTCCCTTTGAAACAACTCAAAGTGTTTGAAGAGCAAAACCCGACCATAAGAGTAAATGTTTTCGGATTGGAGCAGTTATTGGGCCGTTATATTTAACGAAGGAGGAGAAACAATCCCACGTGAGCCTAATGCTGTTGGAGATGGAAGGTCGGGCCCATTTTGTATGGATATGAAATTTATCAAAGTATGTACTCAAATATAAATAAACATATGCATATATTTAGAAAAAATACTTATGAAATACGTTGATTTATATTTTCAGACTTGTACGCACCCAATTAACAAGCCACACAGAAGAGCTCCTGCTCTGTGGCACATGCCTAAACTATTCCCACAGCATAAAACTACACGAGGAGCATTAAACAGCAGTGTGGAAAGATTGTATCGACCTTGCCAACTGCGGAAAAGGCAAGTCTAAGTTTTAAAAATTTTAATCGTAGTTTAGATGTACCCTTCGTAGTCTATGCAGATTTCGAATGCATGTTAAAGCCCTTAAACGCTAGAGTTAGTGAGAATGTAGTGGTAACACATGAACATGTTCCCATTGCATTCTCGTATTTCATCAAATGCGCCTTTAATTCCAATTTAGACAAATTTGTTATGGAGACAGGTGAAATTGCAGGTGAAAATTTCGTTAAATCTCTAATAAAAGATGTGAACGAAATTTACACCTCATACCTGAGTACAGTTAGGCCCATATGAGTTCTGAAGAGGAAAATTGTTTTAGAATGGCTTTTAACTGCCATATTTGTAAAAAGGCGTTAGGAGCTGATCGCGTTAGAGATCATTGCCATTTAAATGGTAAATTTAGAGGCGCAGCGCATAATGCCTGCAACAGTAATTTCCAAATTGCACCTTTTGTCCCTGTATTTTTGCATAACTTCTCTAAGTATGATTCACATTTATTCGTTAGAGAAGTAAACAAAGTCGATGGTGAAATCAAGGTTCTGCCACTGAATAAGGAATTGTACATCTCCCTTTCTAAATATACACACATTGCCTCCCACGATAAAAATCTTGAAATTAGATTTCTCGATACATATCGTTTCATGGCAACAAGTTTAGATGCGCTAAGCGCAAACTTAAGTGTTGAAAGGTTTGAAAGTGTCAGACGTTTCTTCCCACTTGATGACCAATTCAACCTGGTTCATAGGAAGGGGGTGTTCCCATACGAATATTTAGACTCAGAGAGTCGCTTAAGTGAGAGCTCTCTACCTTCGAGAGAAAATTTCTTTAATAGCCTCACAAACTCCGAATGTACAGAAGAAGATTATGCACATGCTCAACATGTCTGGACAGTTTTTGGTTGTCAAACCTTAAAAGATTACATGGAATTGTATCTTAAAACTGTGCTTTTGTTAGCAGACATTTTCCAAAATTTCAGAGAAATTTGTCAGAAAATTTAATTTTTGAATCCGGCTCATTATTATACAACTCCTGGTCTGTCTTGGGATGCTATGCTCAAGACAACAGAAATTGAGCTGGAGCTGCTAACTGACATTGATATGTATAGGTTTATTCAGAGCGGTATTCGTGGTGGGCTTGTACAGTGCTGTAAAAGGTACTCAAAAGCCAATCATAAATACCTCTCTGAATACGATGCCAGCAAACCGTCTGAATACTTAATGTATTTAGATGCAAACAATCTATACGGCTGGGCCATGTCGCAATGTCTCCCTTATACAGGTTTTCAGTGGTTGACCGAAGAAGAAATTTCATCATTAGATGTTATAAATATTGGAGAAACCTCAGAATATGGGTATATTCTTGAGGTTGATTTAATGTATCCATCAAAACCATACGATTTGCATAATGATCTTCCGTTTTGTCCGCTTAACCAAAGGGCCACACCGGCAACAAAAGTCAACAAACTAATTGCTGACCTGAGGTCCAAAGTAAAATACCCCATACACTACAGAAATTTGCAGCAGTGCTTGATAAACGGACTAGAGCTGACAAAGATCCATCGTGTGTTAAGTTTCAAACAGTCGGCTTGGCTGAAAAAGTACATTGATCTTAACACACATCATAGAACAATGGCACAGAACAATTTCGAGAAAGATTTCTTCAAGCTATTGAACAATGCCGTTTATGGGAAAACGATGGAAAACGTTGAAAAACGGAAAAACGTCAAGCTAGTCACGTCTTGGGATACAGTGAGCCGCAATCGGTTGGGAGCACGAGCGCTGATTGCATAGTTCTGCACAATTTGCTGAAGACATGTATGCCATACAGATGAAGCGACTTCATAATACTTATGATAAGCCGATGTATTTAGGGTTCACAGTCATAGAATTATCAAAGTGGAAAATGTATGATTTCCACTATGATTACATGAAGCCCAAATTCCAAGAGGCAGTTGAATTAAATTATTTGGATACAGACTCATTTATTTATTCCATTCAAACGAATGATTTCTTTGCGGATATAAGCAAAGATGTGGATATGAAGTTTGATACTTCGGAATACCCCGAAGATTTAGCGGTTAAATACGGGATAAAAAGGTGAAATAAAAAGGTGTTAGGAATGATGAAAGACGAAAACTGCGGCAAAAGAATGGTGGAGTTTGTATGTTTAAGGGCAAATATGTACTCCTTATCGCTTAAATTTAAATAGTTATAAGGAATGTTTATTTGAAAATGAGAAACTATGTGATAGTATGTTAATGCTTAGAACTAAGTTCCATAATTTATATACGCATAGAGTTAAGAAAACCACTTTAAGTGGATTAGATGATAAGAGAAAAATAAGAGAAGATGGAATACAAACATATGCTTGGGGTCATTATAGAATAAGTTCATAAGCTAATTACCATCGTTTTATATGTATATATATAAATAGGAAAAAAATAAATAAATATATAAAAATAAATAAATAAATACGCATTTTATGAATTTCATTTGAATGTCTTTTATTGAAAATTAATTGGTATGATATAGGTGCCGGTTCGGTTGTTGCGTGTGTGTGTGTGTGTGTGTGTGTGTGTGTGTGTGTGTGTTTGTGTGTAATGGTTTCAGGGCTTCGGCGTTAATGATTTGTCACCATTTAGAGCAACTCGTTCTTGTTTATCCAAGAGTTGTGTTCATTAGGGAACTCCAACCACTTAACAAAAACTCGATCGTTTTTTCGTTTTATTATCTTTTCAACTAGATAAGTATTTGGATAACGTGTTTTTCTTAGCTCTTCTTTATAGAAACCCCCTTGAATGGGCGCACCCTGATAGTCTTCTAATATGTATGTAGTTGGGTTTGTCAATTGTATTCGTTTTATTTTAAAAATTTCCGTTGTCCAGTTTCAAATGTATGTTTATGCTTGCTTATACGAACATAGTCACCCACATGAAATTTTGCCCCGTGAAAAATTTTAATATGATTGTAAACAGTGTTTAGCAGATTATCTTCATTTAATGAGGTCACTTTTATCGGTTCCATTTTAATAGTTCTATGATGTTTTCGATTATACTCATCAATCAATTTATTATACATTTCAATCCAATGATATGTTCCTTTGAAACTAAACTCTCGCCACATCATTTCCTTGAGGGTTGTATTAAAACGTTCAACAATAGACGCTTTTAACCCACTATATGTCGAATAGTGGTTGATGTTATTTTTTTCACATAATGTTTTGAAAGTAGTATTAAAGAACTCTTTCCCATCGTCGGTTTGTAAATTCTTAGGAATTCGTCCAAATTTAAAAATACTTGATAAAGCGTTAGTAACGTCTTTAGCTGATTTAGATTACAATGCAACTCCCCATGCATATTTAGAGAATGTGTCGATAACCGTCAATAGAAATTTAAAGCCTTTATTCGATGACGAGTACTTTCCCATTTCTACCAAATCTGCTTGCCAAAGATCGTCGATTCCTTATATAACATCATGTCAACGCCTAAAGTTTTTACGGGCTGGTGCATGTAATTCATTAATTAAATCTCTTTTAGTCTTGTTTTCCCATTAATTTATTTTTTTCCATCTATATATTTTCTGTTCTTAATGTCAACTTCACATGATGCGTATGTTAATAACTATTGATTTACGTTTTTTTATATTAATTTTTTTTTCATTTTAGATGTTTATAAGCGTGTGCAAGTCTAGTAGTCAAGTAGAAAATTTGTGTTAACCGTGTCTTTTTCGTCCATTGCGTTACTAATGTTTTTAATTAGCCTGTTTTGTGCATCAACATATTGCTTATTATCCATATGCAAGTCCAACAACTGGAGCTCATATTTCCTGTTGTATCACTCATTAGAGAAGAGACCGAACTTGTCGACGACCATTAAGTCTTCACCCTTTACCTCACAAGTGCTTGCATTATTTATAGTTCTCCCCTAAACTGCGTATTGTTTAAAATATGTAAGTATAGTAAGTTTTTAATGTCTCCATTGCAGATAACATCTTTCGATTTTCAGTGCTAATTAGACGACGTAATGTTTCAATTTCTATGTTCACGTATTCTTTAAGTGATTTATCTGTGTTTTGAATTTCACTTTTATACTCAACTTTTATATTCTGGAAACTAGATGCTATCTCGCCTATCAGTTTCTCGTTCGAAGTAATTTGCTAAATTAAGAGTTTATCTTTCTTTCTCATTGTTTGCTTTATTTTACGTTACGTAAATATTTTTGTGCATACATCATTGTCTTCTAGGGGCTCACCCACATTTTTAAGTCTTTTGTTTGAAAAAATAATATTACTTTCATTATCTATCAATATGCCAGGAATAGATTTCTTCATAGTATAATTTTGGTTTGTAATGTTACTGGAGGAAAAATGACCGAACTTGTCAAGCGACATTTTGATATTGTTGCTATTATTAAAAAATTATTTTTGCTTCTCGCAGCTCTTCAATTATGGAAACTATTTCATTGTTATGATTACTATGACCAGCTGATTGTGATGCAACTAGAAGGCTCAGTCTATTAACGATCTCATTCGGATCATCCCAGTATACATAATTTGGTTTACTTGTATTAAGTGTCAATAGACCGCCGCATGAATAGATTTTGTACGGCAGTTAGGTGTAGACATCGCACTAGGTGCGTTCATTAATGGAAACAGTTTTTTTATGATTGTGAAAAATTTTTTAGAGCGATTACTCTTAAGAGTCTCATTATGTAAGTGATATCTTCTATGAGCATTGGTTTTTATTAAAATTTTCTGATATGATTCCAAATCCATTTCGTTATAGACTTGGAGGTTTTTACGGTAGATTAAAGAATATAATCCCGGTGTTAGATTCCCCCTTTTACCGTTTTCTAATATTATTTCATTATCAACTACAATTATTTTAGTTGCTCCCAATTTCATTTCTCCGCTTTTCTTGTAGGGGCCAAAGGCTTTATCAAGCTCGCCCTTTCGCTCTAACTCACTCAGATTTAAATTATAACTCACATTGCTTGTTACAGTATGCTGATTATTGCTTTCATTAGTTGACACAAAAGGTTGAGAATAGAATTGATCTTCTGTGATTTCCTCATCATATGTATCATGAGATACATTACTATAGTTTTGATCTACTTTAATTTCTTGTTTTGTATAACCTTCAATTTCTTCTTTCTTCGTCTTAAAAGGCTGATTGGGTAGTATATTTCCAGTGATGAGTTTTTTAAGAGGTTGTGTAATTGGTTTAAATTCTAATTGATATTCATTTTCTTCTCTCCCTAATTTTATGCTTTGAAATTTTCGTTTTAATGCGTTTCTTGTCTTTGTTAATTCCTTTAGAATATGTTCCTTCATTTTCTTTAATACGAAACCAGTGGTTTATTTGTTGTTTATTTGCTGTTTATTTGTTGTTTGATGTTGTTTTTTGCTGTTTATTTGTGGGTTTATTGTTGTTTATTTGCTGTTTATTGTTGTTTACTGTTATTTATTTGTTGTTTATTGTTGTTTATTTGTTGTTTATTTGCTGTTTATTTGTTGTTTTTTGTTGTTGTTTATTTGTTGTTTGTTGTTGTTTATTGTTGTTTATTTATTGTTGTTTATTTGCTGTTTGTTGTTGTTCAAAGTTGTTTTTTGCTGTTTGTTGTTGTTTATTTGTTGTTTATTTGTTGTTTATTGTTGTTTATTGCTGTTTGTTGTTGTTTATTTGTTGTTTGATGTTGTTTATTGCTGTTTATCGAGCTGTTGTTCATCTCAGACTGATTAAATATAAAACATATTAAAAGTCCAATGCATTAAAAAAAACAAAAATACTAGTTCGATTTAATTTTTATAAATCTTTATTAAATATTCTTTAAAAAACAACTTAAAAGAATTGATTAAAGGACAGCTCTTGTTCTTGGGTTCAATAGTAGAAACCTTAAACACAAGTGTCCACAGTTAAAACTATCAAACCGTTGTTCTCGTTTATAATTGTATTTAATGTTATCGCCTAAGAATTTGATTAGCTCTAAAGGTGGTGGTAAATTCCCGAAGCTATCAAAATATCTTTCCTTTCCTTTCCTTCTCTGTTTTATAAAAAGCTACCCAATGTGTCCCACCTCCTGTCGAAGAGTCTAAATTAATGATGCCACACTCCCTTTTACGAATACGTTTTGGAAGTGAGTCTCTCATGAATACACCTCTGAAATTAGGAATATGCCTGCGTGCAAAGTTCATAATATCAATGTTTGAAAGTGGTTTATTGGCGGTATTAGCACTTTTAATAGTTTTAGCAATAGCTGAACCACCGAACGCAAGCCCTCCTAAGGCACCGATTGCTGTTAAAATCTGTGCAAGCGGCAAGAACCCGCCCACTTTAGGCACACTTATTATTCTCGGGATTATTACATCTTTTTTCTTATCTCCAATTGAGTTGTCTATGACTTTCTTAGCTATTTGGATTGCCGAGTGAATATTATAAGGTTTCTTCTTTTTTAACATATTTGAAGTCACTCTAACTACATGCATACATTTTTTTACGAGGTTTTGGCATCTTTTTTCTCTGCTTCAGTCCCATGCCCAATTTTTTCTTTTTTCATATGGCTTTGGTTTCTTTTTTTTTTTGCTTTCATTGCGTTAGTTATGAGATATGCTGCGCCTTTTTCTCCAAAACTGCTGTCAGACGCTTTCACTCGCTCCCCCGCTCTTTCCGCTAAAACCAGATCGGCTATATGACGTTTCCTTAATTCTTTATGGTTTGAGTATGCTATATCATGCTCTATGCATGCAGCGTCTAATGGATTTATTCCCTCATCGCCGCGCTGCAAAAGTGACTGGAGTTTTGTTCCTGGCCCACAAAACTGATAGCCTGGCAATTATAATTCTACTAGCAGTTAGTTTATTATTTTATTAATGATACCTCCTACGTGGTAGACGTTAATTTTATTACTAAATGGTTTATAAAAGTGCATTACCATTTTATTAGCTCATTATTCTTCAAAGACCTGTTAATGAGTGACGTGCTTATGAAAAAACCTTAACTAATATACGTTTAATAAAGCAAAAAACGAACATTGAAATGAGAAATTTCGATTTAAAAAATAACGAAAACCAAACGATCAGGCACAGTAGCCTTTTACCCAGTTCAATTAGAGCCCTAATTGTTGGACCTTCTAATTGTGGGAAAACAAATGTAATGATTAGTTTGATCGGGAGTCCCAATGGGCTAAAATTTGAAAATATTTATTTGTATTCAAAGTCGTTATTTCAACCTAAATACGAGTATTTAAAAAAACTTGTAGGCCCGATCAAAGGCATGGGTTATTTTACATATTCTGAAAATGAAAGTGTAATAGCACCAGACAAGGCCAAAAAGAACTCGATAATGATATTTGATTATGTAGCGTGTGAAAAACAAAATAATATTCGTGCGTACTTTTGCATGGGGCGACATAGCAACATGGATGCGTTTTATTTATGCCAAACATACACACGTATTCCGAAACATCTTGTGCGTGATATTGCAAACCTAATTCTAATGTTTAAACAAGATGCCCTAAATCTGAAGCACGTCTATCAGGATCATATAGGCGTTGATATGAATTTTAATTGTTTTAAGGAAATTTGTCTATTATGTTATAAAGAAAGATATGGCTTTTTATTAATTAGGAAAGATAACCCCATAGATAACGGACGGTATAGACGAGGATTTGCAGACTTCATTCGAATTTGAAATATAACGACAAGAACGTTCATTGATACTTCACTTACACACAACTTGTCAAAATGTCAACAACACTTACGTTAACAGGATGCAGTTCAACTTTATCGGCAAACTACTTTCCGCCTATTATACTACATACGGATTATGAATGTGCTCTTATCGAATTTCATATGTATAACTCGATTCCAAATGTGGATCATGACAATAATTTATTCCATATTGGAGAACATGTATTCGAGATTCCCGTGGGATCCTACGAGCTAAATGACATAAGTAATGTTATATTAGAGAAAATGAAGGAAGTAGAACCCAAAAAAATAAATCATCCACTTATCGAGAGCAACAACAACACACTTCAGGTCATGATTTCAACTAAGGAACATCCCATATATTTTGACAGAGAGCGTACTATTGGCAAATTAGTTGGATTTTATAAGAGGGAGCCAAAGTCAAATACCGTACATACCTCAGATCAACCTGTCGATATATTGAAAGTGAATACAATTCGCTTGGAGTGTAATATTGTAGGCGGATCATATGTGAACGAAGAATCAAGTCATGCGTTGCATGAATTTACTCTCAACGTACCACCAGGCTAAAAATGAGCGAGAAACCTATCAACCTGATTTATTTGCCAGTGAACACGAGAGAGATTCAGTCATTAAACAGCAATTTAAATTTTATGGATTTTCAGCTTTACATACATACATTTGTATGTATCTATGCATATGTAGAAGGTCTTGAGCGCAGGCGAAAATTGTATTATTAGCGCGCATCAGTCGCGAGCCGGCAGAATAAATTGCCCTAAGACTGTGGACCCTTTATTACGTACGCCATGTCTGCGGCTTATATTCATTTAAATGATTGGATTGGCTACGTGCACCTGCAATTTTCCCTGAACTTGCATTTGCATAGATGGATATGTAAGATGCGTGTCTTTGCTAACCTCAGCAGGACCCGAAAGCAGAAATTAGGTCATTATACACATTCTAATATAATTTAGCAGTCAGAAATCACTCAAAACCTTCCGAATATCATATCGCATAAGTGGACAATAAAACGTCAACAAACCAAAATCACAAAAATGAATATACTGTTAAAGTATTTTATATTCATAGTCGTTAAACCGTTAACTTTAAATTAATAACAGCTCAACACTACTACTGTTAAACACTAACCGATAATATGTTATCGAAGAGCGGTTACAAAACACTGTGACAGAAGAAGCGAAGCGAACGGACGTCTTGCACTGCGGTAACCAAAAATATATAAAAATAAGAATACTAAAAATATATATATATAGTTTAAGCTTGAAGCTTTTGATTAATCCGGCACAATCGTCGATCTACACCAAACCCCTTTACAACTTCAGAAGTGGAATTGTCAAAAACGCCTGCGTGAACACTTTTTCGTCACTCCAACCATACGTGTGTGAGGATGGAAGCACATACATATACACATAAGAATTTCGCAATAATTTCGTTTTTTTTAGACGAAATAATAAGTTGGTTGAGCTGCAATAACGTCGCATTTGACAGAAATGTGATACAAAGATAGCTCTGCATATTGACATTGATTTGCGGAGATGACAGTTGTCGAAAAGTTGTCGACTTAAAAGACGTCGAAATTTAATTTCTCCAAAAGACACTTCTGTAGGCGGAATTGCGTGAACGAGACCAACAGAAATCATTCCACATCAACGATGTCATCCAAACAATAAAACCATGTGGTGGTGCAGACTCATGCCACGCTAATAAATGGATTAGAGACGTTGAGCGTGTTTTCGAATCCAACGAAGAGGTGTATAAGCTAAAAAGTCGGATGAAGACCGACACAGAAGCCGAGCTGTTTGTTCAAGTCGATCGCTCCACGTTTCCTAAAAACATTCGGTCGCTCAAATTCAGTTAAAATCGACGTTGTTTAATCTGGGGAAAATGTGCTGGGCTACATTCTGAAATGCAGGAAATTGCTGAGCAAGCCGCAATCGAGGAAACAAGAACTGTCTGGATAATTAATACGATCGATGAACTAATTAAACGACGGAGCACACGCAGTAGTGCGCTAGGCGCAGTCAAGGATGCCGTCAGAGTACGCTGCTACAATTGCTCTGGCTACGGTCATATGGCTGGTGCTTGCACGGAGCCGAAACGAGCCAAGGGATCTTGCTTTCGATGCAATCAAGGATTGCAAAATGAAGGCGACAACTGGCCGAATAGTAGCAGCCCTGTCAGATGAATAATTTTTGGGTGCATAAGGAATTCAGAAGCCAATGAAAACAGATGTAATGAATATGGTAAGAAACTCTTTCGATATCGCCAATTCGCCACATAGTGAACTTTTGTCTCTTTTTATTCCCACCCATTGAAAATGGGTAAAAAGGCTATAATGTATGTAACAGATAGAAGGAGGCAATTTATTCTTGATCAGCATCACTAGCCTAGTCGATTAAGCCCTGTCCATCTGTCTGTCTGTCCGTCTGTTCTTCTGTCTGTATGAACGCGTCGATTTCAGAGACTACAAAGGCTAGAGATCTGAACTCGGACTTTTTAGATTCGTAAATACCATACGCAGATCAAGTTTATTTCAAATGATCGATTACTTGTCCTGTTTTCTTATAATCAGTGTTTATCGGTTTTTGGACCTGGTTTTTTGAGCATATTTCAAAAACTATAATAGCTAGAGCCACAATATGTATTTAATATGTGCTCGTAAGGGATACGCATTTCGGATTTTGGATATCTCCCTCCAATCGGCCCCCATATCAAAAAAACCAACCAAACCAACCAATCGCAAGTCAAGTACTACGGGCTTGTGCTTTGGTTTGTACACAGATTTCAATGCTCTTGTTACGTCCTGAAAATTTCATAACGATCCTATTCTTAGTTTAGAAGTTATTTAAGAATTAACTTTCCAAATTGGGGGCCAAGCGCAGCATATGCTTGAGCATATCTCAGAAACTATAAGAGCCATCAAATTTGGTTTAGGCTGCTTTACAAATGTACTATAGAACAATAAGAATGCATTAAAACAAATTTCATCTAAATCATTTCAGAAACAAAGAAATAATTTAAGAAAAGGTATTTGTATATTGGCAAACCACGTGGTGGTAAGTGCCATGCGCGGACGTTTTCTAAATGCATTCTACCAAACGGCGCAACCGTGGGAGCGCACCATGGAATGGGACACCTTATCCAAGCAACAACAGAAGCGACAGCAACAAAAACAGCGGCAACAGCGACAACAGCGGCTGCAGGGACAGCGACAGTAGCAGAGTTTTAGCTTTAGCACAATTTGTCTTTACCATTGTAATTTAGCTCTAAAATAGGACGACAAATAAACGGTCTTTTTTAAAAGACCATTAAAGGAAAGAATCCCTTAATTGGCGCCCGAGCAGGGACCGGTGAAAAAAAGGATAACGAGTCGCGAAACTCAAGTGCCTTAAAAGGAGCCCCAACGCGCAGAAGTAATTAAAAATTTATTCGATAAAGTGCCTCAAAACGAGCCACAGCACTAGTGTGATTTTGTAAGAGACTATCTTTACCGCGTCTGATTTTCAACTTTCATCGGTCGTACCGCAGACATTCTCTGTAGTTCGCAGAGAACCAAGAATCGAAGTGTCTCCAAGAAACCCCAGTCACCTGCCGCACCGTTGTTGTTGGACAAAAATGAAAAATTCCAAAGGACCATCGTGAAAGATTCGCCGGAATGATAATCGTATTGTAAGCATAGTGTTTAAGAAAAAATATAGAGCATACGAGAATGTAAATAAAGAAACATCGAATCAAAAAAAATAATAATAATAATAGGCGGAAAAAAATATAGAATAAAAAACTTTTATTTTGCTCATAGTATAAAAAATTGCCAATCGGTGCAACAAATTTTATAAACTTGGAAACAAATATTTTTTAATTTGTATATTTGTGTATTTAGAATTTATATATTTTAATAGTTTTTAATTGCGACAATTATCAACGATTATTCTTAACCCAATCTTTTTTAATTCAACTTTTCTCTACGGATTTTATTTTTTAGGAACCTTTACATAATGCTTAAGAATTACTACTCTACTATTTTAAATATCTTATAGTCTCTTAGCAAAAGCAAATAGGAAATTAACATTCTCTCTCACTCAAACATATTTGTGAAAAAAGGAAGAAAGCGTGATTAATTTAAAAATAAGTGGTCCGTGAAGTTATATTTGTGCAGTCCGAGTTAAAAGTCCGATAGTTAAAATAATCATGCAAGAAGAATTGGCCGAAGGTCTCGCCTCCATTAGCATTGGAGTAGGCACCCAGCACCGCCACTTACCACCCAGACGACCGCTCCCAGTACGCCCATTGCTAGCTAGTTAGGGATGTAATAGTAAGCTTAATCAAAGAAACTCTCGACGGAGGAGATTTGATAAGGCGGGCTATAGACAACACCGAAAGCCTAGATATTTTATCCGATATCCCAATTTCCAGGCCAATGCCCGAAAGTGACCATGAAAAAGTTCCGGATATAACACGATTAATTAGGGAGTTCTTTGGGGAAAGGACTACATTTAGTTCCTGGAGGAAGAATGCAGAGCGAATAATGGGTATTTACGAAGGGCAAGAGTCGTACAACACTCCTATGAACTGGAGGGCAATATCTAAGTGTCTGACGTCGCATTATGCTGACAAGAGAGACCTTAAGACCCTCGAATACCAAATGTTCTCAGTGTCACAAGGACGAATGAGCATAAATGAGTTCTATCAGGCAGTCTACCATCAGCTGTCCTTAATACTCAACCAGATCAGTTTGCAGGAAGAATTTCCAAAAACTGTGAGAGCCCTGACTAAAAATGATCGAGATAAGACCTTGGACACCTTTGTACGCGGGCTAACAGACAATTTACCCCGTTTACTAGCCATCAAAGAGCCAAGTCATGCACTTCATTTATGCGGGTTGGTAGAGAACCAAGAGCATAGAAATGCATTTGTCCCGAAGTTCAGACAACAAGCTCCGCCATTACCACCTAGACAACCCCAAGGTCAGGTAATGACAAGACAGCAAGGACCCAGATCAGTACAGAACATGGCTGGGCAAGCTAGAAACTTTGACCATAGGCTGTACTATCCAACACAAGTCCGAGCAAACATGGGTTATAACCCACAAGGCACATGATCTGTTCCAATGTACCAACAACAGGTACCTCATCCCATGCAGCAACAATACGGTGTACCACAACAGTCCGCACCGTATAGACAAAATTATCCAGCGCCACCGCGCTCACAGGCCCAGAAACCTGAACCTAGAGCGACACCCATGGACATTGATCAGTCTATTAAGTCGAAACACATAAACTACATGAACAAACCCCAATACAATGACTTGACTGGAAAACGACCACCGGCCGCGACAGGGCCCCCTCAGAAATTCCAAAGACAATTCCACATCCCCACCTCCGTCATGGAGTTGACGACGGATGGGACCGAAACGGAAGCACCTTATTCTACTGGTGTCGAAGAACATGGCAACTTCGAAGCCTTAGAACAAGAAGGAGCTACGGAATTGGTCAGTCAGTACCAACATGTCAACGATCTAGATTACGCGCCCGTATTAGTCGATGCCTCAGATGTACATTTTTTAGACTAAACAGTTCCGAGTTGTCATATTTTAAATGCACAGTGGGGAACGGTAGGACACTTAGATTTTATATGTATAATTGATAAAATCAAAACTAAAGTGACCCATCATACTCGCCTTAACCTTTTTGGATTAAAGGATGTACCAATTAAAATTTTCCTGTTACCCACATTAAAAACCTTTCACGGCATTCTGGGTAACAATACTTTAAAACAGTTGAACGCAGTAATAGACGTTAAAAACGGCGGTTTGATTATAAATGGAAATTACCGCATTAACATACAGCAACTATAAACGCAAGCGGTTAATGCCATAAAAATTATAGCAGAACATATGTCCGAAACACAGAAAAAATTTATCAATCAGTTAACCGAAACGCATGCGGAAGTATTTGCTGACCCTGACACGAAGCTCACTTATACCACGAAGGTAGAAGGAGAAATTAGAACATCATCGGACACCCCGGTGTACTGTAAACATTACCCATACCCTGCATCCCTGAAAGCGGAAATAGAGAAAGAGGCACCAAAATTGCTGAGAGACGGCATTATCAGACCGGGTGGTACCGAAAAAGAGTGACACCTCAGGGGAGAAAAAGTACAGAATGGTTAACGATTATAGAAAACTGAACGACGTGACAGATTCAGATCGATATCCAATACCCGAAATCGGAGAAATAATCGCACAATTCGGCGAAAATAAATATTTCTCAGTTATTGATTTAAAGAGTGGGTTCCATCAAAGAGAGAGAGATATTGAAAAAGCGGCTTTCGCCGTTAATGGTGGAAAATTCGAATTCACTAGACTGCCCTTCGGTTTAAAGAATTCCCCATCAATATTTCAAAGGGCCTTAGATGATATTCGAAGGGAGACATCGGCAAGATATGCTATGTATATATAGACGATATCATCGTCTTTAATCAGTCCGAAGAAGAACACGGTGAGCACCCAGAAAAGGTCTGCACGACCTTAGGTAAAGCTAATATGAAAATCCAAATCGACAAATGCGAGTTTTTCAAGACCGAAGTCGATTTCTTGGGCTTCACTATTTCGAAAAATGGTATTAAAACCTATAGTGATAAAATGAAAGCCATTGAGGCTTTCCCCGTGCCGAAAACGTTTAAAGATTTACGATCTTTTCCTGGTTGTCGTGCTATTATCGTAGATTCATACGAGACTACGCCAAAATAGCTAAACCCCTTACTACCCTTCTTAGGGGAGAAAACGGGAGACTGTCAAAAAACGTGTCGGCTAGAATAAAAATTACAGTAGATTATGAGGCCTTGGACTCATTCAATAAATTAAACAAACGCTTGCCTCACAAGACGTGATCTTGGCATACCCTAACTTTAACAAGGAATTCCAGTTAACAACTGATGCTTCGAATGTTGCCATTGGAGCAGTACTCGAGCAGCATGGTAGACCGATTACTTTCATTTCCCGCACCCTTTCGAAAGCTGAAGAAAATTATGCCGCAAACGAAAAAGAGATGCTGGCCATAGTTTGGGCTCTTCAGAGCTTGCGGATGTGCCTATACGGTACCGCCAAGGTGGTCATATTTACCGATCACCAACCTTTGACCTTTGCTCTTAGTACCAAGAACCATAATGGTAAACTCAAGAGGTGGAAAAGTTACCTCGAAGAGTTCAATCACGAGCTCAGGTATCAACCTGGAATATCCACCGTAGTAGCGGATGCATTGTCCAGAAATCCCATCGATCAACAAATAAATAGTACCAGTGCCACTGTACACTGTCCCAATCAATGTGTCTAAGAACCAAGTTCCAAGAAAAAAAATTCTAACTGCAGACGAGGAGTCATATGAATTCAGTATACCTTTCCCATTCAGAAAAAGACCTAATAGAAATTTTAAAGAAAAGACTTGATCCGAAAATTGTGAACGGTTTGTTCCCCTGTTGTTTCCCCTACATTTAAGTTCTTATAAAGTCAGATACACTCAGAAACAAGTAGTAGACGTGACAGACGAAAACGAACAAAACAATATACTAGCGAAAGAACATATCAGAGCTCATAGGAAACCCATAGGGACCAAGATACAGATCTTAAGTCGATTTTTTCCCAAGTATGAAAAAGAAAATATAAGCTTTTACAAAAGCATGTGCAATGAAACTAAATACGATAGACAACCAACACGGGGAGAAATACAGACAACACCAATCCCTTCCTACCCTGGTCAGATCATACACATCGATCTGTTCATAACACAAAAGAACTTAGCACTCACGGCCATAGACAAATTTTCAAAATATGCCCAAATTAAAATATTTAAATTAAAGGCAGCTGATGACCTAAAACACCCGTTGCATGAAATCATAATAGCTTTCGGTATGCCGAAAATAGTCGTTATGGATAATGAAAAAGCTTTCCATAAAATATCTGCTGCAAAGAGCTAAAGGCCACAATCTATTCGACGCCGTCATATAAATCTACTAGTAACGGATAGGTTGAAAGATTTCATTCAACATTAACCGAAATTATGAGATGTATAAAAAAAGACGAGGGTATTACAAACTTTGAGGAATTAATTTACAAAGCGGTACAGCTATATAATCAATCAGTGCACTCTACACTCGGTGTACGGTGTACTCACTCCTAAGTAAGAGAGATAGTAGCAGAAAATGGGAACACTACTATTAAGACAAAAACTGCAGGAAAGTTCACAAAAATATTATAAAAACATAATACTATTTTACAGGTTATTCCTGCCAACATGCTCCGGGTTGGCAACAATATTAGGTTATTCACATTCACTTTCAATATTATCCATGTATTCGATATTGACGAATACGAAAAAGTTTTCGGGACACTAGATGATACCTTGCATACGATAAACACCTCGCACCAGCTATTCCCATTGCAAGAATACGAGATCGAAAAATTAAAAAATGATATACGTAGGCTAAAACCCTCTCAAAGAGCGGCAAGAGCAATAAAAGCGTTGGGAACAGCATGGAAATGGTTGGCCAGCTCGCCGGACCACAGCGATCACGAAGTTCTAACCAAAATTAATGAGCAACTAGAGAATAATAATAAACAAGTTGTTATGAAATAAGCTTATACAAAATAGAATTAACGAGATAAACGGAGACAGTAACGAGATAATTAAATTAGCTAAAGAAAACATAAAGAAAACGCAATAGATTGGGCAAAGGCAAATACAGTAAATTCAATAATATTGTCGGAATTAGAAGTAAAAACAGTAGAATAAATTTTGGAAAAAGAAAGGATTATGTTTTTAAATGCCGAAGAACTATTAAAATTTGCACGAATGAAAATAGCAACAAATGGCAGGAGCATGCTCTACATAATTAACATATCATTAATTGCGAGCGAATTATGTACTGCTATGTTATTAAAGCCCATTCAGACATAAAATATAATAAACGAAATAAAATATCAGAATATTGTAAAATATGGGCCAATAATATATGCGATAAAAGACGCATGAGATTCCATAACGATAAGACCATTTGTAATAGAAATAATCTTATAGATTTAACTAACGATACTTGTATAACTCCACTATTAAGAAGTCAAGCCCCAAATTGCAAGATGATTAATAGCCAACATGTACCACACTACGAAGAACTATTCGGCGGAACAATCTTGCTCAGCGACTTCGATGGCATGATAGAAATTGATATAGAGGAAATGGAACTCAGAGGAACATTCCTAAAACAGTTCCAAAACTCGACCGTGACCATCGAAGATGAGGTGTACGAGGCAGAGGAAATAATCTTCGCAGACGCAACGCCACCACTACAAAGCTGAAGGAAGTCAACATCAATAACACCCAAAAATTGCAAACTCTGGAGAGCCACAACAGCACTACAACAGCAATTAATTTCACACTATCTGGAATTCTACTGACACTAATGATCGGGACTGTTGGATACTCGCTAAGACGAAAGTTTTATAACACATCAGATCACTGGAGAAGTTGTGGAGGCAGAAACAATTGCGGAGGCGAACTTAATTCCAAGCCAAAGACGTTTTTTCATCGCGTCCGAGGACGTACGCGTTTAAAGGGGGAGGAGTTAAAGTCGAAGTTGACCTAAAATGCATGCACACGAGCCCATGCAATCACGCACCCGATGCATGCACTTTTGCCACGTGCGCTGCGTCAGCGCATTCTACCAAACGGCGCAACCGTGGGAGCGCAACATTGAATAGGACACATTAGCCAAGCTACAACGGAAGCGACAGAAACAACACCAGCGGCAACAGCGACAACGCGGCAGCAGCGGCAGCGGCTGCAGCGACAGCGACAATAGCAGAGTTTTAGCTGTAGCATAATTTGTCTTTACCATTGTAATTTAGTTCTAAAATAGCACGACAAATAAAAAGTATTTTTAAAAAGACCATTAAAGGAAATAATCCCTTATTTTGCGTGTGCACCAATACATTCATACATATGTATATGCACATTCTTTTTCGAATTCTCAAGCGATTGGTTGTACGTGTCTGTCTCATCACAGATTTTGACGGAGGCAATTGAAATGCAACTATGGCTCGGTGGTGGAGATGGTGCCTGGCGCGGGTTCGGATCTGGCTTGGGTCAATGGAGATTTTATACTCTGAAGCCATTGAAAATGGGTAAAAAAGGGTATAATGGTTTTGTGCAAATGTATGTAACAGGCAGAAGGAAGCATCTCCGACCCCAAATAGAATATGTATTCTTGATCAGCACGACGAGCTGAGTCGATTCAGCTATGTCCGTTTGTCCGTCCGTCCGTCCGTCAATCCGTCTGTATGAACGCAGCGATCTCGGACACTACAAAAGCTAGACACCTAAACTAAACGACTCTAGATTCTCCTAATCCATACGCATTACAAGTTCACGATTTTTTTCGATATCTTGCTCCGTTTCATTATAATCGATAAAAATCGATTTGTATACTTGGTTTTCTTGTCATATCTCGAAAATTTTAAGAGCTAGAGCCATTAAATTATGGCTTAATATGTGCTCGTAAGTAATACGGATTTTTAATAACTCCCCCCATCCGCCCAGCAAATCAAATACTACAGACTTGCGCTTTGGATTGTACATAGATTTGGATGATGTTATTAAACACAGAAAGTTTCATAGCGATCATACTCTTAGTTTAGAATTTATTCAAGAATTTATTTTCCATAGTGGGGCCAAACGCAACCGATGTGTAAAGTGCACAGATTAGTTCGTGCGTTTGTGTGTGCGTGTATGTATGTGTATGTGTGAATTTGTGAATGTGTATATGAATGCAAGGAGCTTTAAACGTATTTAACGACAGCTCGCCGCTGGGTTCAGGGTATCTCCTAGTCGGGGGCGTTCGACTAGAGCCATCTTTCTTGTTATATAATAATATAGTGCTAATTTAAAGTCGTAAATTAACAGTTACAAATTACAATTTATCGCTGACAGCAAAGTGCGATAGTGTGTAAAATATTTTGTAAACAGTCACAATGCGAGTGAACGAGATAATGGTACTGCGTGTCGTAGATTTGCAACAAAAATTGCGAGAGCTTTATTTGCAGACGTCGGGTATTAAACGCGACTTACAAAATAGATTGTTGGCTCATTATGGCCACCAAGATGAAGAGGACGAAGATGATCAAGAGTCGGTCTCTACAGCACTAGATGTTGCAGTACAGACCAAAGCTTTAACTAATCAGGGTTCAATAGCAAATAGGTCTTGGTTCACCCTGAAAGACGTCGAGTGGCGAATCTCGCAATTCTCCGGCTAAGGAAGCCCCGACATTAGTTAATGGGTTGATGAGTTGGAAGAGTGTGCGGTAACAGTACAGTGAGAAAAGTTACAGCTTTTTATATACACTAAACAGTTGCTGCAAAATCATTTGTGTGTAGCTTACGCGACGTATAGTCGCTCTACTAGAGGAATTTACTGTGAAATTATCCTCAGCAGAGATACACAGAATTCTGCCGAAGCGGCAACAAAGGAAGGGAGCGCCAATACATGAATTTTTGTATCCGTTGAAGGAAATTGCTAGGCCGATTAAGTTAGATGGCGCTATTCTAAGTGAGTACTTTGTGGCAGGTATTGTTGACTCTATGACGAAAATATAATGCAACTGAAATTTCAAATAGAGAATTATAAGAAATCTTGAGGTGGGTCAGAGCAAAAGAACAAGAGCTGGTCTCAGCAGGATAGAAGCGATCGTACAAATAGAGAATAGCAACGGGAAAGATCCGAAAATGTTACGAGTGCGGGGGCGAAAATCGTTTAATGCAAGAGTGCACAAAGAATAACTTTAAATGTTTTAAATGCGGACAACCAGGGCATCGTGCAGTAGATGACAAACCAAATATCGGGATCAAGAAAGATAAAACACATCCAGTGAGCTGTTTCAAAGTGGATAAGCATTTTCACTCCTTCGATATTTGAGCATCAATTCCAACGGCCTTATTAATACAGGCGCTGATGTGTGTTTGCTGCGTAGAAGCGTATTTTTAATGTTCAAAAACCAGATTTTAACTTTTGGAAGCCTGATAATAGAAGTAACATTTGATGAGATCGAAATGCCAGTAGAATTTCACGTAGTTCCAGATGAGCTTTGATGCTATTTGGGAAGGACGATCCTTGCGCATGTCGACGTGCAAGTTACTAAAAATGGAACGCATTTCCAACGACGTATAGTTAATATGGATAGTAAAAGAGAATTTGATAAACAGCAGAATGATCCGTTAATAGAGTCTTCATGCGCGGTTGCAGTTGTTATATGAATTTAAAGGAGTTTGCATGTTAGCGACAGATAATGTGGAAAATAAAGTTGAGGTTGATTTGTCTCATCTCAGTGAGGATTATGCTAGGGAGGTTAGAAATATGGTGAGAAATTAACAACCCAGAAGATATGTTGATGCACCTGTTAAAATGAAAATAATACTAGCCGATGATATACCAGAATTTCAGCATCCTAGGCGCTTAGCAGTCTGCGAGCAAGAAGTTGTCGACAGGCAGGTAGATGAATGGTTAAGAGATAGGATTATCAAACTAAGTGCGTCGGAATATGCCTCACCAGTATTGTTGGTAGCGAAAAAGAATGGGGAAAAGTTCCATTTGGGATTTGGAACTCGCCAGCGGTGTTTACTAGGTTTATAATGGCAGGCTTACGTAATGTGATGAAAAATTATGACGCTGTTGTATACATGGGCGACGTAATAATTCCGAGAAAAATATGGAAGAGGGGTAAAGTAAAGTTTTGGAAGGAGCCGCACAGAATGGATCAGTTATTACAGACGAAGGTAAATTTTCTGGGCTACATTATTGAAGGGAACGCGATTAGGCCGAGTGACAAAAAGACCCAAGCAGTGGTTAATTTTTCAGTGCCGAGAGATAAAAAGGCTATTCAAAGTTTCCTTAGACTGACGTCATATTCAAAACAAGTAAGATGCCTCTACTCGGAAGTACCCGACTAGGAGATACCCCGAACCCAGCGGCGAGCTGTCGTTACATGCATTTAATTAATCCCCTCTGCATTCATACTCTCGAAACCACCGCCGCACGAAGTAAAATAAAATAAGAAAAATATATAATGAAAATTAATGCTCGCGCTTCGCTTTCGCTTTTAATATTTGCAGGCACATTTTAGTACGCCGTAGTTGTGAAACTTCTCGCAACATTTTTACAAAATAGGAAACTACAAGTATATCTTCCAAATGATGGTTGCAGTTGATCTGCGAAAGATTTTTGAGACTGTGCATGCCAAATACCAATTTTTCCTATTTCTGTCGCTCCAGAATATATCAAATCGTCGATGTCCCAGCATTAATTTACATTTAGACCAATAAGTCTGTTAAGTTTAAAAATAAAATAAAATAAAAAGAGGGGAGTGGTGTTATCCAAAATCCCAAATATTCATAATCTGCGTAACCTTTTCGACCACAAAAAACCGATAAACACTAATTATAAGAAAGCGGGAATCGATTATAAGAAAAGTTGTCGATCATTTGAAATAAACTTGATCTGCGTATGGTATATACGAATCTAAAAAGTCCAAGTTCAGCTCTCTAGTTCTTTTATTCTCTGAAATCGACGCAATCATAAAGATGGACGGACGGACAGACAGATGGACATGGCTAGATCGACTCGGCTAGTGATGCTGATCAAGAATATATATACTTTATGGGGTCGGAGATGGCTTCTGCCTGTTACATACATTTGCACAAAACCATTATACCCTTATTACCCATTTCCAATGGGTTCAGGGTATAAATATTTCGGTGCGTTAATGTATGTATCTTAGAAATTAAATAATTAAATTTATGACGAATATGCTGCTGCTGAACCGAGCATACTGCCCCCATTGGAGGCCTGTCTTTCAACAAATTCATTGAGGGGCAGCAGGCAAAACTTGTCGATGGCCACCAAACAACAGATGAGCGGGTGTCAACACATCTAAATTTTCAGGATTCTCTGAAAGTGAGAGTAATGGTCGAGAATTAATGACTGCGGAAATCTGCCAGACAAGTGTGCGAAGTTCTTCGAAGCTGAGCAAAGACCGGCCAGCGGAGCGATGGAAATGATGCTTCGCCGTCTTGACTGCTGCTTCCCACAATCCTCCAAAATGCGGAGAGCGAGCGGGAATGAAATGCCAATCGATGCTGTCTGATAAGAAAAATCGGCGAACTGCTTCCATATGGAGATCAGATTGTAAAAGCCGCTCCAATTCCAAGAGCTCGCTCTTGACGCCGACAAAGTTGGTTGCGTTGTCGGACCAAATTTGACTAGGCCGTTCACGAGTAGTTGTAAACCGTTTGATGGCGATTAGAAATGATGCAGTGCACAAATCCTTAACAAGTTTCAAATGTACTGCTTTACTTGTGAAACCAATTAATAAAGCTATGTACCACTTTAAAGGCGGCCTCATACGAACTTCCGACTTGTAGAAAAAACGGCCACAATAATTAACTCCTGTGACGGAAAACTCTCGAATAGCTTCCAATCTTTCCTTCGATAGATTTCCCATGATCGGCTCTATAAATGTCGACTTGGCTCTGAAGCATGTCTTATGCCCTTTATAAATTTAAATATAATTACATATGATCGCCGTATGGAGGCAAAGAAGCAGCATATTTGCATCCAAGAGTAATATCTACGTACGGTGACCCAGCTAGCAAAACGCAACTCAACAATGGGTTTGTCCGGAAAACAAGCAGCAGGACAACCGTCGCGATCGCTCGCAAGTTACGATGGGCCACGAAACCAAAGCAAACTGAGCCATCACCTCAGAGAGCGCACCTCTAGAAAGTATGTCCGCAGGGTTCAGTACCGTAGGAACGTTACGCCACTCCATATCAATAACTAGTTCCTGTATGGCAGCCACACGATTAGCTACGAATACGTTGAACTTGTAGGGCTCATCATTGATCCAGGACAAAGCCTCCGAAGAGTCAACCAGCAATAGATGAGTTTAGATGACTTGATTTGACTGATTTCTCGATACAACATACACGCAAGATCCATAAGCCTCTAAGCTGGCATCGGAAAATCCATGAATTTCTACTTTAGCTCCTGCCAATAGTACATTTCTATGAAAGGAGAGAAGACCAATGTTATGGAAACTAATACATAGCTCCTTCCAAGCCGTGCTCCGCACGAAGGGCAAGCTCTCATCCAATGTCAGCTTATCCTTACAAAGTTATTGCATAAGTATTTTAGCTTTGGCAATATCTGGTCATAGCAGAGTGGATTATAAAACCGAGCAATTGTGAACAAAACGGAATGCCTGCAGGGTTTGGAATAGGCTTCTATGAAAACAATGCGACAGTGAAAACAGCAGCTGGTCGAAGACAGGATCCCAAGCGAGACCAAGAGTTTTGGTAATATCGCTAGCATCATCAAATCTCATATATTTCTCTTTATCTTCCTCCGATATACCAACAAGTAATTTTGGATGACTAGAGCACCACTTCGAAAGTTTAAAATTACCACGAGATAAAATAGAAATCCTCTTGTATGGCAACTGAGCCAATAGGGAATAATTCTTGTTCATCAAAGGCCAGCGGGTGCATTGCGCGAACAGACAAGAATGAAGCGGCCTTTGTGCCATATGTTACAGTATCCAACTTATAGATTTGTAACTCTTTGTCAGGTGCGTCTCGCCACAATATACATTGAAGGTAATTATCAGGAAACTTAACTCGAATGCAGCGATACATTTTACAAACATCTCCTGTCAGTGCAAATAGATGTGTGTGAAATCGAATAAGTATTTGTATAAATTTTGGTTGTATTACTGGTCCCACCACCAAAATATCATTTAGCGAATACCCGGAAGAAGTTGCAGCTGATCCATCAAACACAACGTGCAGCTTTATTGTGGTGCTGTCCTGGTGCTGTTAAAACATGCGGGAGACTAGCCGACTCAGAGCTAACACGAGACATATGATTTAAATAAAAGTACTCCTTGATAAAGGCAGAAAATTACTCCTTAAGATGGTTGTCGCAACATATTGCGTTCAAGAGTGAGAAATCGCCGATATGCTTGAGTATAAGACTCTCCAAACAGCTCCGCGTTGAGCTTCAAAGGCAATCGAATCGCATATTCGATAGAAGAGAGACGAGAAAATTGTTGACGAAATGCTCTTCGCACTGCACTTGCTCCTAACTAGCCTTGACTAAAGATTCATCACAGCTATCAGTTGACCAAAATCGACGAACCAACTCGTCAAGATTGACGTCCGTGTAAATAGCGCCATCTTCAGACGCGCTGTGAACTACTAAAAATGCTACATTACTTTGCCTTTGAGCTCCACCGGATACAACCCAATCAAGTCGATTCTTCTGTAGAAGTGGCAATTCCGACAAGAGCTTGATTTTCCCAACACACAGAAGCTCAAAGAATAAATCCGCCCCAATGAGAAGAGCCAGGCCCAAGCCAGAAGAGCTGAGGTTTGTTGAACGCAGAGTCTGCTAATTTAATGTTGGAGAGAATATTCCAATCGGCTAAATTAATAGCAAAGCTAGGCTGGATATCGGTAATTGTTGGTGCAGTAAAGGCAGCAGAACAATCCGAAATTCTAGACTGCATGAAAATGTCAACTGCAGATCCGTCTGTAGAAATACTTCTATCTCCAAGACCTGAGACAGTAGCCGAAGTTCATGATTTCTTCAGTTGCAGCATTTGAACAAAAGGAGACGTTACAAGATGCAGTTGACTGCCTGAAACCAGTTCAGCTCTAAATGGAAATAATGTGCCATACAGATTTTGTACCAGAACGATAGCGGTAACCAGGAGCACAACATCAGACAGCCAGCAAGTGATGCGGAAGAATGCGATGTCTCCACAGGAGTTTTGTCAATCAAGGGCAAGAAAGTTTGAGGTGCTGTCAGACCAGTCATCGAGTTTGAAACTGCTGACTGCGATGCATCAAAATGCAGAAGAGTGTGATGCTTTACGCCGCAAACATTCATTGCATGTACGCGTTTGATGCTTTTGTTTACTTCTTTGTGACTAATGGAAATTTCCAAACCTACTGCATGCATAAATTCCATGACCAGTAGTATTGCAAAATAGACAGCCATTTGGGTTAGTTTGAGCAGCAACAAAAGCCTTTCAATTGGGATTAGTATTAAAATTAGCTTTTACGACCTGAGAGATTGGCGTATGATAAGCCATAGCGTGTTAAACATTTTCAAATTTTTGACATCGCTTATCGAAATATGCGAAAAACTCCTCAGCAGATGGTAAGCAGGAACGTAGATAATGCAGTTTTTCAATTTCGCTTAACTCTGGATCCTTGTCGATGACCCAGTTGAACATGGAGAAGAAATTGACGCAATCCGTGTATCCGCCAGAAAATGTGGGTAATTTGAGTTCAGGCAGACGAAGTCTATTATCACGACACATAGTTGACGAGGGAGGCATCTGCGACTTTCGATCTTCAGTTTGCACCCTCAGTCGTGTCTTCATTGTGAGTACTAGAACATCAAAATAATTCCGTAACTGGCTGCCAATCTCAGAATAATGTAGTTCCTCCAATCCATTGTGGGCTAGATTAAACGATTTTTCAAAGAGATCGATGCAATCGTATGCGGTAATAGATTAGCGACGACTAACTATGACCGACGGCTAGCTCAATACCCAAACCTGCAAACAGTGCTTGCAGACCGACAAGCAACAGCGATAGAGACGGCGTTGCCGAAGCCGAGCTTACACTTTACATGTGTTGTTTACATAGCCATATAATAAGCAACTTCAAACGAGAATATTTCGTTACGTTAATTTATGTATCTTAGAAATTAAATAATTGAACTTATGACGAATGTGCTGTTGCTGAACCGAACAATATCAAAACAGAAATTGTTGGTTACATGGAAACTTGGTATGTTATTAAATATACAACAATCTTTAATACTAGTTTCCTTAAAATTATTTTCTAATAAGTCTAATTGATAATTTTCCTTATTTCTTAGAGAAAATTCTGTTTCCACAGTATCACATTTTGTTTCCGATTTCAACTTTGTGGAATTTGTTTGAATTCAAGGATTGTACGAATCCAAGGATACTGTTAACAGCTCAATTATCGCCTACAATTATTCCTAAAATAAAATAGACATTTCTTATTTTATTTTCAGTTTTTATTTCTACAACTAACACTTTAACTCTAACACTTTTAACTCTTCTACTAAGTGATAAAATTATTTCTGATTTTCACATTATTATACCCTGAACCCATTGAAAATAGGTAAAAAGGGTATAATGGTTTTGTGCAAATGTATGTAACAGGCAGAAGGAAGCATCTCCGACCCCATAAAGTATATATATTCTTGATAGCCGGGGGCACCCGACTATAGCCATCTTACTTGTTTTAAATTGTTTATGTTATGCGAAATATCTTCTTTACTTTTTTGAGGGCATTCTTTAATTTGAAAGTATCTTTGTCGGTCGGTTGGGCGGGAGGTGGGATGTTGCTCATAGCATCGGGATTCGCGCGAAAAAAGGCATTCTACAAATGAATTTAGTTTGATTAAGTTTTTCTCAAAATATATATAAAAGCCCCTGATGCTAATGTAGGTAGCTCCTTCAACTATTATAATTGGTTGTACAGTCAACCCCGCGGAAAAGAATTTATTAATGACCTTTGAAACTTCTTTTTCGTAGTCATTTAATGTTGTTAGTTTTATCACCATACTCTCTTGCGAATCTGCTATTGTTACTTTTTTTTACCTGATGCGGCAGCAAAACGTGCTGGTGATGGCATCACAGCGGTTAACAGAATGCTGTAAAAATAATCTTTTAATTAAAAATTTAACTAAAAAAATTTATTTTTAATTTTTACCTATTGATGGTAACTTGTTACTAGAATCGAGAACCTGCTTACAATAATAATATGCACTTCATAATAAGAAGGAATATTATTTTTTTTAAATTCCCAATTGGTAAAGAGTGATTGTGCTTTATTTGGAAAAAGTATGTCAAAATCAATTTCAATCTATCAATAAAAAAATAGAAAATGAAACAATTAAGATGGCTCTAGTGCCCGAAATTTGCTTAATAAGAGCATCCAAATCTATTTGATTTGCGTTTTTTTTTTGATATGGGCGGCGATTGGGAGGAGGTATCTAAAATCCGATTTCAAAACCTGCGTATTACTTACGAGCACATAATAAAGCAAATTTGATGGCTCTAGCTCTTATAGTCTCCGAGACTTGCCAAGAAAACTAAGTCTAAAAATCGAATTTTACCGATAATATATAAACGGAGCAAGACATCGAAAAAAAATGATAAACTTGTACTGCGTATGAATTAGGAGAATCTATAGTAGAAAAGTTTAGGTCTCTAGATTTTGTAGTTTCCGAGATCGCTGCGCTTATACAGGCGGACGGACGGACGGACAGACGGGCAAATGGACTCAGCACGTCGTCCTGATCAAGAATATATATACTTTGTGGGGTCGGAGATGCTATCTTCTGCCTGTTACATATATTTGCACAAAACCATTATACCCTTTTTAACCAATTTCAATGGGTTCAGGGTATAAAAATAATAGCATGAAATTAATAAATGCGTGGTTTTTATTTATTGTAATGTTTAATAGATATTATTTAAGAAATGGTATTTCACAATAAGTTTAAATTTCATAACTCTACGACATAATATCAGAAGACAGCTCGTTGCTCTCACAACCACACTAGGCCGAACGTCAAGCTTTCTTTCTCGAATGATTACGACTAAATGCCGTCGCCGTTCTTCACCGTCGTTTGTGGAACTCGCCGCCTTCCGAATTCGCCCTCGTCGTCTTTGCATCATTGTTGCTCGTCGTTGTTTAGGGATAATCGTTGCTGTAGCTTAGGCATTTGGATTTGTGTACACAGCTATACACCAACCCACATTCGGCATTCTGACTGAGCATTCGACCCGAATGCTTCGCTGTCATCGTCGTCACTGCTGCCAATGGACCAAGGTTTCTTGTATTCTGCGCAAGTTGTGTTTGGGCCATCGCTGTTTCCAGTTTTCTGAACTTCATATGCATTGTTATGCTTGACTTTCACAACTTGTGTCCCAAAAACTTTGCTTTTAATATCAAGCCATCAAGTCGCCAGCATTGTATTGTCCTGCCGGTTCACGTCGTAGATTGTACGTCTTTTTATTTTATTTTTACAATTCAAGTCGCTGCGTTCAATGTTAAATATTGTAACAGCTTCTTTATTGATCATATCGCGTATCTCGAGGTATTATTTTGTCCGCATATTAACTCCAACTAGCGTTTCAAAGGGTGTCGTATTAAAGCTCCTAGTAAATGTTAAAAGTAGTAGGGAACTGTATGTTCTGTGACAGGAAGTTGCTGTCAATTTAATTACGTGATGTGAATAATTAATGATTTATGACCCTACGTGACCCTAATTAATATGCAGGCACCTGACCCTTTTTGAAGGAGGGGTGTGCGGGGACCGATCGTTAATATGCAGGTACGTGATCCTTTTTTAGGGAGGGACAAGTGAGGGAACCAATCGTCATGGGCCTTTGTGACCTTTTGATGAGGGGGAGCTGAGGAAAGTGGCCGTTACATTTTAGTAACTGTCCCTTTTCTGAAGTAGCGTGGGTGCCCGATCATTAAAATTCAGATTTTAAGTGGGATGGGTTATGAGATCACGTGCGCACAAGTGCACACATCGACTTGTTCATCTACTTTTTCGGTGGTGGGAAAAGGGACCGATCATTAAAAACTGGTTTAATAAGAGGCCGCTCATTAAAATTCAGATTTTAATTGGGAGAGGGTTATGAGATCACGTGCGCACAAGTGCACGCATCGACTTGTTTGTTTACTTTTTCAGGGGTGGCTTGAGAGCTCGATCAGGCACGTGCGCATTTAATTTGCTCTCCCTTTTCTGAAGAGTGTGAACAGACCGTTTTTCTACACGGCGAAGGAACACAAGTGCGGCGCACACTTGTAAACAGGTTTTGTTAGAGAAAAAGGTTCGATCGTAAATTCTAATGTATGGGATAAAAGAAAGACAACATGTTTTCATTTTACAGATTTTTTGTCAATTTATTTATTGGTTTGTTTATACTACAATTTATTTAAATTATTTTTTCTAGCTTAGGATTAAATAGTTTTATGTATCATTCTATTACTTAATTTAGTGTACTGTGATATAAGGCGTTCTAGTTTTTGTATTCGTATAATATAAAAGTGACAGGCGCAGGTGTCACATCCACTTATTGTCTGATCTGAGGACCAGGGACATATTGTTAAATGTTCTCCGTATTGCGATGTTCTAATGTGAGATTTTTCGTATTTGGTGAAATATTCTCGGTATTCCGCCAACAACCGTTGATGCTCAGGAAAAATCATCCCATCAAATTCGGCTAGAAAATCATCAATTTTCTTTACAATGGAGATGTAGCCAAATTTTGAAATTAATCCCATTTCTGTACTGTACTTCTTCAAGATAAAATTAGAACTGAATGCAGCCTTGATACTGGGAGCCTACTTATACAGCTGACTCTTTTTTTAAAAATATTTCTCTATAGTTGTTTGCATCTCTTTCTATTTCTCGTCCCATCTTTTTAGAAATTTCAAAGCATAAACGAGTTAAATCTATTTCTTCGTCATTTCTATAGGTTACATTTAAATCGGTGAACCGTATATCGTTTTTTTGAGTCATTGCACATTTGGGAATAATATGGTTATAATATATACTTGTAATTTGATTTTTCAATAATGTATTCCAACATAAGAAAGATGTAAAAAATATACCCAATCGTATAAACGATCTCCAGGATTCGCCATCAAACTCAATTTTATTGCCATATTGATTTAATACTAAAATACATTGATTTTCCGGTTTTCTATACCTAAAATGACACTTTACTGTATCAAGTAGGGGGTGGTCAACTATTGTATCAGGCATTAAGAACTCAAACTGTTCAAGCCTTAACTGGATATATTCCTTGTGCGTTAACAATCGAATCCACTCCTCCTTTTCTAGGCCAATGAAATTTCGTTTATGTTGTTGCATCCAGATCATGGGTGTAAATGCTCTTGTAGTTGAAAATCCACACTTTACTTTTAGCTTAAGATCTACATAATATTCAAATCCGAAAATTAATTCATGATCTTGAGGCTTCCTACACTTTCTCGCTTTTTTTAACTGTTGCGTGGTCATGTTGGTTGACATCTGAATCAAACTAACTCTAAATTAACGTACGCGCACCTTTTAAGGCAACGACTCTCATTAAATCTTTTCAGTATGTTACATAAAGTTGAGGCAAGATGTTGAAGGTAGATAGAAACTCTTGCGTTTTGGTTGATTTCCAATATGTATTTGGAAACGATAATCAGGTTTTCGTTAAGGAACTAGCATTCATGCAGGGTGGTTCGGTTATTCCAAATTTCTTTCACTTCAAACCACCCTACAATATAAAGGAGCTGGATGAAGTAAATCAAAAGACTAATTTAATAGCCCAAGAATATGTAGATGGTTTGGATTGGTCGGATGGAGATATTTCATATTTAGGGCTGGAGGATATATTAACGCCATTAAACAGTTTCGCCTCAATCATTGTAAGGGGCGATGCTAAGAAACAATTTTTAATGAAATATTTATCTTCAAACATAATTGATTTGGAGCTTGAAGAAAGTTTAATACACTTCCCAAACTATTTCACAAATTGCAGAATACATAAAAAATCTTCAAACCAATGCGCACTTAATAATTTATTCAAACTTTTTGTAATTATGGAATCTTCAAATTTCGAAATTTATGGAAAATAAAAATGCATAAATTTTATATTTTTTTAAATGAGCTGTTTTTATTTATTTATTTATTTTCTTAATAACTATAATAGGTATAATATGGTGCATTCAAATGATGCATAAAATCCTTGAACATCAATAGCATCTCGCTCCAGATCCATTTTTAGAAGTTTGTTTTTGATGCTTATACTAGACGATGCGCTGAACTAATCCAGTCAACGGAGAATATTCAACTAATCGATCATGCATAAGCAAACAATATACTTTTGTGTTCCTAGAACTTGCATTCTCCAGTTCGATAGAAACTCTCACATCAATTGGTCCCGTTTTAACAGCCTCATTCTGATGCGAAAGATCAATAACAATAATCGGCGCCTTTTCCTTAAACTCGCTAGGTGAAAGCAGCGGCCGAGACTCTTTCATATAATAGCTTTGTTGGAAATTTGCATACATGTCGTAGAGGCTAGCGAAACGTTCTCGTCCAAAATTAACATTCATGTCATCATATGGATACGTTTCAGAATTCAAGTACACTTTTATGTTTCTCAAGTGATTTTGAATTAGTGCTCCATTTAGTGTAAATGCTATTATCGCAAAACGGGGCGCTCCCTGTTGGCTGCAAGCTTAACATTCCATATATGATGGGAGCCCTCCGCTAGTGCGGGATTAAGATAGCAGTCCCAGCTACGAAATGCTATTGGTAACGAACCACCGTTTTTAGTCAAACTGAACATTGCCAATTTCTTTTCATCGCTAAGTGCTACATGTGGTATTTTCCATGTTATATTGGAAATATTCAGTTTAAATTCAACATCTCCAATTTTCGAATAAAATACATCTTCCATGCTTTTAGTCATGAGTAGTATAAGCTCATGTTTACAATTTAACAAGACTTTATTATAGTCTTCTCCAAATCCAATTAAGAATTTAAGAGGAACGGAGAAATTAAAATATCCACCGTTTGCTAGCTGTTTATCAGATCCATTAAACCATCCAGAGTTACTAAGCATGTGACTCTCGCTCTTGTTGATTGAAATGTAGTTTTTAAGGTGGTCGTTGTACCAACAAATCGTGTGCGATCGATTTCAATGCCATTCAATTCATATCGAATTTCATCAAACAAATAACCCATACAATTGTTTTTTAATTTACCAGCGTTAGTAGGTGTGTTGTCAGCCAAACAAATCGAGCCCTCAATATTAATAAAACTCTCGCTCGGTAATACATAAAGATCCTGATTTTGGATTGTAATTCGAACTTCATCATTAGTCTTAAATGATTGAAGGTAGGGTGAGTAACTATGATATTCTTTTTTTATTATGCTCTCGTCGGAATAGGGCTTCTCTCGAACATTCAAGATATCGCTCATTGCGTTCTGATTGTAAGACCCAAAGACTTTAAAAATAATCTGTTTGCAGGTGTAAGAGTTCTCCTTACTGATCTTGTTTCCTCTGTGTTAGAACTCGGAATGTTTGAGGTGGGGTTATTACACGCATATTTATTGTAAATAATCATTGTCGTGGTCTTAAATGTAAGCGAACTGTAACGCTCTCTTCACGTAAATTAACTAAATTTCCGTCTTGATCAACAATCCGTAAAATTAATGACTGAATCTCTCTCGTGTTCACTGGCAAATAAATCAGGTTGATAGGTTTCTCGCTCATTTTATAGCCTGGTGGTACGTTAAGAGTAAATTCATGCAACGCATGACTTGATTCTTCGTTCACATATGATCCGCTTACAATATTACACTCCAAGCGAATTGTATTCACTTTCAATATATCGACAGGTTGATCTGAGGTATGTACGGAATTTGACTTTAGCTCCCTTTTATAAAATCCAAATAATTTGCCAATAGTACGCTCTCTGTCAAAATATATGGGATGTTCCTTAGTTGAAATCATGACCTGAAGTGTGTTGTTGTTGCTCTCGATAAGTGGATGATTTATTTTTTTGGGTTCTACTTCCTTCATTTTCTCTAATATAACATTACTTATGTCATTTAGCTCGTAGGATCCCACGGGAATCTCGAATACATGTTCTCCAATATGGAACAAATTATTATCATGATCCACATTTGGAATCGAGTTATACATGTGAAAATCGATAAGAGCACATTCATAATCCGTATGTAGTATAATAGGCGGAAAGTAGTTTGCCGATAAAGTTGAACTGCAACCTGTTAACGTAAGTGTTGTTGACATTTTGACAAGTTGCGTGTAAGTGAAGTTTCAATGAACGTTCTTGTCGTTATATTTCAAATTCGAATGAAGTCTGCAAATCCTCGTCTATACCGTCCGTTATCTATGGGGTCATCTTTACAAATTAATAGAAAGCCATATCTTTCTTTCCAACATAATTGACAAATTTTCTTAAAAGAATCGAAATTCATATCAACGCCTACATGATCCTGATAGACGTGCTTCATATTTAGGGCATCTTGTTTAAACATTAGAATTAGGTTTGCATTATCACGCACAAGATGTTTCGGAATACGTGTGTATGTTTGGCATAAATAAAACGCATCGATGTTGCTATGTCGCCCCATGCAAAAGTACGCACGAATATTATTTTGTTTTTCACACGCTACATCATCAAATATCATTATCGAGTTCTTTTTGGCCTTGTCTGGTGCTATTACACTTTCATTTTCAGAATATGTAAAATAGCCCATGCCTTTGATCGGGCCTACAAGTTTTTTTAGATATTCGTATTTAGGTTGAAATAACGACTTTGAATACAAATAAATATTTTCAAATTTTAGTCCATTGGGACTCTCGATCAAACTAATCATTACATTTGTTTTCCCACAGTTAGAAGGTCCAACAATTAGGGCTCTAATTGAACTGGGTAAAAGGCTACTGTGCCTGATCGTTTGGTTTTCATTATTTTTTAAATCGAAATTTCTCACTTCAATGTTCGTTTTTTGCTTTATTAAACGCATATTAGTTCAGGTTTTTTCATAAGCACGTCACTCATTAACAGCTCTTTGAAGAATAATGAGCTAATAAAATGGTAATGCACTTTTATAAACCATTTAGTAATAAAATTAACGTCTACCACGGAGGAGGTATCATTAATAAAATAATAAACTCACTGCCAGTAGAATTACACTTGCCAGGCTATCAGTTTTGTGGCCCAGGAACAAAACTCCAGTCACGTTTGGAGCGCGGCGATAAGGGAATAAATCCATTAGACGCCGCCTGCAGAGAGCATGATATAGCATACTCAAACCACAAAGAATTAAGGAAACGTCATATAGCCGATCTGGTTCTAGCGGAAAGAGCGTGGGAGCGAGTTAAAGCATCTGACAGCAGTTTTGGAGAAAAAGCCGCAGCATATCTCGTAACTAACGCAATGAAAGCAAAGAAAAATTCGGCATGGGCCTCAATCAAAGGAAAAAGAAATCAACGCAATATGAAAAAAAGAAAAAATTGGGCATGGGACTGAAACAGAGGAAAAAGAAGCCAAAACCATGTGAAAAAAAGAAAAAATTTATGCATGTAGTTAGAATGGCTTCAAATATGTTAAAAAAGAAGAAACCTTATGATATTCACTCGGCAATCCAAATAGCTAAGAAAGTCATAGACAACTCAATTGGAGATAAGAAAAAAGATGTAATAATCCCGAGAATAATAAGTGTGCCTAAAGTGGGCGGGTTCTTGCCGCTTGTACCGATTTTAACAGCAATCGGTGCCTTAGGAGGGCTTGCTTCCGGTGGTTCAGCTATTGTTAAAACTATTAACAGTGCTAATACCGCCAGAAAACAGCTAGAGGAGAATAAGCGACATAATAAAAAAATAGAAGCAATTGCTTTAGGCAATGGTCTGTATCTCAAGCCATACCAAAAGGGATACGGTATATCAACTCTTCAAAAAAACTTCTAGCGCAGCTACCTAATAAACCACTTTCAAACATTGATATTATGAACTTTGCACGCAAGCATATTCCTAATTTCAGAGGTGTATTTATGAGAGACTCACTTCCAAAACGTGTTCGTAAAAGGGAGTGTGGCATCATTAATTTAGATTCTTCGACAGGAGGTGGGACACATTGGGTAGCTTTTTATAAAACAGAGAAGGAAAGTCGATATTTTGATAGCTTCAGGAATTTACCACCATCTTTAGAGCTAATCAAATATTTAGGAGATAAAATTAAATACAATTATAAACGAGAACAACGGTTCGATACTTTTAACTGTGGGCACTTGTGTTTAAGGTTTCTACTATTGAATCAAAGAATATTTAATAAAGATTTATAAAAATTAAAATTCAACTAGTATTTTTGTATTTTTTAATGCATGGGACTATATAACTTTTAATATCTTTTATATTTAATCAGTCTGAGATGAACAACAGCTTGATAAACAGCAATAAACAATAAATAAACAACAAAAAACAACAATAAACAACAAATAAACAACAAATAAACAACAATAAACAGCAAAAAGCAACAAATAAACAACAATAAACAACAATAAACAACAAATAAACAACATTAAACAACAATAAACAGCAAATAAACAACAATAAACAACACTAAACAACAAATAAACAACAATAAACAACAAATAAACAACAAATAAACAACAATTAACAACAAATAAACAACAAATAAACAACAAATAAACAACAAATAAACAACAAATAAACAACAATAAACAACACTAAACAACAAATAAACAGCAAATAAACAACAATAAACAACAATAACAACAACAACAACAACAGCAAATAAACAAAAATATACAACAATAAACAACAAATAAACAACATTAAACAACATAAACAGCAAATAAACAACAATAAACAACACTTAACAATACTAAACAACAAATAAACAGCAAATAAACAACAATAAACAACAATAAACAACAATAAACAACAAATAAACCACTGGTTTCGTATTTAAGAAAATGAAGGAACATATTCTGAAGGAATTAACAAAGACAAGAAACGCATTAAAACGAAAATTTCAAAGCATAAAATTAGGGAGAGAAGAAAATGAATATCAATTAGAAGAGACATTTAAACCAATTACGCAACCTCTTAAAACACTCATCACTGGAAATATACTACCCAATCAGCCTTTAAAGACGAAGAAAGAAGAAAATGAAGATTATACAAAACAAGAAATTAAAGTAGATCAAAACTATAGTAATGTATCTCATGATACATATGATGAGGAAATCACAGAAGATCAATTCTATTCTCAACCTTTTGTGTCAACTAATGAAAGCAATAATCAGCATACTGTAACAAGCAATGTGAGTTATAATTTAAATCTGAGTGAGCTAGAGCGAAAGGGCGAGCTTGATAAAGCCTTTGGCCCCTACAAGAAAAGCGGAGAAATGAAATTGGGAGCAACTAAAATAATTGTAGATGATAATGAACTAATATTAGAAACCGGTGAAAAGTGGAAACTAACACCGGGATTATATTCTTTAATCTACCGTAAAAACCCTCAAGGCTATGACGAAATGGATTTGGAATCATATCAGAAAATTTTAATAAAAACCAATGCTCATAGCCTTGAGGGTTTTTACGGTAGATTAAAGAATATAATCCCGGTGTTAGTTTCCACTTTTCACCGGTTTCTAATATTAGTTCATTATCATCTACAATTATTTTAGTTGCTCCCAATTTCATTTCTCCGCTTTTCTTGTAGGGGCCAAAGGCTTTATCAAGCTCGCCCTTTCGCTCTAGCTCACTCAGATTTAAATTATAACTCACATTGCTTGTTACAGTATGCTGATTATTGCTTTCATTAGTTGACACAAAAGGTTGAGAATAGAATTGATCTTCTGTGATTTCCTCATCATATGTATCATGAGATACATTACTATAGTTTTGATCTACTTTAATTTCTTGTTTTGTATAATCTTCATTTTCTTCTTTCTTCGTCTTTAAAGGCTGATTGGGTAGTATATTTCCAGTGATGAGTTTTTTAAGAGGTTGCGTAATTGGTTTAAATGTCTCTTCTAATTGATATTCATTTTCTTCTCTCCCTAATTTTATGCTTTGAAATTTTCGTTTTAATGCGTTTCTTGTCTTTGTTAATTCCTTCAGAATATGTTCCTTCATTTTCTTAAATACGAAACCAGTGGTTTATTTGTTGTTTATTGTTGTTTATTGTTGTTTATTGTTGTTTATTTGCTGTTTATTTGTTGTTTAGTATTGTTAAGTGTTGTTTATTGTTGTTTATTTGCTGTTTATTGTTGTTTAATGTTGTTTATTTGTTGTTTATTGTTGTATATTTTTGTTTATTTGCTGTTTATTTGTTGTTTAGTGTTGTTTATTGTTGTTTATTGTTGTTTATTTGCTGTTTATTTGTTGTTTAGTGTTGTTTATTGTTGTTTATTTGTTGTTTATTTGTTGTTTATTTGTTGTTTATTTGTTGTTTATTTGTTGTTAATTGTTGTTTATTTGTTGTTTATTTGTTGTTTATTGTTGTTTATTTGTTGTTTAGTGTTGTTTATTGTTGTTTATTTGCTGTTTATTGTTGTTTAATGTTGTTTATTTGTTGTTTATTGTTGTTTATTGTTGTTTATTTGTTGCTTTTTGCTGTTTATTGTTGTTTATTTGTTGTTTATTTGTTGTTTATTGTTGTTTTTTGTTGTTTATTTATTGTTTATTGCTGTTTATCAAGCTGTTGTTCATCTCAGACTGATTAAATATAAAAGATATTAAAAGTTATATAGTCCCATGCATTAAAAAATACAAAAATACTAGTTGAATTTTAATTTTTATAAATCTTTATTAAATATTCTTTGATTCAATAGTAGAAACCTTAAACACAAGTGCCCACAGTTAAAAGTATCGAACCGTTGTTCTCGTTTATAATTGTATTTAATTTTATCTCCTAAATATTTGATTAGCTCTAAAGATGGTGGTAAATTCCCGAAGCTATCAAAATATCGACTTTCCTTCTCTGTTTTATAAAAAGCTACCCAATGTGTCCCACCTCCTGTCGAAGAATCTAAATTAATGATGCCACACTCCCTTTTACGAACACGTTTTGGAAGTGAGTCTCTCATAAATACACCTCTGAAATTAGGAATATGCTTGCGTGCAAAGTTCATAATATCAATGTTTGAAAGTGGTTTATTAGGTAGCTGCGCTAGAAGTTTTTTTGAAGAGTTGATATACCGTATCCCTTTTGGTATGGCTTGAGATACAGACCATTGCCTAAAGCAATTGCTTCTATTTTTTTATTATGTCGCTTATTCTCCTCTAGCTGTTTTCTGGCGGTATTAGCACTGTTAATAGTTTTAACAATAGCTGAACCACCGGAAGCAAGCCCTCCTAAGGCACCGATTGCTGTTAAAATCGGTACAAGCGGCAAGAACCCGCCCACTTTAGGCACACTTATTATTCTCGGGATTATTACATCTTTTTTCTTATCTCCAATTGAGTTGTCTATGACTTTCTTAGCTATTTGGATTGCCGAGTGAATATCATAAGGTTTCTTCTTTTTTAACATATTTGAAGCCATTCTAACTACATGCATAAATTTTTTCTTTTTTTCACATGGTTTTGGCTTCTTTTTCCTCTGTTTCAGTCCCATGCCCAATTTTTTCTTTTTTTCATATTGCGTTGATTTCTTTTTCCTTTGATTGAGGCCCATGCCGAATTTTTCTTTGCTTTCATTGCGTTAGTTACGAGATATGCTGCGGCTTTTTCTCCAAAACTGCTGTCAGATGCTTTAACTCGCTCCCACGCTCTTTCCGCTAGAACCAGATCGGCTATATGACGTTTCCTTAATTCTTTGTGGTTTGAGTATGCTATATCATGCTCTCTGCAGGCGGCGTCTAATGGATTTATTCCCTTATCGCCGCGCTCCAAACGTGACTGGAGTTTTGTTCCTGGGCCACAAAACTGATAGCCTGGCAAGTGTAATTCTACTGGCAGTGAGTTTATTATTTTATTAATGATACCTCCTCCGTGGTAGACGTTAATTTTATTACTAAATGGTTTATAAAAGTGCATTACCATTTTATTAGCTCATTATTCTTCAAAGAGCTGTTAATGAGTGACGTGCTTATGAAAAAACCTGAACTAATATGCGTTTAATAAAGCAAAAAACGAACATTGAAGTGAGAAATTTCGATTTAAAAAATAATGAAAACCAAACGATCAGGCACAGTAGCCTTTTACCCAGTTCAATTAGAGCCCTAATTGTTGGACCTTCTAACTGTGGGAAAACAAATGTAATGATTAGTTTGATCGAGAGTCCCAATGGACTAAAATTTGAAAATATTTATTTGTATTCAAAGTCGTTATTTCAACCTAAATACGAATATCTAAAAAAACTTGTAGGCCCGATCAAAGGCATGGGCTATTTTACATATTCTGAAAATGAAAGTGTAATAGCACCAGACAAGGCCAAAAAGAACTCGATAATGATATTTGATGATGTAGCGTGTGAAAAACAAAATAATATTCGTGCGTACTTTTGCATGGGGCGACATAGCAACATCGATGCGTTTTATTTATGCCAAACATACACACGTATTCCGAAACATCTTGTGCGTGATAATGCAAACCTAATTCTAATGTTTAAACAAGATGCCCTAAATATGAAGCACGTCTATCAGGATCATGTAGGCGTTGATATGAATTTCGATTCTTTTAAGAAAATTTGTCAATTATGTTGGAAAGAAAGATATGGCTTTCTATTAATTTGTAAAGATGACCCCATAGATAACGGACGGTATAGACGAGGATTTGCAGACTTCATTCGAATTTGAAATATAACGACAAGAACGTTCATTGAAACTTCACTTACACGCAACTTGTCAAAATGTCAACAACACTTACGTTAACAGGTTGCAGTTCAACTTTATCGGCAAACTACTTTCCGCCTATTATACTACATACGGATTATGAATGTGCTCTTATCGATTTTCACATGTATAACTCGATTCCAAATGTGGATCATGATAATAATTTGTTCCATATTGGAGAACATGTATTCGAGATTCCCGTGGGATCCTACGAGCTAAATGACATAAGTAATGTTATATTAGAGAAAATGAAGGAAGTAGAACCCAAAAAAATAAATCATCCACTTATCGAGAGCAACAACAACACACTTCAGGTCATGATTTCAACTAAGGAACATCCCATATATTTTGACAGAGAGCGTACTATTGGCAAATTATTTGGATTTTATAAAAGGGAGCTAAAGTCAAATTCCGTACATACCTCAGATCAACCTGTCGATATATTGAAAGTGAATACAATTCGCTTGGAGTGTAATATTGTAAGCGGATCATATGTGAACGAAGAATCAAGTCATGCGTTGCATGAATTTACTCTTAACGTACCACCAGGCTATAAAATGAGCGAGAAACCTATCAACCTGATTTATTTGCCAGTGAACACGAGAGAGATTCAGTCATTAATTTTACGGATTGTTGATCAAGACGGAAATTTAGTTAATTTACGTGAAGAGAGCGTTACAGTTCGCTTACATTTAAGACCACGACAATGATTATTTACAATAAATATGCGTGTAATAACCCCACCTCAAACATTCCGAGTTCTAACACAGAGGAAACAAGATCAGTAAGGAGAACTCTTACACCTGCAAACAGATTATTTTTAAAGTCTTTGGGTCTTACAATCAGAACGCAATGAGCGATATCTTGAATGTTCGAGAGAAGCCCTATTCCGACGAGAGCATATAAAAAAAGAATATCATAGTTACTCACCCTACCTTCAATCATTTAAGACTAATGATGAAGTTCGAATTACAATCCAAAATCAGGATCTTTATGTATTACCGAGCGAGAGTTTTATTAATATTGAGGGCTCGATTTGTTTGGCTGACAACACACCTACTAACGCTGGTAAATTAAAAAACAATTGTATGGGTTATTTGTTTGATGAAATTCGATATGAATTGAATGGCATTGAAATCGATCGCACACGATTTGTTGGTACAACGACCACCTTAAAAAACTACATTTCAATCAACAAGAGCGAGAGTCACATGCTTAGTAACTCTGGATGGTTTAATGGATCTGATAAACAGCTAGCAAACGGTGGATATTTTAATTTCTCCGTTCCTCTTAAATTCTTAATTGGATTTGGAGAAGACTATAATAAAGTCTTGTTAAATTGTAAACATGAGCTTATACTACTCATGACTAAAAGCATGGAAGATGTATTTTATTCGAAAATTGGAGATGTTGAATTTAAACTGAATATTTCCAATATAACATGGAAAATACCACATGTAGCACTTAGCGATGAAAAGAAATTGGCAATGTTCAGTTTGACTAAAAACGGTGGTTCGTTACCAATAGCATTTCGTAGCTGGGACTGCTATCTTAATCCCGCACTAGCGGAGGGCTCCCATCATATATGGAATGTTAAGCTTGCAGCCAACAGGGAGCGCCCCCGTTTTGCGATAATAGCATTTACACTAAATGGAGCACTAATTCAAAATCACTTGAGAAACATAAAAGTGTACTTGAATTCTGAAACGTATCCATATGATGACATGAATGTTAATTTTGGACGAGAACGTTTCGCTAGCCTCTACGACATGTATGCAAATTTCCAACAAAGCTATTATATGAAAGAGTCTCGGCCGCTGCTTTCACCTAGCGAGTTTAAGGAAAAGGCGCCGATTATTGTTATTGATCTTTCGCATCAGAATGAGGCTGTTAAAACGGGACCAATTGATGTGAGAGTTTCTATCGAACTGGAGAATGCAAGTTCTAGGAACACAAAAGTATATTGTTTGCTTATGCATGATCGATTAGTTGAATATTCTCCGTTGACTGGATTAGTTCAGCGCATCGTCTAGTATAAGCATCAAAAACAAACTTCTAAAAATGGATCTGGAGCGAGATGCTATTGATGTTCAAGGATTTTATGCATCATTTGAATGCACCATATTATACCTATTATAGTTATTAAGAAAATAAATAAATAAATAAAAACAGCTCATTTAAAAAAATATAAAATTTATGCATTTTTATTTTCCATAAATTTCGAAATTTGAAGATTCCATAATTACAAAAAGTTTGAATAAATTATTAAGTGCGCATTGGTTTGAAGATTTTTTATGTATTCTGCAATTTGTGAAATAGTTTGGGAAGTGTATTAAACTTTCTTCAAGCTCCAAATCAATTATGTTTGAAGATAAATATTTCATTAAAAATTGTTTCTTAGCATCGCCCCTTACAATGATTGAGGCGAAACTGTTTAATGGCGTTAATATATCCTCCAGCCCTAAATATGAAATATCTCCATCCGACCAATCCAAACCATCTACATATTCTTGGGCTATTAAATTAGTCTTTTGATTTACTTCATCCAGCTCCTTTATATTGTAGGGTGGTTTGAAGTGAAAGAAATTTGGAATAACCGAACCACCCTGCATGAATGCTAGTTCCTTAACGAAAACCTGATTATCGTTTCCAAATACATATTGGAAATCAACCAAAACGCAAGAGTTTCTATCTACCTTCAACATCTTGCCTCAACTTTATGTAACATACTGAAAAGATTTAATGAGAGTCGTTGCCTTAAAAGGTGCGCGTACGTTAATTTAGAGTTAGTTTGATTCAGATGTCAACCAACATGACCACGCAACAGTTAAAAAAAGCGAGAAAGTGTAGGAAGCCTCAAGATCATGAATTAATTTTCGGATTTGAATATTATGTAGATCTTAAGCTAAAAGTAAAGTGTGGATTTTCAACTACAAGAGCATTTACACCCATGATCTGGATGCAACAACATAAACGAAATTTCATTGGCCTAGAAAAGGAGGAGTGGATTCGATTGTTAACGCACAAGGAATATATCCAGTTAAGGCTTGAACAGTTTGAGTTCTTAATGCCTGATACAATAGTTGACCACCCCTACTTGATACAGTAAAGTGTCATTTTAGGTATAGAAAACCGGAAAATCAATGTATTTTAGTATTAAATCAATATGGCAATAAAATTGAGTTTGATGGCGAATCCTGGAGATCGTTTATACGATTGGGTATATTTTTTACATCTTTCTTATGTTGGAATACATTATTGAAAAATCAAATTACAAGTATATATTATAACCATATTATTCCCAAATGTGCAATGACTCAAAAAAACGATATACGGTTCACCGATTTAAATGTAACCTATAGAAATGACGAAGAAATAGATTTAACTCGTTTATGCTTTGAAATTTCTAAAAAGATGGGACGAGAAATAGAAAGAGATGCAAACAACTATAGAGAAATATTTTTAAAAAAGAGTCAGCTGTATAAGTAGGCTCCCAGTATCAAGGCTGCATTCAGTTCTAATTTTATCTTGAAGAAGTACAGTACAGAAATGGGATTAATTTCAAAATTTGGCTACATCTCCATTGTAAAGAAAATTGATGATTTTCTAGCCGAATTTGATGGGATGATTTTTCCTGAGCATCAACGGTTGTTGGCGGAATACCGAGAATATTTCACCAAATACGAAAAATCTCACATTAGAACATCGCAATACGGAGAACATTTAACAATATGTCCCTGGTCCTCAGATCAGACAATAAGTGGATGTGACACCTGCGCCTGTCACTTTTATATTATACGAATACAAAAACTAGAACGCCTTATATCACAGTACACTAAATTAAGTAATAGAATGATACATAAAACTATTTAATCCTAAGCTAGAAAAAATAATTTAAATAAATTGTAGTATAAACAAACCAATAAATAAATTGACAAAAAATCTGTAAAATGAAAACATGTTGTCTTTCTTTTATCCCATACATTAGAATTTACGATCGAACCTTTTTCTCTAACAAAACCTGTTTACAAGTGTGCGCCGCACTTGTGTTCCTTCGCCGTGTAGAAAAACGGTCTGTTCACACTCTTCAGAAAAGGGAGAGCAAATTAAATGCGCACGTGCCTGATCGAGCTCTCAAGCCACCCCTGAAAAAGTAAACAAACAAGTCGATGCGTGCACTTGTGCGCACGTGATCTCATAACCCTCTCCCAATTAAAATCTGAATTTTAATGAGCGGCCTCTTATTAAACCAGTTTTTAATGATCGGTCCCTTTTCCCACCACCGAAAAAGTAGATGAACAAGTCGATGTGTGCACTTGTGCGCACGTGATCTCATAACCCATCCCACTTAAAATCTGAATTTTAATGATCGGGCACCCACGCTACTTCAGAAAAGGGACAGTTACTAAAATGTAACGGCCACTTTCCTCAGCTCCCCCCTCATCAAAAGGTCACAAAGGCCCATGACGATTGGTTCCCTCACTTGTCCCTCCCTAAAAAAGGATCACGTACCTGCATATTAACGATCGGTCCCCGCACACCCCTCCTTCAAAAAGGGTCAGGTGCCTGCATATTAATTAGGGTCACGTAGGGTCATAAATCATTAATTATTCACATCACGTAATTAAATTGACAGCAACTTCCTGTCACAGAACATACAGTTCCCTACTACTGTTAAATTTACAGTTTGCTGACTTCTACTGACATGCCCGTACCATTTTGTGGGATCGTCGATACTTAGTTTTGAAAGCACTGAAATTCTGATAGCATTCAGTCTATCAAGTTGACCATTTACCCTCGGTAGTCCTGTCGGAGTCTTTACCAACCTAATCACTTCGTCGTCACAGTACTTTACAAGGTCTTGGGAGTTGAAAACGGAGCGTCTATCCGAGATTATATATGCTGGATTGCCAAATATAATGCTTTGATTGCTAAGCTTCACAATGACTTCATTTGAAGTAGTCGATTTCGTCGGATACAGCCAGCAATACTTCGTGAACGAGTCTATAACTGGAAGAATATGCTTGTAGTCCTTGTGTGTCGAAGAAGTCAATATGGTATGTATATAATGGGACTTCTTCTTTCTAGAGTGGATGTAGTAGCCCTTCCTGCTTGCCTCGCTTATGGTTCATCAAAATACAGGGAATACAACACTCAAATTATTTCTTTGTCTTTTCGTCAGCATTTGGTATGTAGTGTTCTCTGCAAATCAACTCCTTCGTCTTCTTGACTGCAAAATGGCCCTTATCATGTGCACGACTAATAATTTGCTTCTGCATGTCATTGGGTACTACAAGAAGCTCTTAGTCCTTTACAAGTTTGTATAGCATACCAGATTCCAAGAAATAATCGTCATACGTCTTCTGTTCGTTGTTGATTACTTTTAGTCTTATCTTTTCGTCTTTTGTCTGAGCGTCTTTTAAAGCGACAGTGATGCTGTCTTATGTTATCAACATGATTGGATAGTGGCTGAGAGTATCGACATGCTTCATTCTGGTTCCTGAACGATGCTCTACAAATGAACACCTAGCAGATACACCCTAAACTTTGTTAACGCTTATATGACTGCCAAATTCTCTAGCTCATTACTGCTATATTTCCGCTGTGCATCCGTAGTCTTTTTGGACATATAATAGGCTGGGTGTAGCTGTCCATCGTCTGGCGATTTCTGTAATAAAACTGCCCCAAAGCCATCAATTGATGCATCTTTATGCACTTCAAATAGTATGTTTGATTAAAAATACTAAATACTGGATTCTCTGTCAGCAATTTTTTTAAAGATATTAACGGCATTCTCTTCAGCTACATCAATTCTAAATTTTTTTTTGTCTATTCCGTTAAAGGGGTAGCTAAGTGTGCATAACTCGGGATAAACTTTCTTTCTGTCAACCCCAATCTCTAACTATTTATGCGATTATGGCATGTTTAATTTTAATACGGCCTCTATTTTCTTTGGCAAAGAAGAAATCTTGCTGTTTTCAATTATGTAGCCCAGAAATTGAATACGCGTCTGCAGAAACTTACATTTTTTCATATTCAATAACTTCCTTCAGATTCTGTATAGCTTCTTGTTCAGTCTTCCTCTGGAATAATCACGTCGTCCACGTAGGGCAAAGCAATGCCTCTGCTGGACAAATGTCGAAATATCGCATTGACGTGCTGCTGAAAACCGCCTAGTGAGTTTGAAAATCCAAACAGGCCTTCAAGAATTGATATTGGCCTCGCGGCGTTAAAAGCGACATGTATTTTCTACTCGATTCAGCTACTGGCACATGAGAAAATCCGTTTTTCAGATCAATGGTGCTGAATATCCTGGCCTCTTGCAATCGGCAAGGAAAAATTATCTTTAACCTTATTTATTCTTCGGAAATCCACACATAACCTTGCCTTTTAACAAGTACTATTGGGCTTGTAAGCTCCGATGTAGATTCTTCAATAATACTCTTTGCGAGCCACTCTTCAATCAACGTATCAACGATACGCGTTTCCGTAAACGACATTCTGCGCGGACGCGAGAATATAGGTGACTCGTCTTTTAATACTATGCGCATCTCTACATTCGTTGCTTTTGTCTTATTTGGCACATAATTGTTTATTATTTCGCGTACTTCACGTTTGGCAGATTCACTTGCTGCCATTGTCGACTTCCGCACTAATTTTCATTATATTTATTTATTCACTGCTCGACATATTGCGCACCTGCAGACCGTTTCAATTAAAAACAATTTCCGCCAGTAAACACAGCTTTTCTCCCATACCCACTTTCACGACTACGAATTTGGTTGGAACTACGTTAAAATCTAATAGGAATTATTATTCGTCAATAAGAATGGCGTACATAATATGTCCAACAGGTTTAGGTTTGCCAATGTCACAATACAAATCTTCCCGTCTGACATTGAATTTGCTGCCAGTATCAAAAGGCGCGATACACTTTTTATTTCCAAATGCGACTTCTTTGTGTGTTATATTGGCTTTTGATTGCAAGCTAAGCGTGCATAGTTCGGCAACTTGCTCGCACTCTCTGGAAATATGCCCGAATTGGTTGCATTAGTAACACTTTCGACCTTTATCTTTATTCTGATAATTATTCGACACGTGTCCTTTTTCACCACAACTTACTTCTTTCTTGGCATCTTTGTTTACACTTTGACCTTTTTTGTCTTTTTCCTTCACATCGTTTTCATTGCGCTTAGAGTTTTCTTTTTCCACCTGATTGTCTTTTTCCATCATTATTTTTTAACACATTAATTTTTCTTTAAATTGATTTATATTTTTTGCGCCGTAAAAATTGTGTTATTCACTCCTTTCTTTTAACACACAAATTTTTGGAAATCGTTCCATTGCATTATTGTTGCCTGTTCCTCGTATTCGCTTATCCACACTTCGACTGGAATAGCATTTGTGCAGTCAGAATTTCGGATACTCTCTTCTACATCGTGAAAACTGTTCGCAAATCGTGGCGTCATCTTTGTATCACTCTCCTCTGTTTCGTTGCTTTGTGCAGCGTTGCGTCTAGTAGCTCTGCTCTCCACATTTTCGACAGGTTTTGCAGCGTTTTCTATGCTGCTGTGGTCCGCCGTCTGGAACGAGTCGTTGCCTTCTTCATTGCTTTCTACAATTTCCTCTTCATCGTCGGTGTCATCGTCGCTAACATTATGCTCGAACGCAAATTACGAAATATATGCAAGTGTATGTCCACACTTGTGTAGCTGATTCCTAAAATATTGCATATCGCCACCAGATCACTATGTCGTGAACTGGAAACTATTTCAAAATTTATTTTTTTTAAATAAAACTAAATTAAATTTAATTAATTAACATTAATAAAAAAAACAATGAGTGTAGAAATCACTCACTCTTTTCATTCTTCCCAAAATAACATGCTTATAAAAAATGCAAATTTAAATCATAAACTTAAGAATTTATACATAAAACCATTATGTATTTCAAATGTATAGTAATACCAGTGGCATGTAAGCTAATCCAAACACTAGCATTAAGAATAACATGCAAAGCAATTCAAATATCAACAGTATAAGCAGTATGTGACCTGCTGTATACTAAATGTATAATTTATAAGTTACTAAGTGTGACCGTACTTCGGCACTCTCAGCAACCCTGCTTATCGATAACCGCGAAACAGGCTTAGATCGAAGCACTCTTGAATTTACGCCGGCAAACGAGTAAGACGTATCTATTGTGAAAATTAAGAAAACAAATAAAATAAAGGCCATACTACAAATGTAAAATACAATGACCTAAAAAACGTATGTATTAAAAATATTACACCACCGAAATATCATTTAGAATATATTAATCTTAATTGCAGCAAATTTATAAAAGACATTAGGCTGAAACCGAAGAAGAGGACTAAATATACCATTTTGTTTATTGTTATTCATTCATTTAGTTCATTTTTATTATATTATTTTTCAAAATAAAAAGACATACTCATTTTGTTTAATCATGCGCCCTATCGCTCGATTCTCGCTTTAAAAATGTTTTTGCGGCTAGGGCAAGCTTAATGCCAAATTCTGCATAAGAATTTGGAGCTTGTGAAGACTTTTCACTCACACTTGCACTGCCAACAGACTTGAGCCTCTTCGACCTTCTGTTTTTCTATTTGGTAAACAGTTTTCCGCAGGGATTATTTCAGGAAATCCTGAAATAAAAATATGTAATGTAAAAAATAGCTCATTACAAAAATATATATGTACATATGAACAAGTGAGAAAGTTGCAGTAGGTTGAAATCGACAGCGGAATACTCGTTCACGGTGTAATAACAACAATATGTAGCCTAGCATTATGGGTGCACAAACAAATAATAAAAGAGTATAAAAAAAACAAAATAAATATTTGCTCGCTCTCGAACCCGAGCCTTCCGCACAATTAACACGTAAGCCCCGCGTTAGACACCAACGCCACCAACCATTTAATCTCGAGTGTCACGAAATTCAAGTAAGATGGCTCTAGTCGGGAGTGCCCGACTAGGAGATACCCTGAACCCAGCAGTGAGCTGTCGGTACATATATTTAATTAAGCCCCTCTGCATTCATACTTATTTTACTTAGTAAAATAAAATACAAATAAATAATAAAACTTGTTGCTCGTGCAAATAATTGCAGACAAATGTAAATATGCCGTAGTTCTGAAATTTCTCGCAAATTTTCGTAGAATAGGATACTATATCTTTCAAATGATGGTTGCAGTTGATCTGCGATTTGAGAGTGTGCATGCCAAATACCAATTTTTTCCCATTTTGTTGCTTTAGAATATTTCAATCGCCGATATCCAGCATTAAGTTGCACTTGGACCAGTAAATGAGTTAAGTTTAAAAAAAAACGAAATAAACAGTAAGTAACAACGATACCAAGCAAGTGCTTGTTAACGTGCGGACTCAGACAAAATGCCACTCACCTCCCGCCCAACCGACCGAGGGGCGTCTAACCTCCTTCCTTTGATTTGCCAGGCCCTCGCTCCAACAGGGAACCTCATATTTCGTCTGATGGGGTCTTAGGGCCAAACTATCATGGTAGGAGGTTAAAAGCACATCTTGAAGTTGTCTTAACGCCAATTCTATCTCCCTCGTGGAGTTAAAGCTGGCAGCAAGTTGATCAACTTCCGAAGCCACTAAGGCTTTGTACAAGTCCCAATTTGATTTCTTTGGGTTAAAAGAATTGGAAAGAAGTTCCGCTTGGCCTGGGAGAACAAATCTGATGTGCTGATGATCTGAAAGAGTGGCCTCATCGGTAACCCGCCAATTTTTAATTAAATCGTACAAAGAACTGCCTTTAAAAATGAGGTCAAGTACCTCTTCCCTAACTGCGTTTATAAAAGTGGGTTTGCACCCTCTATTTAAAACATCTTATTGACTACAAAAAAGATATTCAAGAAGGCACTCACCCCTTTTGTTGACGTCACTACCACCCCAAATAGTGTGATGAGCGTTGGCGTCACAGCCAATGACTAGCTGTTTGTTCGTCCTTCGGCAGTCGCTGCTGCTGCGGCCCCGGCTTGCTTGCGCTCGAGGTCCGGCCGCGGAGCTCCCCTAGCGAGACCAGCGCCACTGCCAGATGAGGCGACCACGACCTGCCTTGATTGCAAAGCTGCCGCACCGGGAACCTGATCACAGAGGGAACAGGCTTTTCTCCAACAGCTCAACTTCAGCCGAACTGCAGGCCGGAAGTTTGCCCTCACACTCGGCTGCGCTGTTCTCGTAGCAGACGAGCATGAGACAATCCGTTCTCGGAACAACACTCTCGCGCCACAAACGTCAGGGTGGACGATAAGATCGTCTCTGCCAGGACAAACTTTTTCTCGACGAGAAAGTGGCACACTCCAACTCTTTATCCAAGGAAGTTGGTGGTCTTTCCGGATCCTCCCCTTGGTGACCAACATCACTTCTTGGGAGGGTGGAGGCCGGCCACCCTACAGCTGCGGTGCCAGAAATAGGCTCAACCGTGCAGGTTGAAGCCTGGGGTGATGCTATTTGATCCGCATCAGACTCATTATTTTTATTAATATTTTGATTCATTTCGAATCTCACGAGTGTACGCCCGCGGCATAGCCCGTCTACCGCGGGAGGTCGAAAAATAAAATTGGAGTGCGACAGGTATCCAGAGTGCGCATAATAATGGCCGAGCACCCCCTCGGTCATGAATCCTTCGGCATATGCTGTTCCACCTTGGATTGGGGTAATTTTCTGAAGAGTTGTCTTCTCTTTGCCTGACTGCTATTAGTCAGCACCCTTGGCAGAGACATGACCATGCCAAGAATCTGCTTCCAGCCGCCCTCACGAGGAGAGTATAGTCGCACTTCTAACAGTGTGTGCAGTACGGCGCGTATTATTCAAGTAATAATTACACGTAAGTCCCCTTGCACACCAGTTAGTTGACGGCCATCAAGTTGCTTACTATTAATAAAATAATTGTTCAAGAAGGGCATTCCCTTATAAAAAAGACATTACTTTACTCTTACTGCTTAAGATTTAATAAATTTACTTGACACCAGGTTTGAGAACTGTCAAGATCAGATTGCAACCTTTGACCAAATAGAAAATTATAAGACGTCAGGCAAAGTTTTACGTCATCGGCATACATCAGCACCCGAGAAAAACTTATCACAGAGGGGAGTTCACTTAACATTCATTTGAACAATGTTAATAACAACGGACCAAGGTGACTTCCTTGTGGTATTCCGGAAGCGACATTAACAGGCTTAGAGACAAAGCCTTAAAAATAAACTTTTTGAGGCCTAAGATTTAAATAGATCCAAAGAATTAGGTTATTTGGAAATCCCAAATGTAGTAGGATAGTGACGTCACAGCCTCCTAAGCGTGCATGCATAGCGTTTAAAACATACGGTCACTCTAAAGCGGATCTGATTTGTTAAGCACTAGAGAATTATGTTAAGCATTAGCATAAGAAGAAGCAGGCAGTCTGTTACAAGCACTGCTCGAAGAACGAACGCAAGAGAAGACTTTGAATAAAACGACAATAAACCAATATCCTGAATCTTAATTTTCCTGAGCTGAGCTGGTAGCACGTTTAAATGCGGTTGCGCCAGAGAGTCGCGGCAAGCCGCCGAAGCAGCAGTCAAGCGACGATTTTCACCATAGTATGCAACAACAACAACACAAGCACATTTCGAGTGAAGGAGACAGTGACGCTGAGATCGACAGTGAGCAGCAACAACAAGAAATACAGTTGCATACTGGAACTGTGACGGTGTCAGTTGATACAAATGTCGGCGCAGAACTACAACAACCACAACTACTAGCAGACAATGCTCAACAGGAGCCACAAGGCGATGATGCAGAAGTACGCGTTCAGGCATCGACTGTGATGGATCCAGCCGAGGTGGCGATGCGACAGCAGCTGATAGCTGAAATCGAAGCAAGCAAGGAGTTGTTGCAACAAATTCATTTGGACATCCAAGCTGGGCGTATTAATTTTGTCACTAACGGCAACAACGTAACCGGTGACTTCGTAACCGGCAACAAGGTAACCGGTGACTTTGTAACAGCCAACAACGTAACAGCGAACAACGTAACCGAAAATATTCTAAACACCAACGACGTGAGTGATCATGTTAACAGCAGAAATGTTAATAACGACGAGAACATGCTAACATGAACAATGTTAACAGTGACAGTGTTGACGAGGTCAACTGTGGAAACGAGCGAAGTGTTGATCAGCGCCAAAGCCAAAATGTAAACAAATTGTTGGAAATGTCTGGTACATCGTTTGCATGGGCATGGAGTACGACGGCGAGTCGTGCGCTCGAAACTGGATTATATAGTCGCAAAACATTGCGCATGTGTATAATTTGAATGCGGCATATTTGCGTATTTTGGTGATTGCAAAACTAAAAGGCAAAGCGCAGCTCTGGTTGCACGCAAATACGACACGCATTTCGGAACCGGTCGATCAATTATTTGAGCAACTTATTTTGGCATTTGGCGCAGAGATATCTAAAGCAAATGTAAGAAGCAAATTTCAAAATCGGAAATGGAAAGCCAGTGGGAAGTTTGCCACTTATTTCGAAGACAAGTTGCAGTTAGCTAAAGAGATAAATGTGGATATGGAAGAATTGTTGGAGTGCATAATTGGATCAAGCACGTATCCAATGTTTTTCGGAACCGATACAAATTCTTCATGCGTTTTCTGGAGTCCGTCTATCTGAACAAAGGAATGAAGGAAGCACACCTCGTTTAACAACAGCAAAAACATCGGACAAGGGAATGCGGTGTGTGAACTGTAATTCAAGAGGCCATTTAGCGAAGGACTGCCGTAAGCCGAAGAGAGAACCGGGATCATGTTATGCGTGTGGCGTTTTTGGTCATTTCGTTGTACAGTGTCCTGAGAGAAAGAGTGCAGGCGTAAATAAGTATGTCAATAATGTTGAAATATTTATTTATACTACTTCAGTACCATTAATTAGAGCATGCCTCATAGACTCATAGTCCAATATAATTTATTATTAAACATAGAGTGCCAAACGGAATTAATTTGCAGCCAGTTTGTGAAAATTATTTTGGATTGAATAAAAGCCAACTTGAAATATTTGGAAAATATTACGTTATGAAAGGATCAATAAAGTGTTATTTTCATTTAAATGTTGTGGCAAACGAGTATATGGGCCATGATGTTGTTCTTGGCAGAGATTTCATGGATGCATGTAATTTAAATTGAGATATAAATACTTTGAAAATTATTACGTTAAAAAAGATGGATACAAAAGCCAATGAAGATCGTGTCCGATATTTAAAATTTGTAACAATCGTGCAGCAAATTGTAAGGAAACAGTTAGCAATGAAACAGTTATTCAAATAGTTAGTGAACACCTAAATACGACAGTTAGTAAGGAAACAGTTAGCAATGAAACAGTTAACAATGAAACAGTTAGTCAAATAGTTGATAGACACCTAAATGAAACAGTTAGTAATGAAACAGTTAGCAATAAAACAGTTAGTAATGAAACAGGTAGTATTGAACAGTTAGCAATGAAACAATTAGTAATAAATATGATAAGAACAATTTAAATGAAATGAAAGAAGGACGGAATTATATAAACAATGAAAGTTTTGACAATATAAATTTTGTTTAATATAATTATTCTGAAAACATGATGGTTGAATACAATTGTGGCGAAAGCGTGACCTACGAAACAAGATGCAGATTTAAAAGACTAATTGAAAATAGTTATATAAATGCAAAAAGTCCAGACGTGCCGAGTGTTAAATGTGAAATTAAGCTTAGCCTGGAAATGTCAAAACCGTTTAGTTGTGCTCCCAGACGGCTTTCTTATGTAGAAAAGGACAAACTACAACAATTATTGGATGAATATTCAAAAAATGGAATAATACAACATACCGAATCCGAATATGCATATGTTTTAGTTAAGAAAAAATCAGGGGACATGAGACTGACATAGACTTTGGGAAACTTAATAAAGTGCTAATTAAAGATAATTATCCTCTCCCACTGATAGATGATTTGTTGGATAAATTAGTAAACAAAAGTGTTTTTTTCAAAATTGGATTTAAAAAATGGATATATCCATGTATTTGTAGACAAGGAATCAATTAAATACACATCTTTTGTGACACCTCTAGGACAGTATGAGTTTTTAAGGATGCCAATGGGGTTGAAAAATGCACCAGCAGTATTTCAAAGATTCGTTAATAGAATATTTGCAGATTTAATAAGGGAAAATATATGGACGATATTATGGTGGCAAGTAAAAACGTTAACGAACATTTGGCAACACTGCGCGAAGCATTTATAAGATTGGCACAAAACATATTAGAATTACGAATGGACAAATGTGAGTTTATGCAATCAAGCATTAAATATTTAGACAAACGCTTGACACATATTGAAAATTGTTTGAAATGCATAGCGTTTTCACCGAAAACTGGAAAGGGAAAAGGATTGTTACATAATATTCCAAAAGGCAACAAACCTCTTGAAATAATTCATATAGATCATTTTGGACCAGTAGACACTGGGAGATTGAAAAATCACTTATTTGTGGTGGTAGATGGGTTTACAAAGTTTGTACGGCTTTATACGACCAAAACAACGAACACAAAAGAAGTTATTATATCACTAAAAGACTATATCAGGGCGTATAGTAGACCGAGATGCATAATTTCAGATAGGGGAAGTTGTTTCACTTCAAATGAATTTGATGAGTTTATAGCGGAAAGCAATATTAAGCATATAAAAATAGCAACTGGCTCGCCCCAAGCAAACGGACAGGTTGAGAGAATAAGCAGAAGTCTGGGTCCAATGATAGCAATGCTTATAGAACCAGAAAAAGGTATACATTGGGATTTAGTTATAGAAAAGGTCGAACATGTACTTAACAATACGCAACAAAGGAGCATTAAACAACTACCAAGTAAAATGTTCCTTGGCGTCGAACAAAGAGGTCAGGTAGTGGATGAATTGAAAGAAAAGCTAGATGAATTGGGTAAAGCTCCAGTCGAAAAAAGTTTAGCAAAAAAATGAGGCAGCGAACATTCAGGAAAAAGCACAAAATTACAACAAAGCCAATTATGATAAAAATAAAAAAAAGCCAAGAAAATATAAAAATGGAGACTATGTAATGGTGAAGAATTTCGACAGCACAGTGGGTGCACCTAGAAAATTAATTCCAAAGAATAAAGGACCTTATGTAATAGCAAAAGTATTAAGAAATTATAGATTTTTGTTAAAAGATGTAGAAGGTTTCCAGGTATCACGTAATCCTTATCAAGGTATTTGGAGTATACAAAATAAAATTAAATGACATATAAAGTAATTGGGTAATATATTATAAATTAAGTATAAAACATTGTTATTTGTAAGAAATAGATATAAGAGAAAAATTGTAAATCGTTGGAGTTAATTACAAAATATCGTGATCAAGAGATACGACTGTTAGGATGGCCGAGTTGTAGTAGAATAGTGCCGTCACAAGCTCCTAAGCGTGCATGCATAGCGTTTAAAACATACGGTCACTCTAACAGCGGATCTGATATGTTAAGCACTAGAGAATTATATTAAGCATTAACCTAAGAAGAAGCAGGCAGTCTGTTGCAAGCACTGCTCAAAGAACGAACGCAAGCGAAGACTTTAAATAGAACGACAATAAACCGATATCCTGAGTCTTAAACATCCTCTTACACAAAAGATGAAGTTTATGCAGTAAAAGGGAATGATTAACGAAGTCAAAAGCCTTACAGAAGTCAGTGTAAATAACATCTGTTTGCATTTTATTTTGAAATCGCTTGATAACAAAAGACGTGAGTTCCAATAGGTTAGTGGCAGTAGGTCTAAATTTCACAAACCCATGCTGGCAGGGTGAAATTATAGATCTACAAAGATATTGCAGTTGAGAAGTAATCAATTTCTCAAAAATCTTAGGAATAGCAGACAACTTACAAATACCTCTATAGTTCTGAACATTGGACTTGTTTCCTTTTTTAAAGAGAGGAATAATAAATGATTCTTTCCAAACATAACATAACATAACTCCACGGACAGGTTAAATAATTTATACAACGGCTTCATTAGATCTGCAACGCACTACCTAAGCACACAGCCTGGTACTCCATCAGGTCCCGGTAAAAATACAGGCTTTATGACCCTTAGATCACTTTGTAGTGAACTTTCCGTGATCAAAGGTCCAAAAATGTAATTTGAGTCATTTACGTAATAAGAATAAGGCAGACCTAATTGATTATCATGAGAACTGTAAGTCGTTTGAAAAAATTTAGCAAATATATCGGCGATGGCCTGATCTCAGTCTGCTGTCGCTTTTTTTTTGAAAAATACGGTTGATGATTGATTTCCGGTTCGCATTAACGAAATTATAAAACCGCCTTGGATCCCGCTGGAACTGTTACCTACAACTTTTTAAGTAATCCTTATAACATTAGTTATATAGTACAGAGGAATTGGATCGAGAGTAATCCAAGAGAGAGCCAGTTTTCTTGAACTTTTTATACATCCTTGACTTTATATATTTTAAGATTATTAATTCACGAGTAAGCTACATAGGTTTGTTAGAACTAAGTGAATTACAAACGGGGACACATATATCAAATAAACTATTCAAGGTGGAATGAAAAATCGTGATTGCATTATCCATGTTCCTAGGCCGTCAGCTAACTGGTGTGCAAGGGGACTAATGTGTAATTATTGCTTGAATAATACGCGCCGTCTCTGCACACACTGTTAGAAGTGCGACTATACTCTCCTCGTGAGGGCGGTCGGAAGGACGTCCTTGGTATGGTCATGTCTCTACCAAGGATGCTGACTAATAGCAGTCGGGCAAAGAGAAGACAACTCTTCAGAAAATTACCCCAATCCAAGGTGGAACAGCATATGCCGAAAGATTCATGACCGAGGGGGTGCTCGGCCGTTAGTATGCGGACTCTGGATACCTGTCGCCCTCCAGTTTTATTTTTCGACCTCCCGCGGTAGACGGGATATGCCGCGGGGATATCCCATTCCCGTTCACTCGTGGGATTCAAAATAAACCAAAATTGGTAAAAAAAAATAATGAGTCTTATGCGGCTCAAAGAGCATCACCCCAGGCTTCAACCTGCACGGTTGAGCTTATTTCTGGCACCGCACCGTCCTCCTCCACCCGGAGTGATGTTGGTCACCAAGGGGAGGATCCGGAAAGACCACCAACTTCCTTGGATAAAGAGTTGGAGTGTGCCACTTTCTCGTCGAGAAAAAGTTTGTCCCGGCAGGGTCCCATAGAGGCATTGGTCTCTCTCACGTATCTCGACAACGCATCCAGCGAAATCTCTCAGAGATCTGGTCTGACGGATGCAGGCACTCAGATAGCACGTCTTCATTTAGCCCCCGAGATCGCTTTTATCAAAATGACAATCCGCGAAGAGAAGCTGTTCAAGGCAGCGATCGCCAAAAGGTTCCCCAGAGAAGCTGCTCTGAAAGCTGCAAAGGTGCCCCCTGCTGACGCCAAGGTAAAAAGGGGTAAAAAGAATCCGAAAAATACGCCTTCAGAGTCGACAGCCCTATCGTACAGTCGGATGGCGAGCGGTGTCAAGCTCGGTTTTACCGCGACTGTTAGATCGTCACCTCTGACAGCGGAGCAAATGGCAACGCTAAAGGCGGCGATCTTATCGTCCACCCAGACGTGTGTGACGCCAGGTGTGAAGCATAGTTTGGGGGTGTTGTTCCGAGAACGAATTAGCTCATGCTCGTCTGCTACGACAACAACGCAACCGAGTGAGTGAGTGCGAACTTCAGCCATATCAAGGCCTGCAGTCCGTTCGAAATTGAGTTGTTGGAGGAAAGCCAGTTCCCCCGGACGCACCTCATTCGAGGTTAACAAACCCGGAACCTGGCACGGGTCCCTCCACTAGCTTGGCTGCTGGGCCTGCTAATGGTTCGACCTATGATCAGGTTCGGCAGCTTTGCAATCAAGGCAGGTCGTGGTCGTCTCATCTGGCAGTGGCGCTGGTCCCGCCAGGGGAGCGCTCCGCGGCCGGACCTCGAGCTCAAGCCACTTCAAGATGTGCTTTTAACCTCTTAACCTCCTCCATCAGGCGAAACGTGAGGTTCCGTGGTGGAGCGAAGGCAAATCAAAGGAAGGAGGTCAGACGGCTCTTTAACAGGAACAAGTCAAAAAGAGACTCGTGGCGCACCTACTGCGAAAGTGTGGAGTCACTTCCAGAAGCAGCGAGATTGCAAAAGGTATTGGAAAAGAATAGATGCTTCTTACACACAGGATTGACGGGAAACGCTAGAGCTACTGCTTCAGGTGCATTTACCTGGTTCTGTTATAAGCCCGGAAAATCTCTATAATGATGGGGATACTGAACCACCAGCTAGCCGTGGTTACTTCTGTCTGGTATTAACTTCGACGTTGACAAGGTCAGGAGGACTATTAAATCATTCGCTCCCTTCAAAGCCCTGGGAGTCCGGGCGACCAGATTTTTCCGGCTCTGCTGCAACACAGCCTAGAAGATTAATTACTTAATCCACTAATTGATCTACTTAGGGCGAGCTTCACTTTGGGGTACATTCCGCTATCTTGGAGGGAGGTAAATGTGGTTTTTACTCCCAAGCAAGGGAACCGTCCCTTGGATCAACCTAAGTCGTGTTGACCAATTAGCCTTACATCCTTTCTGATTAAGACCGCAGAACGCCTGTTGGACTTGCATATCCGGTGCAGATTGCAAGATACCAATCCGCTGTACCATACACAATTCACCTACATCAAAAGCAGATCGACAGAGGTCGCTCTACATCAGATAGTCAGTAAGATTGAAAAGGCATTCGAGGCGAAGGAAATTGCTTTGTGCTCATTCCTAGACGTCGAAGGAGCCTTCGACAACACTGGCTATCAGTCAATAACCAGGGCGTTAGCATCTAGGGGGGTTAACCTTCTCTGTTACCTGGATAGAGATAATACTTCTGCACAAAAATATTAGATTTTCACTGGACGCTACCACTGTCCGCATCAGAACGGTCAAAGGGTATCCACAGGGCGGGCTCCTATCTCCCCTTTCTTGGCCCATAGTGATAGATGAACTACTGGTGAAACTATCGATACCATAGGGTATGCAGATGACCTGGCTATAATAGTCTCTGGAAAGTTCGGCTTAACCATCACAGATGTGGGTCTCAATATCAACCCACAGAAGGCGATTATCGGTACAACATCGATGTCAGTCAGCTCTACATCGGTGGGACACCCGTCGAGCTCTCCAGTGAGGTCAAATATTGCGGGGTTAATCTGGATAAGAGACTTAACTGGAACTCGTACTTAGACAAAACGTTGATCAAAAGTACTCATGCCATGTGGGCATGTCGTCGGCTCTTCGGTAAAACGTGGGGCTTAGATTCCAGGCTACCGCCATACAAATATGCAGCAAACTTCAGCGACTCATATGCCTATCCCTCACGGGTGTCTTGCGTACATGTCCTACTGCAGCACTGGAGACAGTCTTAGGACTGAATCCACTGCATTTGCACATAAAGAACGTAGCTTCTTTGAGCCTTCTGAGAATTAAACTCACAACTGGGTTGCTAGCAGGAAACATATGTCATGCTAGTCTAGTAAAAACTATTCCTGGCTTAGGGATCTGCGACAGAACGGATCTTAAGACCACGGAACGTTTCTTCGTGGTGAAATTTAGAACTCTTATTCCAGACCGTGGGGAATGGGATGATGGCAACCCTTACAATGATCGCATGAGCCTGCAGTGGTTCACAGACGGATCAAAAACTAATCAGGGGGTTGGTGCGGGGATCACAGGACCTAACACCAAAATCTCGATTGCAATGGGTACATGGTCCAGTGTTTTTCAATCTGAGATCCACGTCATTGAGCCCTGCTTCAGACATATCCTTGACAAGGGGAAAAGAGGAGCCACCATAAATATCTTTTCAGATAGCCAAGCAGCAATTCAACATCTTTCCTCATGGAGGATTACCTCAAGACTGGTTGCGGATTGCTGGAATTGCCTCCAGCACCTCTCACATCGAAAACGGGTCACACTTTGTTGGGTCCCGGGGCATTCCGGAATTTCCGGCAACGAAGTTGCGGACGAGCTAGCTAGCGCTGGTTCCGCAACCCCTCTTCTTGGACCTGAACTTTTTGTGGGTTAAGCTGGGCCTCTGCCAAAGAGTTGATGGAGATATGGTCAAAGAAGGAGAGGGGAATCTACTGGTTACGACAAGCTTAATAGCTGGTCAGCCCACATATAGGTAGAAAGACTAAAAATCTTTCAAGGGCGGAACTACGGCTCTGGGTGTCCTATCTCACTGGGCACCACACAGTCAGGTATCACAAAATGCGCCTGTCCCCAGACACAGAGTGTAGACTCTGCAGAGAGGATGACGAGACAACAAAGCACATTTTATGTGATTGCCCAGCCAATATTTGGAGTAGGAGGAAGTACCTATGCAGAGAATTTGTTACTCCAGCACAGATCAGAAATTCCTCGACAAGGGTTCTGCTCTCCTTCATAAGGGAGGCAGAGCGTCTCTTGTCCCCATAGGGAGCCCCTTGGCACAAAAGACCGCAATTTGGTCGCTGTACCACTTAAATCTCTGTTGTGAGACTCTCTTACAAATAATAATAAATCCATGTCCCTACACATGTAAAGCCGAGACCAGTCAGTCTATGAAAATCATTTTGGTAGTTAATGCAATATTAAAATCACCCAGAGCAACAAGAAAATCACGATCGGAAAGCATAGAGGAGACAGAATGTATAGCAGAGAAATGCAAAGTATAGATGGAATTATCTAAAGAAAAAGGAATATACGAAAAAGTAATGCTATAGCTCGGTGGTAGAGGTGTTGACTGCCGGGCTATCAGAAGCGAGTTCGAATCTCGCTGTGTCAAAGGAGTTTTCTTCTTATTGTTTAATAAACACACTTACTGGTCCAAGTGCAACTTAATGCTGGACATCGACTATTGAAATATTCTGAAGCAACAAAATGCGAAAAAATTGGTATTTGGCATGAACATTCTCAAAAAGCTTTCGCAGATCAACTGCAACCAACATTTAAAAGATTTAGTTTCTTATATTGTGAAAATTTTGCGAGAAATTTAACAACTACGGCATACTATAATTTGTCTGCAAATATTAAAAGCGAGAGCGAGGCGCGAGCTTTAATTTTAATTATTTATTTTTATTTTATTTTACTATGTGCGGCTGCCGTGTGTATGAATGCAGAGGGATTTAAATAAATGTATATAACGATAGCTCGCATCTGGGTTTAGGGTTTCTCCTAGTCGGGCACTCCCGACTAGGGCCATCTTACGTGTTTTTATACTCGTTCACGAAGCGAAACTAGTATATTGGGTTTATGCAATGTCCGTCAGGCTGTACGTCCGTCTGTCCGTAGGAACGCAATTCTTTCGCCGTTATTGAAGCTAGAGACTTGAAATTTTGAATATATACTCGTGTATTCCCGCGACAGATAAAGTGTTAAAATGCTTATACATGAACAAAAATGGGTGAGTATGCGTTTATGCTCGTCCCGAGTAACTTTTTTTGCAAACATATGGTGGGTACCCTCACCATCAATTAATGATGAAAATTCTAAGAGATCTTGCCGTCGTAGCAAACCCTTTAAATATTTCACATTAGTCCACATTCATTTATATATTTCCTTGCCATAGCGATGCTCGGCTTGTGTGCAAACCGGGGTTCTACGAGAATTCTAAGCAACACCATGCAGAATGAGCGCGACTAGATCTCAATATTAAGCAGTGAGTCTGCATAGCACAGCACTATTTCGCTCATGAGGTTCTGAGTTTAAATCGCGCTTTCAGCGATCATTTTAGAAAGCACATATTAGAGCCCATAGTTGTGCACGAAAACGCAAAATAATCGGCAATCGATTCAGTCTATAGCCAGCGATTGCCCTCACGCTACCGACTTTTTTCTGTACTGTCGATTTCGTCTGCGATTTCTTCGTTTTTTAAATAGTTTAAAGTGTTTTATTTGTGACAGAGATAGTGAAATATTATAGTTAGTCATTTGCTGTAGAGCTCTTTCATAAATGTTAGAAAAGTGAAACTAATCAACAGTTACATTTTGGCGGCTATTTTCGGCCGTAAGTGTGCTCGAGTGTGAGTGACTCATAGAAGCGTGTGTGTGTGCGTGTGAGTGTGTACAAATTGTAGACGATTAGGAGCTGGTCTTTCCAATTATCTTTGCTAGCATTAAAAGAAAATGCACAGAGAGTTTTACAACCATAATTAGGTCAGAACTTAGAAATGCAGATAGAAGAGGTTCTTAACTATAAAAAGTTGGAAATGATTAATATTAGGAACAATACTTCCATTTGCTTACGTAAGCACAGCGCCACATGTGCGCATTTCAGCGGCTAACGCTCTTAATGAAGAGCACATAAACAATTTAATACGCCACGATGATGGCTATAGCGTTTTGAAAGGTATTCGCACGTCTCCTGCTCACTGGGAAGCAGAAAAAAAAGGTTATGGTTATGATTAGGCAATTCGGTCTTCCGACATTTTTCATAGCCTTCTCGGCAGCAGAAACTAGGTGGACGGAGCTGTTAGTTTTACTTACAAAAAACATTGATAAGTTAGATATTTCTGAAGAAGCAACATCAGTTTTGCATTTTAATGAAAAAGCCCGTCTCATTGTTGGAGATCCCGTAACTTGTGCTAGGTATTTTGATTTTCGGTTCAGGCAGCTTTTAAAGCTAATGAAAAAGGAAGCCGGTATTTTCGGTTGTCATATGGTCATAAAGTTCTATTGGCGAGTTGAGTTTCAGCAACGAGGCTCAACACACATTCATGGCATGTTTTGGCTGAAAGATGCCCCAAAGCTTGACTTGTCTGATGACTCAAGCATTCTCCCTGAAGAGTAGTTTATTGATCAGTTTATCACAACTGATACAACAAACCCAGATGCAGCTCCATTTTTGGAGTATTAAACGCATAAACAAGGGCATTCATGTAGGCGAGAGTAGTTTATTGACCAGTTTATCACAACTGATACAACAAACCCCGATGCAGCTCCATTTTTGGAGTATCAAACGCATAACCAAGGGCATTCATGTAGGCGAGAGGTTAGAGGCCAAAAAATTTGCAGATTCAGTATTCCATACCCTCCCATGCCCCAAACAGAAATTCTATTTCCGTTAGCCGAGGATGCACAAAATAGAGATGTGCATCGTAGGTATTTTCCAAAAATATCTATCGATTTTCTTAGAGTCGACAGCCCTATCGTACAGTCGGATGGCGAGCGGTGTCAAGCTCGGTTTTACCGCGACTGTTAGATCGTCACCTCTGACAGCGGAGCAAATGGCAACGCTAAAGGCGGCGATCTTATCGTCCACCCAGACGTGTGTGACGCCAGGTGTGAAGCATAGTTTGGGGGTGTTGTTCCGAGAACGAATTAGCTCATGCTCGTCTGCTACGACAACAACGCAACCGAGTGAGTGAGTGCGAACTTCAACCATATCAAGGCCTGCAGTCCGTTCGAAATTGAGTTGTTGGAGGAAAGCCAGTTCCCCCGGACGCACCTCATTCGAGGTTAACAAACCCGGAACCTGGCACGGGTCCCTCCACTAGCTTGGCTGCTGGGCCTGCTAATGGTTCGACCTATGATCAGGTTCGGCAGCTTTGCAATCAAGGCAGGTCGTGGTCGTCTCATCTGGCAGTGGCGCTGGTCCCGCCAGGGGAGCGCTCCGCGGCCGGACCTCGAGCTCAAGCCACTTCAAGATGTGCTTTTAACCTCTTAACCTCCTCCATCAGGCGAAACGTGAGGTTCCGTGGTGGAGCGAAGGCAAATCAAAGGAAGGAGGTCAGACGGCTCTTTAACAGGAACAAGTCAAAAAGAGACTCGTGGCGCACCTACTGCGAAAGTGTGGAGTCACTTCCAGAAGCAGCGAGATTGCAAAAGGTATTGGAAAAGAATAGATGCTTCTTACACACAGGATTGACGGGAAACGCTAGAGCTACTGCTTCAGGTGCATTTACCTGGTTCTGTTATAAGCCCGGAAAATCTCTATAATGATGGGGATACTGAACCACCAGCTAGCCGTGGTTACTTCTGTCTGGTATTAACTTCGACGTTGACAAGGTCAGGAGGACTATTAAATCATTCGCTCCCTTCAAAGCCCTGGGAGTCCGGGCGACCAGATTTTTCCGGCTCTGCTGCAACACAGCCTAGAAGATTAATTACTTAATCCACTAATTGATCTACTTAGGGCGAGCTTCACTTTGGGGTACATTCCGCTATCTTGGAGGGAGGTAAATGTGGTTTTTACTCCCAAGCAAGGGAACCGTCCCTTGGATCAACCTAAGTCGTGTTGACCAATTAGCCTTACATCCTTTCTGATTAAGACCGCAGAACGCCTGTTGGACTTGCATATCCGGTGCAGATTGCAAGATACCAATCCGCTGTACCATACACAATTCACCTACATCAAAAGCAGATCGACAGAGGTCGCTCTACATCAGATAGTCAGTAAGATTGAAAAGGCATTCGAGGCGAAGGAAATTGCTTTGTGCTCATTCCTAGACGTCGAAGGAGCCTTCGACAACACTGGCTATCAGTCAATAACCAGGGCGTTAGCATCTAGGGGGGTTAACCTTCTCTGTTACCTGGATAGAGATAATACTTCTGCACAAAAATATTAGATTTTCACTGGACGCTACCACTGTCCGCATCAGAACGGTCAAAGGGTATCCACAGGGCGGGCTCCTATCTCCCCTTTCTTGGCCCATAGTGATAGATGAACTACTGGTGAAACTATCGATACCATAGGGTATGCAGATGACCTGGCTATAATAGTCTCTGGAAAGTTCGGCTTAACCATCACAGATGTGGGTCTCAATATCAACCCACAGAAGGCGATTATCGGTACAACATCGATGTCAGTCAGCTCTACATCGGTGGGACACCCGTCGAGCTCTCCAGTGAGGTCAAATATTGCGGGGTTAATCTGGATAAGAGACTTAACTGGAACTCGTACTTAGACAAAACGTTGATCAAAAGTACTCATGCCATGTGGGCATGTCGTCGGCTCTTCGGTAAAACGTGGGGCTTAGATTCCAGGCTACCGCCATACAAATATGCAGCAAACTTCAGCGACTCATATGCCTATCCCTCACGGGTGTCTTGCGTACATGTCCTACTGCAGCACTGGAGACAGTCTTAGGACTGAATCCACTGCATTTGCACATAAAGAACGTAGCTTCTTTGAGCCTTCTGAGAATTAAACTCACAACTGGGTTGCTAGCAGGAAACATATGTCATGCTAGTCTAGTAAAAACTATTCCTGGCTTAGGGATCTGCGACAGAACGGATCTTAAGACCACGGAACGTTTCTTCGTGGTGAAATTTAGAACTCTTATTCCAGACCGTGGGGAATGGGATGATGGCAACCCTTACAATGATCGCATGAGCCTGCAGTGGTTCACAGACGGATCAAAAACTAATCAGGGGGTTGGTGCGGGGATCACAGGACCTAACACCAAAATCTCGATTGCAATGGGTACATGGTCCAGTGTTTTTCAATCTGAGATCCACGTCATTGAGCCCTGCTTCAGACATATCCTTGACAAGGGGAAAAGAGGAGCCACCATAAATATCTTTTCAGATAGCCAAGCAGCAATTCAACATCTTTCCTCATGGAGGATTACCTCAAGACTGGTTGCGGATTGCTGGAATTGCCTCCAGCACCTCTCACATCGAAAACGGGTCACACTTTGTTGGGTCCCGGGGCATTCCGGAATTTCCGGCAACGAAGTTGCGGACGAGCTAGCTAGCGCTGGTTCCGCAACCCCTCTTCTTGGACCTGAACTTTTTGTGGGTTAAGCTGGGCCTCTGCCAAAGAGTTGATGGAGATATGGTCAAAGAAGGAGAGGGGAATCTACTGGTTACGACAAGCTTAATAGCTGGTCAGCCCACATATAGGTAGAAAGACTAAAAATCTTTCAAGGGCGGAACTACGGCTCTGGGTGTCCTATCTCACTGGGCACCACACAGTCAGGTATCACAAAATGCGCCTGTCCCCAGACACAGAGTGTAGACTCTGCAGAGAGGATGACGAGACAACAAAGCACATTTTATGTGATTGCCCAGCCAATATTTGGAGTAGGAGGAAGTACCTATGCAGAGAATTTGTTACTCCAGCACAGATCAGAAATTCCTCGACAAGGGTTCTGCTCTCCTTCATAAGGGAGGCAGAGCGTCTCTTGTCCCCATAGGGAGCCCCTTGGCACAAAAGACCGCAATTTGGTCGCTGTACCACTTAAATCTCTGTTGTGAGACTCTCTTACAAATAATAATAAATCCATGTCCCTACACATGTAAAGCCGAGACCAGTCAGTCTATGAAAATCATTTTGGTAGTTAATGCAATATTAAAATCACCCAGAGCAACAAGAAAATCACGATCGGAAAGCATAGAGGAGACAGAATGTATAGCAGAGAAATGCAAAGTATAGATGGAATTATCTAAAGAAAAAGGAATATACGAAAAAGTAATGCTATAGCTCGGTGGTAGAGGTGTTGACTGCCGGGCTATCAGAAGCGAGTTCGAATCTCGCTGTGTCAAAGGAGTTTTCTTCTTATTGTTTAATAAACACACTTACTGGTCCAAGTGCAACTTAATGCTGGACATCGACTATTGAAATATTCTGAAGCAACAAAATGCGAAAAAATTGGTATTTGGCATGAACATTCTCAAAAAGCTTTCGCAGATCAACTGCAACCAACATTTAAAAGATTTAGTTTCTTATATTGTGAAAATTTTGCGAGAAATTTAACAACTACGGCATACTATAATTTGTCTGCAAATATTAAAAGCGAGAGCGAGGCGCGAGCTTTAATTTTAATTATTTATTTTTATTTTATTTTACTATGTGCGGCTGCCGTGTGTATGAATGCAGAGGGATTTAAATAAATGTATATAACGATAGCTCGCATCTGGGTTTAGGGTTTCTCCTAGTCGGGCACTCCCGACTAGGGCCATCTTACGTGTTTTTATACTCGTTCACGAAGCGAAACTAGTATATTGGGTTTATGCAATGTCCGTCAGGCTGTACGTCCGTCTGTCCGTAGGAACGCAATTCTTTCGCCGTTATTGAAGCTAGAGACTTGAAATTTTGAATATATACTCGTGTATTCCCGCGACAGATAAAGTGTTAAAATGCTTATACATGAACAAAAATGGGTGAGTATGCGTTTATGCTCGTCCCGAGTAACTTTTTTTGCAAACATATGGTGGGTACCCTCACCATCAATTAATGATGAAAATTCTAAGAGATCTTGCCGTCGTAGCAAACCCTTTAAATATTTCACATTAGTCCACATTCATTTATATATTTCCTTGCCATAGCGATGCTCGGCTTGTGTGCAAACCGGGGTTCTACGAGAATTCTAAGCAACACCATGCAGAATGAGCGCGACTAGATCTCAATATTAAGCAGTGAGTCTGCATAGCACAGCACTATTTCGCTCATGAGGTTCTGAGTTTAAATCGCGCTTTCAGCGATCATTTTAGAAAGCACATATTAGAGCCCATAGTTGTGCACGAAAACGCAAAATAATCGGCAATCGATTCAGTCTATAGCCAGCGATTGCCCTCACGCTACCGACTTTTTTCTGTACTGTCGATTTCGTCTGCGATTTCTTCGTTTTTTAAATAGTTTAAAGTGTTTTATTTGTGACAGAGATAGTGAAATATTATAGTTAGTCATTTGCTGTAGAGCTCTTTCATAAATGTTAGAAAAGTGAAACTAATCAACAGTTACATTTTGGCGGCTATTTTCGGCCGTAAGTGTGCTCGAGTGTGAGTGACTCATAGAAGCGTGTGTGTGTGCGTGTGAGTGTGTACAAATTGTAGACGATTAGGAGCTGGTCTTTCCAATTATCTTTGCTAGCATTAAAAGAAAATGCACAGAGAGTTTTACAACCATAATTAGGTCAGAACTTAGAAATGCAGATAGAAGAGGTTCTTAACTATAAAAAGTTGGAAATGATTAATATTAGGAACAATACTTCCATTTGCTTACGTAAGCACAGCGCCACATGTGCGCATTTCAGCGGCTAACGCTCTTAATGAAGAGCACATAAACAATTTAATACGCCACGATGATGGCTATAGCGTTTTGAAAGGTATTCGCACGTCTCCTGCTCACTGGGAAGCAGAAAAAAAAGGTTATGGTTATGATTAGGCAATTCGGTCTTCCGACATTTTTCATAGCCTTCTCGGCAGCAGAAACTAGGTGGACGGAGCTGTTAGTTTTACTTACAAAAAACATTGATAAGTTAGATATTTCTGAAGAAGCAACATCAGTTTTGCATTTTAATGAAAAAGCCCGTCTCATTGTTGGAGATCCCGTAACTTGTGCTAGGTATTTTGATTTTCGGTTCAGGCAGCTTTTAAAGCTAATGAAAAAGGAAGCCGGTATTTTCGGTTGTCATATGGTCATAAAGTTCTATTGGCGAGTTGAGTTTCAGCAACGAGGCTCAACACACATTCATGGCATGTTTTGGCTGAAAGATGCCCCAAAGCTTGACTTGTCTGATGACTCAAGCATTCTCCCTGAAGAGTAGTTTATTGATCAGTTTATCACAACTGATACAACAAACCCAGATGCAGCTCCATTTTTGGAGTATTAAACGCATAAACAAGGGCATTCATGTAGGCGAGAGTAGTTTATTGACCAGTTTATCACAACTGATACAACAAACCCCGATGCAGCTCCATTTTTGGAGTATCAAACGCATAACCAAGGGCATTCATGTAGGCGAGAGGTTAGAGGCCAAAAAATTTGCAGATTCAGTATTCCATACCCTCCCATGCCCCAAACAGAAATTCTATTTCCGTTAGCCGAGGATGCACAAAATAGAGATGTGCATCGTAGGTATTTTCCAAAAATATCTATCGATTTTCTTAGTGATTTCAATAATTTTTTATCGCACGATCAACTTAACCTTAGTTATGAGTGTTGTATAAATGCACTTAAGTCGAGTTTTTACAGCGATCTTTCACTGATATTAAGCTTAACGCTTATAATACTCACCTTCTTCTACTGCAGCGAGCCAATCTATATTTAATATATACACTTTATATTAGATCCGTATGCTTGCTGCAGTTACGTCGTTAATTATATCAACAAATCCCAGAGAGGTATTTCCAAATTAATGCGTGAAGCAGTTAGTGAGATTAGTACTGGTAATGTAAATATAAAACAAAAGTTACAACATATAGGACATGAATTTATTTCGGGTGCAGAGATATCTGCCCAGGAAGACGTTTACTGCTATTTATGTATGCATTTGTCCGAAAGCAGTAACTCTGAAGTATATATAAATACTAAATTGCCTGAGCATCGGGTTAGAATACTTAAGTCCAAGCAACAGTTGCAAAATTAACCCGAAGACTCAACATCAATATTTGAACTGGGACTTTTAGATCATTATGTTCAGCGCCCCGACACTTTTTAATTTATGCCTTGCCGATTTTGCAGCTTTTAATAGTTTTAGCCAAAGGCATAGTGGGACTCGTCAATATATTGATGATGCAGATGAAATAGAAACACCAAAATGTTCTCAATCATTAGTTTACGCAATTTACGACGGCCACGTTAAGAAAAGGCTTACTCCTAGTATGTTTAGATATAGGAGATTTAATATTAATACTGATAGGAGCAATTACTTTAGAGAGCTGGTTATGTTATATTTCCCTTGGAGGTACGAGAATGGTTCCTACAGTGCCATTTATGCGTCATCTCTCTGGGACCTTTTTAAGTATTTTGAGCTCACAGAAATCATGCGACAGCGGGAGGACCAATTATGAACAACACAGCCATCGGCAGTGCCAGATGATGCAATTCACCTTTTTAGTACCAATGCAGCAACTGACAACTTTAATTCTCTAAAGTCGAACTCCATTCCGACTGAACAATTTATTTCTACCGCTTATGATATTATAAAAGCTACACATTTAAATGTGGCAAAGCCGTTGGTAGCTTTAGGTCGTCCGAAACACAGGGATTATGTATGTCCGTTCTCTTAAAAAACACTGATGGTTACGGTCAATGTAGATACAGGGGATGGGTTAGTCAATGGGGCAACAGGCATTTTAATGCAAATAGATTTTAATGCATACAGCACTCCAAATACTTTATGGATAAAATTTTCAGAGGAAAGTGTATGAGTTCTTGCTCGCTCAAAATGTACACATCGTACAGAAGCTTCATGGACCCAAATTCAGAAAATAGTTAGAAGTTTTCAATGTAGAAGAAATGAGCAAATTACCATTGACCCCAGGCAGTTTCTAGTTGTACCTGCAGAAGGTATACCCTTTCACAAAAATCAGGCAAAGTGGTGGTTCACACTTTGGATTCGTATGCAGCGTGCTGCAATATACGTTGCTTGTAGTAGAGCAGATTTTGTTCCTCCTAAACATCCCAAAAATGATGATAAGGTCCAAAATCAGATTGAGAAATTGCGGACTGAAAAGCTACTTCGATCACATATATTTTCTTTCATAATACTGACAAAATTCGATCGGACAGGTTAATGCTTCAGTCGTCTATTCTATATTTCGTTGAGGCGTCAACATACGCAAACGAAAATGTCGACATTCCTGGGTTTATTATTGTTGTCCGTCAAGATTGCGAGATAATACCTAACGCAGTGCGACCTAAAAGGGGTATCATCATTTACGTTAGGAATAATATTGTTAACAATGGTTCACATTGCTTAAGCGGTAGAAAAATATCAGGATCAGTCGTTTTTGAATATGTATAAGTCAATAGGTAAAAGTCTATAGCTAAGTTTAAAACAGAATTTGAGGATTTATTTCAGCAAAATGAATATTCGAAAATTAATAATAGTGTTATCTTAGGAGATTTTAATGTTTAAATAAATTGGATAGATGTAGGGATGCTCTATAATAATTTAATAGATACAGGATTTAGAAGTTTGTTATATTTGCAAACGTCGACTACCAATTGTGACTCTCACATTAATTGGGCGCTTGGGCGAATATTTCCAGTGAGGACATTAGCGGTAGGACCTTTGAGACTGTATATATGTTACCACAGTGGTATTTCAGTTAGTATTCAGAATACTGTTGATATTTGAATAGGGAATGTAATAAATACAATATGTGTATAATATGTATAATATATATAAATATATATTATATATTATAAATATGTATAATATTATATATATATAAAAAATTGGTTTTACGAAATTTAAGAAATATATTATGTTTATTATAAATTAGTATTGATTATTTTTAATACTTAATCTTCAGTACTTTGCAAGTATCTTGCAACATTTACTATGTACCTGGTTTCAGGGTATCCCCTAGTCGGGCACTCCCGACTAGAGCACTCTTACTTGTTTTGATCCGGTTTGTTGCGCTTCGGTTTGTACACAGATTTCAATGCTCTTATTACGTCCTGAAAAATTCAAACCGATCCTATTCTTAGTTTAGCAGTTTTTAAAAAATTCAATTTCCAATTTCCGGATTCAATTCCATAGACAAGCGCAGCTGCATGAACATATCTCAAGAGCCACCAAATTTGATTAATGCTGTTATATAAATGTATTATAGTACAATAAGAATGCATTAAAACAAATTTCATCCAAATTGGATAAGAAACACAGAAGTTATTAAAGAAAATGTATTTGTTTATTGGCAAACCACGTGGTGGCAAGGGCCACGCGCAGAAGTTTTCTGCATGCGTGTGCACACATACAACATACATATGCATGTGTGTTTTAAAGCTCAGATTTTGACTGACACAATTAGGATGATGCTGTAGCTCGGTGGTAGAGATGTTGCCTAGCGCGCTGGCAGAATCGGGTTCGAATCTCGCTGTGTCAACGGTGTTTCTGTGAAGTTTCTTTAAATTTTTATTTTATTTTTTTTATTTATTTTTTAAATTTAACACACTTATTGGTCCATGTGCAATTTAATGCTGGGACACCGACGATCTAAAATATTCCATAGCAAAAAATGGATAAATATTGGTATTTTGCATGCACACTCTCAAAAAGCTTTCGCAGATCAACTGCAACCAACATTTGAAAGATATAGTTTCCTATTTTGTGAAAATTTAGCCAGAAATTTCACAACTACGGCATACTAAAATTTGTCTGTAAATACTAAAAGCAAGCGCTAAGCACGAGCATAAATTTTTAATTTTTTTTATTTTATTTTACTTAGTGCGGCTGTGGTGGCGTGTGTATGAATGCAGAGGGGTTTACTTAAATGCATGTAACGATAGCTCGCCGCTGGGTTCTGGGTATCTCCTAGTCGGGAGGGCCCGACTAGCCATCTTACTTGTTATACCCTAAACCCATTGAAAATGGGTAAAAAACATATAATGGTTTTGTGCAAATGTACGTAACAGGCAGAAGGAAGCATCTCCGACCCCATAAAGTATATATATTCTTGATCAGCACGACGAACTGAGTCGAATTAACCATGTCCGTCTGTCCGTCCGTCCGTCTGTCCATCTGTTCGTCCGTCCATCTGTCCATCTGTATGAACGCAGCGAGCTCGGAAACTACAAAACCTAGAAACCTAAACTAAACGACTATAGATTCTCCTAATCTATACGCAGTACAAGTTTACCATTTTTTTCTCGATATCTTGCTCCGTTTCAGTGTTATCGACAAAAATAGATTTTAAGACTTGGCTCGTAAAGGATACGCAGATTATAAATATTTCGGGTTTTGGATACCTCCCCCATTCGCCCCCCATATCAAAAAAACTCAAATCAAATAGTACAGACTTACGCTTTGGTTTGTTCATAGGGATTGTGATGCTCTTAATAAACACTGAAAGTTTCATAGCGATCATACTCTTAGTTAAGAAGTTATTCCTTTTCCATAGTGTGGCCAAGCGCAGCCGATGTGTAAAGTGCGCAGATTAGTTCGTGAGTTTGTGTGTGTGTGCATGTGTGACTTTTTGAATGTGTGTATGAATGCAAAGAGCTTTAAACGTATGTAACGACAGCTCGCCGCTGGATTCAGGGTATCTCCTAGTCAGGGACGCCCGACTAAAGCCTTCTTACTTGTTTTTGTATTTGTATTTTCATGATTACATTGCTCGTGATAATGTCTTGCTATCAAATAGGCTATTTCATGATTTTTAGGTAGAACTATCGGGTTTTTTACATTAAAGTTTACGCATTGATACGGCCAGACTAACGTATAATACCATCATCTCCTAGTGCTACCGTTAGCATGCTATCGAGCTTGAGTTTGATATGGATTTGCCACTCTGAATGTTCTCATACTCCTGCGTGAAACAATCTTTTTGCACCCAACGGCATAATATTATTTCGCTAAATTTTATTTCATTTCCATTGAACGCCGCGATCTTACCCTTTTTGGCCTTACTATTTTTACTTTTAAATAGTTTAGCTGCCCGATGGACCCAACGGGGGTAATGTGGTAATTTGAAAATCTCTTGGAAATACAGAACTACAAAAAATACGAATTTCAAACGTTTTTCTTCAGATATATTGTGATCACATAGCTTTCGATTTCATCCGTGTTGCGACATCGGCAGGATTTTGTGATCCAAGAGTCCATCTCCACTGGTCTGCTTCAGAACTGTCCAGAATTTCCGCTATGCGATGTGCAATGAATTGCTTATATTGGCGACAATCTGATCGAATTTATTACCATTCTCGAATCTGACCACAACACTACTTTGGACGGTTTTCTATCATGGTTTTCTAGAATTGCAGTTTGGGTTATGGTTAGCAAAGTTACTATTACAAGTGTGAAGAGAAAACGGTAAAAACTTTCTAGTAATTCTGTTCGGAACTGCAAAACTAATCTGGCTAATCAATTCGGAAGAATCAATTTGCCCGTTAATTAATTTGTGTAAGAAGATTACACCAAGCATGGTTCTACGATAAGAAAAAGAAGGAAGATTTATTAGTACAAGTATACCAAGAGGGTATACTGCCCCGGAGGGCAGAGAGCAGAAATTGTTTTTGTACTGATTCAATTCTATCCTGATGAACCTTGTATTGGGGACACCAAATACAAGATCCATACTCAAGAATTGGACGGAAAAGTGAATTATATAGAGTTTTACTAACGTAGGGATCGTCAAATTCTTTCGACCAGCGCTTAAAGAAACTCAGGACACCAAACGCTCGATTAGCAGCAGAAGAAATATGCTTGTCAAACTTAAGCTTGATACCCAAATCATCAACCGATTCAATACGATCAAGTTGCCTACTATTAATAAAATAATTGTTCAAGAAGGGCGTTCGCTTACAACATTGACATTAACAGGCTTCGAGACAAAGCCTTTAAAATAAACTTTTTGAGTTCTAAGAGTTAAATAATTGCAGATCCAAAGAATTAGGCTATTTGGAAATCCCAAAAGATGAATTTTATACAGTAAAAGCAGTAACAGATTCTTAAAAAACTTAGGAATAGCAGACAACTTAGAAATACCTCTATAGTTCTGAACATTGGACTTGTTTCCTTTTTAATGAGAGGAATAATAAATGATTCTTTCCAAATGTTAGGAAAAGAACATAACTCCACGGACAGGTTAAATAATTTATACAACGGCTTCATTAGACCTGCAGCACAATACCTAAGCACACAGCCTGGTACTCCATCAGGTCCCGGTAAAAATACAGGCTTTATGACCCTTAGATCACTTAGTAGTGAACTTTTCGTGATCAAAGGTCCAAAAATGCAATTTGAGTTATTTACGTGATAAGGATAAGGCAGACCCAATTGGTGTTCTTGCGAACTGTAAGTCGTTTGAGAAAATTTTGCAAAAAGATCGGCGATGGCCTGATCTGGGTCTCCCGTCGTTTTTTCGAAAAATACTGTTGATGGTAGTTGGTAGTGTTGATGATTTACGTTTCGCATTAACGAAATTATAAAACCGCCTTGGATCCCGCTGGAACTGTAATCTACAACTTTTCAGCTAATCCTTTTAACATTGGTTAGCCAGTTTTCTTGAACTTACTATACATCCTTGACTTTATATTTTTTAAGTTTATTAATTCCCGTGTAAAACACATAGGTTTGTTAGACCTACGTGAATTACAAACCGGGACACATATATCAAATAAATTATTTAAAGTGGAATAACAAATCGTGATTGCACTATCCATGTCTCTACACATGTAAAGCCGAGACCAATCAGTCTGGGATAAGAGCTGAGTTAGTTTAGCAAAGTCGGTTTTTCGAAAGTGGCGAGCTCGCTCTGGAGGTTTACAGCCTGTGCTTTGCACCCGGGCAGGTAAATCAATCAACACCTCTAAAGTGGGGCGATAAGAATCTTCAGGACATGATATGGGCTCAGTACGGAAAACAGATAAGAAAGAATGATCCGAAACAAAAATAAGATCAAGCGTTTTATGTAGAGGATTTGGGATACCATTGATTTGACACAATGACATCCCAAATAAATGGTAAAGAAAATCATTTTGGCAATATTGAAATCACCCAGAACAACAAGAAAATCACGATCGGAAAGCAAAGAGGAGACAGAATGTATAGCAGAGAAATGCAAGGAATATATAGAATTATCTGAAGATAGAGGAATATACGAACAAGTAATAAAAATGAAAACACCATGAGTGTACAATTTGACAGCAACAAATTCTATATCTATACCAAAGTTTGTTATTACAGCCTACGAAGAAAAATCAACGTCAACTGCAATAAGCACACCACCACCACGACGAGGTGTGCGATCTTTTCTATAAATAGAGAATTTGTTAGATACAATTTCAGAATTTAAGATGTCAGACCTTAACCATGTTTCAGAGAAGGCGATGAAAAGGAAAAGATAGACTATTAAGGTAAAGATTACTAATTTTGCTACAAAGACCTCTTACATTCCGATTCCCGAGAGGGAAAATGTTAGTTTTTTGTGCTATCAGAGACCACAATAGGTTGATTTAAACCCACCAGTAGGGGGAAGTGAAATCGGAGGCCGATTTTCCTTTTTGCAGTGCATTCTTTTATAATTCAAAATTCTTTACAACAAATACTACTGAAATGTTCGGCAGAAACACTTATTTTAAAAGATGAAATTTCCCGAGTATATGCGAATTTGAAGTTTTTCCACCGTAAGATTTGCTTTATATTTGGCCAGAATAAAGGCCTTGACATCATCAGATGTAGTACAAGGGGTAAGCCTAGAAACAATGATTTGTTTTTTTGGTGGAACACCTACAAGGGCCACATAAGGAACCACGACAGTAGCTACTGGCGGGGCTATAGCCTTGTTTGGTTGACCATTTAATTCGGTCGGTATATTAGCACTGGAGTGTTGATCAGTAACAACAGTGCTAGCAATCGTCGAATCAGAACACTTTTCGGGGTCCGTAGGAACAACATCCATGGGTACAATGTTATTTTCGTCACTTCTGTCTTTATGTGGGGAGACGGGGAAGAGAGGCTGATTAATTCAGCAATAGGACGGGATATTGTGGGCAAGTGTGTTGGAACACAAAGTTCATTAGGGCCAATAGACAGTCTAAGATTGGCCTCTTGAGAGGCCAAGCTTTCGAGGCGCAAGAAAAAATCAGGTCCGTTGCGAATGCGATGTGAATTCTGTTCGAGATGGTATAGCTATAGAGCTATGTTCATTTGACCCAAAGATGATCCATCCTAGTTTTGTTTTATGGTCTGTGAAATGCTCACTCATGTTTATAATTTCTATTAGCCTTACCAAATTTATATGGGGCATTCCAATTAACATTTTTGGCATAGCATTACAATATTTTCCATAGGCAAATTATCAATAATTGGAAAGTGCTTATGGAATTTTGATAGATTTAAAGTGGTGTTGACGTAGAAATACTAACGGCAATACATTCAAGTGGCACAACGAAACCAAGCAAGAGCTTGTTAACGCGCGGACCCAGGCAAAATGCAACCCACTTGCCCAACCGACTGAGGGGCTCGCCGCATAACGTGCGATGACGAAAATCGCGAACAATCAGAAAGATGACATAACAATAGAGTTTTTAGACTAGGTATGGAAGTAGCATTACTTATTATATGGAAAAGATTATTATAGTTGGAACATAAGATCCGAAATGGGTTGTGCTTAGCATAGTAATTCTGTTCGGAACTGCAAAACGAATCTGACTGATCAATTCGGAAGAATCAATTTGCCCGTTAATTAATTTGTGTAGAAAGAGAAGGAAGATTTATTAGTAAAAGTCTACCAAGATAAGAAGGCATGCGAGAATTTGGATTCCAATGATAACCCCGGAGGGCAAAGAGCAGAAATTGTTTTTGTACGGATTCAATTCTATCCTGATGAACCTTGTATTGGGAACACCAAATACAAGATCCATACTCAAGAATTGGACGGACAAGTGCAGTATATAGAGTTTTAGCAACGTAGGGATCGTCAAATTCTTTCGACCAGCGCTTAAAGAAACCCAGGATACCAAACGCTCGATTAGCAGCAGAAGAAATATGCTTGTCAAACTTAAGATTGGGATCTAAAATGATACGCAAATCATCAACCGATTCAATACGATCAAGTTGCTTACTATTAATAAAATAATTGTTCAAGAAGGGCTTTCGCCTAAAAAAAAAACATTAATTTACACTTACTGCAATTAAGATTTAATAAATTTACTTAACACCAGGTTTGAGAACTGTCAAGATCAGATTACAAACTTTAACCAGATAGAAAATTATAAGGCGTCAGGCAAAGTTTTACGTCATCGGCATACATCAGCACCCGAGAGTGACTTATCACAGAGGGGAGGTCATTTATGAACAATGTGAATAACAATGGATCAAGGTGACTTCTTTGTGGTACTCCGGAAGTGATATTAACAGGCTTAGAGACAAAGCCTTAAAAATAAAGTCAAAAGCCTAACTGAAGTCAGGGTTAATACATCTGTTTGCATTTTATTTTGAAATCCCTTGATTACAAAAGACGTGAATTCCAATAGGTTAGTGGTAGTAGATCTAAATTTCACAAGCCCATGGTGGCAGGGTGAAATTTTAGATCTACAAAGATGTTGTATAATTGCAGACAAAACTTAATATGCAGTAGTTGTAAAATTTCTTTCAACATTTTCACAAAATGGGAAACGATATCTTTCAAATGTTGGTTACAGTTTATTTGCGAAAGCTTTTTGAGAGTGTGTATGCCAAATATCAAATTTTGCCAATTTTGTTGCTCCAGAATATTTAAAATCGCCGATGTCGTACTATTAAGATGCTCTTTGACTAATAAATGTGTTAAGTTACAAAAAAAAAAAACCAGTACCCTGCTGCAGGTACATACATTATTTGTATTCTGTATTCCTACACAGCCACTAAGTAAAAGTCGGCCAATTTGTAAAATATACTCACATAAATATAAATGATCGACCTTCTCTGCGTATCCTTTGCGAGAACATATTAAACCGAATTTGGCTCTAGCTCTTATAGTTTCCGAGATATGCTCAAAAAACCGGGTCAAAAACCGATAAATACTGATAATAAGAAAACGGGACAAGTTATCGATCATTTGAAATAATCTTGAACTGTGTATGGTATATACGAACCTAAAAAGTCAAATTTCAGCTCTCCAGCCCTGTAGTGTCTGAAATCGACGCGTCATACAGACAGACGTACAGACGGATGGACAGACACACAGAGAGCGCGTAATCGACTCATCTAGTGACGCTGATCAAAAAAATAAATACATATATATGTAATTTATTCAGCCTTACATACATTTGCACATAACCAGTATACCCTTATTACCCATTTTTAATGGGTTCACGGTAAAAAAAAGCGATTTTTATCTATTATAATGAAAAGGAAAAAGATACAGAAAATAATTGATAACCTTATTCCGCGTATGGTTTATCAGAATCTATAGTCGAAAATTTTAGGTCTCTAGATTTTGTAGTTTCTGAGATCGCTGCGGTAATACAATGGACGTTACAGCTCATCGTCCTGATCAACAATATATATACTTTATGGGGTCGGAGATTGTTCCTTCTGCCTGTTACATACATTTGCACAAAACCATTATACATTTTATAGCCATTTTCAATGGGATTAGTGTAAAAAATTGGAATTTTTGTAAAATAACAATAATAATTTAGACAGTGAACGAGTATTGCGCAGTCGCCTACGACCGACTGCAACGTTTTTACTTGTTTATAAATTGGAATTGTTTATATTTTTAATTAAATATCCTTCGTCACAATATTTGATATCAGAAATGTTGGGGCTTGCATGTGTTTTCGCATCTAGATTGTTACCTCGTGTAGAGCTATTTTTTTTTTTTTTTTGATTAAACATCGCATAAAATATATGGTTCACAACACGTACTCAACAGGTGAATAAAAATGTCGTGTATTTAAAGCCAGAAAACATTACTTGTCAACATTTAGCGTTATCGAAACCTTCAATCGCTGAACTAAGCGATTAGCGGGTAAGGTATGACTAATGCCACATTATCTGTCGTCATCTAATTGCTTGGTAAAATGTGTTTATATTGTTATATATAAGACGTAAATCTATATATTTTAAATCAGCAACGGATCTGATTTCACTTTGATATATATATATATATATATATATATATATATATATATATATATATATATAATATATATTTGTCAAACAATTGTTTGCAAAATTAAAAAACACACATATTTTCAATTTTAATGTCATATTTTGTATGAAAATATATACTTTTCATAACGTTTTTTTTTATATTATTATTAACACACGTATTGTTTATAACAACGCACAAATATAATAATAATAATAACCGATTTTCATTATTTTCGCGTTTTAAGATAATATAGACTGTCCCTAATCTGATGGAAAACAGTTTGGCCAACTATTTGGCAGATTTGCCTTTATAATACTTGAAATAAACCCAAAGTAAAAGATTGTCGTTGACTCGCTTTCCAGGTGTACTTTAAAAAGTAGTTTATACTAACAAAACGGTGCTAAAACGGTAAATCTCGACTCGTATCAACTCATAAATCAATAGGCAAATGCTCAGCATAACATATTTCCAAGAATTTAGTTCCGTTACTCCTTTTGCGTTCCCTTTTGATGTTGTGTTTGCATTTTGCTAACAATTACTTGACAGTGCAAAAATAATGTAAGTTTGGTTTTCTTTATTTTTTCCGCAGTTAAAATTAAATTTAAACCATTATTTTTGTGCGTTGTTATAAACAGTACTTGTGTTAATAACAAAATAAAAAAAGTTATGAAAAGTATATTTTTTCATACAAAATATGACAAAACAATTGTTTGACAAACTGTTTATTTACACATATTTCTTTTCGTGTTTTTTTTTTTTTTTTGCAGGCATTGCTTATGTTGAAATCCTCAATATCATTATTTTACTTATAATTTAATTGCAGGCTCCCTTTCGATGTCATATGTATCGAAACAAATAGGAAAATTAAGATAATAAATAAATAATATTAAATAATCATTGGTTTTTTGATTAGCGGGCATATATTATGAAAAATTTTTTTTCGGTACAGTAGTCGGCAAAGCAGGGGAAAGCCCATGAGACTTTTCTATCCCCCAGGGGTGCACCGCCGTCCCAATCGACCACTCATCTGACCCCTATACCCCGGTGTGGCAACGTCGTGCCAATTGACACCATCCTATGACGTGCCAACGTTAAACGTCCCAGTAAAACGCAAGGGTGTGGCGAAGGACCGGTTCGTAGCACCGCGGACTGGAGATTTCTCCAGATACCGTGATACCCCGAACTGCAGGGAAAATCAACAAGTAAGATGGCTCTAGGCGGGAGTGCCCGACTAATTAAACCCCTCTGCGTTCATACACAAGACTCCACAGCCGCACTTATTAAAATAAAATAGAAATATATAATACAAATTTATGCTCCGGATGAGCACTCGCTTTTAATATTTGCAAGCAAATTTTAGTATGCCGTAGTTGCAAAATTTTTCGCAAAATTTTCACAAAATAGGAAACTGTATCTTTCAAAGGTTGTTGCAGTTGATCTGCGAAAGCTTTTTGAGAGTGTGCATGCCAATACCAATACCAATTTTTCCCCATTTTCTTGCTTCAGAATATTTCAAATCGCCGATGTCCCAGCATTAAGGTGCACTTAGACCAATAAGTGTGTTAAGTTTAAAAAATAAATACAAATTTAAATAAACAGACAAAGCGAGATTCGAACCCGAGTGTGGTAGCCCGCAAGGCAACACACACCACCGAGCTACAGCAGCATTCTAATTTGTCCGTCAAAAGCTAAGGAAATAGCAACATGCACAAACAATCGCTTTAGAATTCGAAAAAGAGCTCACGTATGTGAATATGCATATTCATATGTCAGAGAATTAAATAATTTAGAAGATAATGTTAATTTAATGTGAGTGGTTAAAAGTTCTGTTAAGCATCACAGAGACAGCATTGCAATGTTATGTAGGTGAATATAGAAAAGAATGAAAAGAAAGGAAGACATGTGGTAAATGCCTTTTTTTTAAGGTTTAAGCATGAGATTTATATATGCTGAGAGCGAGGTCCGAGAGCGAGAGAGCCCTCTCCGCCAAGTGTGGCGCAATTGTAGTTGTCAAAAAGGAAATCAGAATCAGCAGCCAGTCGGTGCATGATTGGCAAAGAGACAACACGAACAATTAGCGACTCGCTGCGCTTAAAGCAATTAGATTAGAAGAAACATGTTCTGACAGTGTTGCAGGCGATATTTGTGTCTCAAATAAAAAATTCATTGAGCTGTTGAAAACATTGCAAACACCGAATATTAAGGGAGCAGCAGAGAGCAGTAACAACAACAATGAAGAGCGAATCGACAGGTGTACAGTGCTGTAGCCGAAAGGGGTTATGTATCAACTTGGTGAGCTCTTTCCATTTTTCTTTGACTCGGGTGCCAAGTGCTCTTTGATCAAAGAGAAATTGTGTGATAAACTGGCTGGCAAGATACGGTAGTGTTAAGAGGAATAGGAGAAAATATTGTAAAATATTTCTGAAAATATTGACGACAGTCCATTTTCTCAATTTAATTTACAAATCCCTTTTCATGTAGGATAATTATTTGAAGCATGACATAATGATTGGTAGTGAAATCTTGCAGTATGGTTTCGGTATGGTGGTAGAAGCTGATAAATTTAATATTTTCAAAACCAAAACTGTCAATGCGGTATTTAATGAGACAATGTGAGTAATGTCGAGAAACTAATAGATAGCATTATGGAGATGGATGAAAAAGAAAAGCTTAAGCTGAAAGATATACTGAGTCAACACATAGATGATTTCATAGATGGAATCCCGAAAAGGCGTGTATCTACCGGAATATTATAAATTCGCTTAATAGACAACAACAAAACAGTTTAAAAGCGTATGTACAGGCTTAGCGTAGGTGAAAAAAATCTAGTCACGAATAAGGTACGACAAATGATTGAAGCCAATGTCATCCGTCCAAGTAGTTCAGCGTTTGCCAGTCCAATGCTATTGGTGAAAAAGAAAGATAATAGTGATAGATTGTGCGTGAACTACCGTGAACTGAATGCGAATACAGTGTCCGATAAATATCCATTGGCATTGATATCCGATTAGATTGCTAGATTGCGTAGTGGAAAATATTTTTCCAGTCTAGATATGGCCAGTGGGTTTTACCAAATCCCGATTCATGCTGATTTTATAGAGTGAACAGCCTTTGTGACCCCAGAGGGCCAGTATAAATTTCTAGCTATGCCATTTGGGTTGAAAAATGCCTCTTCAGTTTTGCAGTGTGCCTTCGTGCCTGCTTTGTGTGCACTGGCATACTCATACGCAATAGTTTATATTGGCGAAGTGCTGATTGTCGCCAATTCAAAGGAAGAAGCCTTCGACAGACTAACGATTATGCTGAGAACTTTGTCAAATGCTGGATGTTCGTTTAACATAAAGAAATGTGTGTTTCTGCGATCAGGAATAGAGTATCTTGGATTTGTTATCAAGGATGGCGAAATTAAACCAAATCTTCTAAAATTAGAAGCCTCAGCCTATTTCAGTTACGCAACTAAGGCAATTCATAAGTTTGGCGGCATATTTCCGGCAATTCGTACCGCGGTTCTCTGAACAGATGAAGCCATTGTATCAGTTAACCTCAAAAAACGCAGGATTCGTGGAGGAGCACGAGCGAAGACATCAAAAGATTATGTTAGTGCTAACCGGTGACCCAATTCTGACTATATTTGATATGCAACTGCCAATCGAACTACATACTGACGCTAGTGCAAATGGCTATGGTGCAGTACTCTTGCATAAGATAGACATATTATAGTAAGTGTACACAATCAAAATATCATTCATATGAGTTAGAGACTTTAGCAACGTACAATGCTGTAAAACACTTTTGATATTACCTACACGTTCGAAAATTCGCTGTCTATACCGATTGCATTTCATTAAAAGCAAGTCGCACAAAAACTGAATTGACACCCAGAGTACATCGGTGGTGGGCGTACTTACAGTCATTTGATTTTAGTGTGGAGTATCGAAAATAACTTCAAAAATAACTTTTTGCGATGTGCCGAATGCCCAATTATTTTTTTTATAATAAGGAACTGATCATATATAAAATTGAATATCCTTCGTCAAAAAATTGTATATTAGAAATTTTTGTGCTGAAATGTGTTTTGCCCCTATATAGCTACCTCGTGTTTGATTTTTAAATAGCTTCTAAACTAAAAGTAGTAACGTTATGAAATTTTCAGAACGTAACAAGATCATCCAAATCGGTTAAGATTTTATTAAAGATAATGTTTTTGTATATTGGCAAACCACGTGGTGGCATGCGCCAAGCGCAGACTTTTTCTGCATGCGTGTGTCGGATATATGGGACAGTTAGTTGCGTCGTTCAACGGTTCAATTTTTCTTCTAATATAATTGCTTTAAGCGCAGCGAGCCGCTAATTGTTCGTGTTGTCTGTTTGCCAATCATGTACCGACTAGCTTCTCTCGCACCAGTGCCTTTTGTTCTCCTCAACTCCTTCGTTCTTTAATTCTGATTTCCTTTTTGACAACTACAATTGCCCCACACTCATCCAAGACGACTGTCTCGTTCTCGGACCTCGCTCTCAGCATATATTCATTTCATGCCCTTGAAAAATAGTCAATTACCACATGACTTCCTTTTTTTCATTCTTTTCTATATTCACATACTTAACATTGCAATGCTAAGTCTCTGTGATGCTTAACATAACTTCTAACCACTTACATTAAATTAACATTCTCATTTGAATTATTTACGGCCATCCTGACTATCAGTCGTCCTCGTGTGTAAAGTCTAAAATTAGATTGGCATCATATTACTTCAAGTAAACGAATCAATTAAGCAACTTAAATCTTCACATTTCAACTCAAATCATTGCATTTCAACTTCTTGTACTCGCTTTTGTGTCACGTATCCTCTTTTTGTGTCTTCAAATTTATTTCAGTAGCTCGCACTCTTCTGCAGTTACTCGCCCATTTGGCTAACAGTTTTATCATACCACAGTTATCTGGTTCTTGCCGCTACTCCGCAAAGCTTTGTACTTCCTGTAGCACGATCTGTCATTACATCAACCGTCCGCCACGTACAATGTCACCCATCGCAAGCGTGACCATTATCGATTGAACCTAGCCACTGTGTATGATGTTCTCCTCACCTCTCTTAGGTGGAAGAGTTTGTCTCTTGACCGACGTCTCTTTCACCGTAGTCATTCTCTTCAATGAATTCAGATTCAACTTGCTTATCTGGTAATGCACGCCAGTTCTAATGTGCATACCTATACACCTAACGGTCACCTTCAAGCAATTCCATCACCACAAATGATCCTTTAAATTTAGCAAGATATGATCGTCAACCTTAGGCTTCCCAATCTTATTCTTATCAATTTTATCCTTATCGTAATCGGCATTCTTAGAAATGTCATCATTGGCTTGAGCCCTTGCTTCTACATAAAAAACTTTATTTTCATCACTCATAGATAGTATATCTAACGATCTAGCCTCCTTCCCGATCAATAATTATAGTGGACTGAATTTGGTCAATCGATTTTTGGTATACTTCATAGCCAGCTGCACTTCTTTTAATACATCCTGTCAAGAACGTTCGCTAGTCTCTACTGCCGTCAGCATACCTTTCATTGTGCTTATGATTCGCTCTACCTGGCCGATGGCACGACTTGCAGATGTGGCTATGAAATGTAAATTTAGTTTATGGGCTGAACAAAACTCACGGAATCCCCTACGGGCTAAACTTCTGCCCTGATCTGCAATGATACGACTGAGTACACCAAAGAGCGATTTAGTTGATTTCACTGCCTTTATACAGTTAATCGTGTCTAAGTATAAAGTGGAACATAGATAAACAAACTTGGTGAATGCGTCTATCTGAACTATCACATAGTCCTTTAAATCACTCTTACCACTCTGTTTGCCACTAATGTCAATGTCAGTATGCCATGGTATATCGATTGCATTGCCATTTGTACTTTGCTTGATGAGGGCTTGGACAATTTGCAGGTTTTGCAATTCTCCATAAGCTTCCTGACATACTTGGCATGTCTTCAAACCAATATTGCTCATACACTTTATCCAAAGTTTTCCATCCCAGGTGCATTATTGCCTCATGCACATGATTAATCTCGAACCACTCGGGATCACAGGCAAACACCGTGTCTTGCCATTTCTCTGGATAGTGCGATATAGCATTCCGCTTCTTAGTTCGTATGTTCTTACAACGTCCCCCTGCCTCTCGCCCCTACTTAACTGTGCTATGCTATTATACTTGCGTCACGTTGTTCTTCAGCTATTAGCCAGTTATTTGTTATTTCTGCCAAATCAATACGGACTTCAACAACTTTGCTTACAACTTTAGGTTTTATAGGAATCGGATTGCTCGATAGAAAATCTACATATGCCCTCTAACTTCCTCTTCGATATTATTATTATTATTTGTAAGGGAATCTCTCAAGAGAGATTTTAGTGGCACAGCGACCGAATTGCGGTCTTTTGTGACAAGGGGCTCACTATGAGGACAAGAGACACTCTCCCTTAGGAAGGAGATCAGATCCTTATCGAGAAATTTCTGATCTGTGCTGGAGTAAGAAATTGTCTGCATAGATACTTTCTCCTACTCCAAATAATGGCTGGTCTATCACGTAAAATGTGCTTTTGTTGGCGTCGCATACTGACTCAATTCATTTTGAGCATTGTTAATTCGTAAGTAATTTTGTTGATATTCATGCAGACCTCTTGCCCACATACAGGTAGAAAGACCAAAAATCTTTCAAGGGCGGAACTACGGCTCTTGGTGTCCTAACTCACGGGACACCACACAGTCAAGAATCACTTCCACAAAATGTGCCTATCCCCTGACACAGAGTGTAGACTCTGCAGAGAGGATGTCTAAGTGCAAGTTCCAGTTAAGTCTCTTATCCAGATTAACACCGCGATATTTGACCTCACTGGAGAGCTCGACGGGTGTCCCACCGATGTAGAGCTGTCCGACATTTATGTTGTACCGTTTCGTGAAGGGAACGATAATCGCCTTCTGTGGGTTGATATTGAAACCCACATCTGTGCACCTCTTAGGACCGTGTTGAGCGCCGTTTGCATCAATTCGGCGATGGTTAAGCCGAACTTTCCGGAGACTATTATTGCCCGGTCATCTGCATATGGTATCAATGCCTAGCTCCAAAAGTTTCACCAGTATTCATCTATCACTAGGGATCAAAGAAGGGGAGACGGGACCTCGCCCTGTGAGTGTTCACAGGGTGTCCTTTGACCGGTCGGTTGCGAACTGTGCTAGCGTCCAGTGAAGATCTAATGTCTCTGTGCATAAGCCTTCTCTCTATCCAGGTAATAGAGAAGGAGTCAACCCCCCTAGATGCTAACGCCCTGGGTATTGACTGATAGCCAGTGTTGTCGAAGGCCCCTTCGACGTCTAGGAAGGAGCATAAAGCAATTTCCTCGACTGACCTTTCAATCTTAATCACTATCTGATGTAGAGCGACCTCGGTCGATCTGCCTTTGATGTAGGCGAACTGCGTATGGTGCTGGAAATTAATATCGTGCACCGGATATGCAAGTCCAACAGACTTCTGCGGTCTTAACCAGAACAGATCCAACGGACGGTTTCCTAGCTTGGGAATAAAAACAACATTTACCTCCCTCCAAGATCGCGAAATGTACCCCCAAGTGAAGATCGCCCTAAGTAGGACAATTAGTGGACTAAGTATATCTTCTAGGCAGTGTTGCAGCAGGGCCGGGAAAATCTGGTCGCCCCCCGGGGCTTTGGTGCCCAACATCACCGCTTTGGAATGTAGAGGAGAAATTGGCTTAACCGTGCAGGTTGAAGACTGGGGTGATGCTATTTGAGCCGCATCAGACTTATTATTTTTATTAATATTTTTGTTCATTCCTACGAGTGAACGGGAAGTGGAGTTCGCCCGCGGCATAGCTCGTTTACCACGGGAGGTCAAAAAATGAAACTGTAGGGCGACAGGTATCCAGAACCCGCATACTAACGACCGAGCACCCCCTCGGTCATGAATCCTTCGGCATATGCTGTTTATCTTGGATTGTGGTAGTTTTCTGAAGAGTTGTCTTCTCTTACCCGACTACAATTAGTCAGCACCCTTGGCAGCAGACATGTCCATGCCAGGTATCTGCTTCCAGCCGCCCACACGAGGAGAGTATGGCACGTATTGTTAATTAATAATTACACGTTAGTCCCCTTGCACACCAGTTAGCTGACGGCCAACCGGCCCTTTCGATACTCCACAGTAAAATCAAAGACTGTAAGTACGCCTACCACCGATGTATTCTGGGTGTCAACTCAGTTTTTGTGCGACTTGCTTTTAATGAATTGCAATCGGTATAGACAGCGAATTTTCGAACGTGTAGGTAAATCAAAAGTGTTTTACAGTATTGTACGCTTAAAAATTGCCAGGTGAGCAACAGTACGCATGGTATATCGTGCATTGTCATTGTACTTTGCTTGATGAGGGCTTGGACAATTTGCAGGTTTGCAATTCTCCAACTCCTGACATACTGTGGACCATGCTTCAAACCAATATTGCTCATACACTTTATCCAAGTTTTCCATCCCGCATTATTGCCTCATGCACATGATTAATCTCGACCACTCGGGATCACAGGCAAACACCGTGTCTTGCCATTTCTCTGGATAGTGCGATATAGCATTCCGCTTCTTAGTTCGTATGTTCTTACAACGTCCCCCTGCCTCTCGCCCCTACTTAACTGTGCTATGATATCTATTATACTTGCGTCACGTTGTTGTTCAGCTATTAGCCAGTTATTTGTTATTTCTGCCAAATCAATACGGACTTCAACAACTTTGCTTACAACTTTAGGTTTTATAGGAATCGGATTGCTCGATAGAAAATCTACATATGCCCTCTAACTTCCTCTTCGATATTATTATTATTATTTGTAAGGGAATCTCTCAAGAGAGATTTTAGTGGCACAGCGACCGAATTGCGGTCTTTTGTGACAAGGGGCTCACTATGAGGACAAGAGACACTCTCCCTTAGGAAGGAGATCAGATCCCTTATCGAGAAATTTCTGATCTGTGCTGGAGTAAGAAATTGTCTGCATACTTTCTCCTACTCCAAATAATGGCTGGTCTATCACGTAAAATGTGCTTTTGTTGGCGTCGCATACTGACTCAATTCATTTTGAGCATTGTTAATTCGTAAGTAATTTTGTTGATATTCATGCAGACCTCTTGCCCACATACAGGTAGAAAGACCAAAAATCTTTCAAGGGCGGAACTACGGCTCTTGGTGTCCTAACTCACGGGACACCACACAGTCAAGAATCACTTCCACAAAATGTGCCTATCCCCTGACACAGAGTGTAGACTCTGCAGAGAGGATGTCTAAGTGCAAGTTCCAGTTAAGTCTCTTATCCAGATTAACACCGCGATATTTGACCTCACTGGAGAGCTCGACGGGTGTCCCACCGATGTAGAGCTGTCCGACATTTATGTTGTACCGTTTCGTGAAGGGAACGATAATCGCCTTCTGTGGGTTGATATTGAAACCCACATCTGTGCACCATCTTAGGACCGTGTTGAGCGCCGTTTGCATCAATTCGGCGATGGTTAACCACTTTCCGGTGACTATTATTGCCCGGTCATCTGCATATGGTATCAATGCCTAGCTCCAAAAGTTTCACCAGTATTCATCTATTACTAGGGATCAAAGAAGGGGAGACGGGACCTCGCCCTGTGAGTGTTCACAGGGTGTCCTTTGACCGGTCGGTTGCGAACTGTGCTAGCGTCCAGTGAAGATCTAATGTCTCTGTGCATAAGCCTTCTCTCTATCCAGGTAATAGAGAAGGAGTCAACCCCCCTAGATGCTAACGCCCTGGGTATTGACTGATAGCCAGTGTTGTCGAAGGCCCCTTCGACGTCTAGGAAGGAGCATAAAGCAATTTCCTCGACTGACCTTTCAATCTTAATCACTATCTGATGTAGAGCGACCTCGGTCGATCTGCCTTTGATGTAGGCGAACTGCGTATGGTGCTGGAAATTAATATCGTGCACCGGATATGCAAGTCCAACAGACTTTCTGCGGTCTTAACCAGAACAGATCCAAGGGACGGTTTCCTAGCTTGGAATAAAACAACATTTACCTCCCTCCAAGATCGCGAAATGTACCCCCAAGTGAAGATCGCCCTAAGTAGGACAATTAGTGGACTAAGTATATCTTCTAGGCAGTGTTGCAGCAGGGCCGGGAAAATCTGGTCGCCCCCGGGGCTTTGGTGCCCAACATCACCGCTTTGGAATGTGAGGAGAAATTGGCTCAACCGTGCAGGTTGAAGACTGGGTGATGCTATTTGAGCCGCATCAGACTTATTATTTTTATTAATATTTTTGTTCATTCCACGAGTGACGGGAAGTGGAGTTCGCCCGCGGCATAGCTCGTTTACCGCGGGAGGTCAAAAAATGAAACTGTAAGGCGACAGGTATCCAGAACCCGCATACTAACGACCGAGCACCCCCTCGGTCATGAATCCTTCGGCATATGCTGTTTATCTTGGATTGTGGTAATTTTCTGAAGAGTTGTCTTCTCTTTACCCGACTACAATTAGTCAGCACCCTTGGCAGCAGACATGACCATGCCAGGTATCTGCTTCCAGCCGCCCACACGAGGAGAGTATGGCACGTATTGTTAATTAATAATTACACGTTAGTCCCCTTGCACACCAGTTAGCTGACGGCCAACCGGCCCTTTCGATACTCCACAGTAAAATCAAATGACTGTAAGTACGCCTACCACCGATGTATTCTGGGTGTCAACTCAGTTTTTGTGCGACTTGCTTTTAATGAATTGCAATCGGTATAGACAGCGAATTTTCGAACGTGTAGGTAATATCAAAAGTGTTTTACAGTATTGTACGCTTAAAAATTGCCAGGTGGGAGCAAACGTTAAGATGGGTTTCGTTTGCTGCTGGCTGTGTGACAATGTGTCGCACGAAAATACGCTGGCCTAAATGGCTGCATTATCGACCTGATTGAGTCCAAATCTGGTCTGAAGTGGACTTGTGAATCCTGTAGGGATGTTGAGAGGGACATGATGGGATTCATGAGGTAGACTAAGAAAGGCTTTGGAGATCTATTCGCACGGTTTAAAAAACTGTTCGATAATGTATAATGAGTTCAAAGCAATGAAGGTTTTGAACGAATCTCCAAGGCGTAAGAAGGCCAATCATAGACTGTCTATTGGCCTTTCTGAACTTTCTGTCCCAACACACTTGCCCACAATATCCACTCCTTATGTTTAATTAATAAATCTTTCTTCCGCGTCTCCCCACATCAAAGACAGAAGTGACGAAAATAACATTGTACCCATGGAAGTTGTTCCTGCTGATCCCGAAAAGTGTTCTGATTCGGCGATTGCTAGCACTGTTGATACTGATCAACACTCCAGTGCTAATATACCGACCGAATTAAATGGTCAACCAACCAAGGCTATAGCTCCGCCAGTAGCTACTGTCGTGGTTCCTAATATGGTCCTTGTAGGTGTTCCACCAAAAAAACAAATCATTGTTTCTAGGCTTACCCCTTCTACTACATCTGATGATGTCAAGGCCTTTATTCTGGCCAAATATCAAGCAAATCTTACGGTGGAAAAACTTCAAATTCGCATATACGCGGGAAATTTCATCTTTTAAAATAAGTGTTTCGGCCGAACATTTCAGTAGTATTTGTTGTAAAGAATTTTGAATTATAAAAGAATGCACTGCAAAAAAGAAAATCGCCCTCGATTTCACTTCCCCCTACTGGTGGGTTTAAATCAACCTATTGTGGTCTCTGATAGCAAAAAACTAACATTTTCCCTCTCACTTGGCTATCGGAATGTAAGAGGTCTTTGTAGCAAAATTAGTAATCTTTACCTTAATAGTCTATCTTTTCCTTTTCATCGCCTTCTCTGAAACATGGTTAAGGCCTGACATCTTAAATTCTGAAATTGTATCTAACAAATTCTCTATTTATAGAAAAGATCGCACACCTCGTCGTGGTGGTGGTGTGCTTATTGCAGTTGACGTTGATTTTTCTTTGGAGGCTGTAATAACAGACTTTGGTATAGATATAGAATTTGTTGCTGTCAAATTGTACACTCATGGTGTTTTCATTTTCATTACTTGTTCGTATATTCCTCTATCTTCAGATAATTCTATATATTCCTTGCATTTCTCTGCTATACATTCTGTCTCCTCTTTGCTTTCCGATCGTGATTTTCTTGTTTTTCTGGGTGATTTCAATATTGCCGGAACTAGTTGGATTTCTAGTCCCGACTCTAGTGTGTTGACTTCCACGACCCAGAGGGATTTTCTTTACAATTTATTTGGAATGTCATAGTGTCAAATCAATGATATCCAATAATTCTCTAGCCTGTATTTTCACCGGGACCTGATGGGGTACCAGGCTGCGTGCTTAGGTATTGCGCTGAAGTTGTAATGAAGCCGTTGTATAAATTATTTAAACTGTCCGTGGAGTTATGTTCTTTTCCTAACATTTGGAAAGAATCATTTATTTTTCCTCTCCTTAAAAAAGGAAACAAGTGTAATGTTCAGAACTATAGAGGTATTTGAAAGTTGTCTGCTATTCCTAAGATTTTTGAGAAATTGATTACTTCTCAACTGCAACAGTAGCACAAACCCATGCTGGCAGTGTGAAATTATAGATCTACTACCACTAACCTATTGGAATTCACGTCTTTTGTAATCAATGGATTTCAAAATAAAATGCAAACAGATGTTATTTACACTTACTTCAGTAAGGCTTTTGACTCCGTTAATCATTCTTCATCTTTTGGGATTTCCAAATAACCAAATTCTTTGGATCTCCAATTAGTTACATTGTTTATTAATGACCTCCCCTCTTTGATAAGTCACTCTCGCGTGCTTTTCTGATGTATGCCGATGGCGTAAAACTTTGCTTGACGTCTTCTAATTTTCTATCTAGCCAAAGGTTACAATATGATCTTGACAGTTTTTAAACCTGGTGTCAAGTTAATTTATTAAATCCTAATTGCAGTAAATGTAAATTAATGTCTTTTTATAGTCGAACACCCTTCTTGAACAATTATTTTATTAATAGCAAGCAACTTGATCGTTTTGAATCGGTTAATGATCTGGGTGTCATTTTAGATCCCAAGCTTATGTTTGACAAGCATATTTCTTCTGCTGCTAATATACTGCATTTGTCCGTCCAATTCTTGAATATGGATCTTGTATTTGGTGTCCCCAATACAAGGTTCATCAGGATAGAATTGAATCCGTACAAAAACAATTTCTGCTCTTTGCCCTCCGGGGTTATCACTGGAATCCTAATTCTCGCATGCCTTCTTACCTTGGTAGACTTTTACTAATAAATCTTCCTTCTCTTTCTGATCGTAGAACCATGCTTGGTGTAATCTTCTTACACAAATTAATCAACGGGCAAATTGATTCTTCCGAATTGATTAGCCAGATTAGTTTTGCAGTTCCGAACAGAATTACAAGAAATTTTTTACCGTTTTCTCTTCAAACTTGTAATAGTAACTTTGCTAACCACAACCCATTTCGGATCTTATGTTCCAACTAAAATAATCTTTTCCATATAATAGGTAATGCTCCTTCCATACATAGTCTAAAAACTCTTGTGTTATGTCATCTTTGACGTCTTCGCTCGTGCTCCTCCACGAATCCTGTGTTTTTGGAGGTTAACTGATACAATGGCTTCATCTGTTCAGAGAACCGCGGTACGAATTGGTGGAAATATGCCGCCAAACTTATGAATTGCCTTAGGCTAATGCTTCTAATTTTAGAAGATTTGGTTTAATTTCGCCATCCTTGATAACAAATCCAAGATTCTCTATTCCTGTTCGCAGAAACACACATTTCTTTATGTTAAACGAACATCCAGCATTTGACAAAGTTCTCAGCATAATCGTTAGTCTGTCGAAGGCTTCTTCCTTTGAATTGGCGACAATCAGCACTTCGCCAATATAAACTATTGCGTATGAGTATGCCAGTGCACACAAAGCAGGCACGAAGGCACACTGCAAAACTGAAGAGGCATTTTTCAACCCAAATGGCATAGCTAGAAATTTATACTGGCTCTCTGGGGTCACAAAGGCTGTTCACTCTATAAAATCAGCATGAATCGGGATTTGGTAAAACCCACTGGCCATATCTAGACTGGAAAAATATTTTCCACTACGCAATCTAGCAATCTAATCGGATATCAATGCCAATGGATATTTATCGGACACTGTATTAGCATTCTGTTCACGGTAGTTCACGCACAATCTATCACTATTATCTTTCTTTTTCACCAATAGCATTGGACTGGCAAACGCTGAACTACTTGGACGGATGACATTGGCTTCAATCATTTGTCGTACCTTATTCGTGACTAGATTTTTTTCACCTACGCTAAGCCTGTACATACGCTTTTAAACTGTTTTGTTCTTGCCTATTAAGCGAATTTATAATATTCCGGTAGATACACGCCTTTTCGGGATTCCATTTATGAAATCATCTATGTGCTAACTCAGTATAACTTTCAGCTTAAGCTTTTCTTTTTCATCCATCTCCATAATGCTATCTATTAGTTTCTCGACATTACTCACAGTTGTCTCATTAAATACCGCATTGACAGTTTTGGTTTTGAAATTATTAAATTGAAAATATATATAAAATAGATAGCAAGATTTCACTACCAATCATTATGTCATGCTTCAAATAATTATCCTACATGAAAAAGGATTTTTAAATTAAATTGAGAAAATGGACTATCGTCAATATTTTCAGAAATATTTTACAATATTTTCTCCTATTCCTCTTAGCACTACCTTATTATTGTGCCTCTTGCCAGCCAGTTTATCACACAATTTCTCTTTGATCAAAGAGCACTTGGCACCCGAGTCAAAGAAAAATGGAAAGAGCTCACCAAGTTGATACATAACCCCTTTCGGCTACAGCACTGTACACCTGTCGATTCGCTCTTCATTGTTGTTGTTGCTGCTCTCTGCTGCTCCCTTAATATTCGGTGTTTGCAATGTTTTCAACAGCTCAATGAATTTTTTATTTGAGACTAAAATATCGCCTGCAACGCTGTTTCTTCTAATCTAATTGCTTTAAGCGCAGCGAGTCGCTAATTGTTCGTGTTGTCTCTTTGCCAATCATGCACCGACTTAACATTGCAATGCTGTCTCACTTAACCACTCACATTAAATTAACATTATCTTCTTAATTATTTAATTCTCTGACATATGTATATGCATATTCACATACGTGAGCTCTTTTTCGAATTCTAAAGCGATTGTTTGTGCATGTGTGCTATTTCCTTAGCTTTTGACGGACAAATTAGAATGCTCCTGTAGCTCTGTGGTGTGTGTTGCCTTGCGGGCTACCACACTCGGGTTCGAATCTCGCTTTGTCTGTTTATTTAAATTTTTAGTTTTTTTAAACTTAACACACTTATTGGTCTTAGTGCACCTTAATGCTAGGACATCGGCGATTTGAAATATTCTGAAGCAAGAAAATGGGGAAAAATTGGTATTGGTATTGGCATGCACACTCTCAAAAAGCTTTCGCAGATCAACTGCAACCGTTTGAAAGATATAGTTTCCTATTTTGTGAAAATTTTGCGAGAAATTTTACAACTACGGCATACTAAAATTTGTTTGAAAATATTATATATTTTTATTTTATTTTACTAAGTGCGGCTGTGGAGTCTTGTGTATGAACGCAGAGGGGTTTAATTAGTCGGGCACTCCCGCCTAGAGCCATCTTACTTGTTGATTTTCCCTGCAGTTCGGGGTATCAGCACGGTATCTGGAGAAATCTCCAGTCCGCGGTGCTACGAACCGTTCCTTCGTCACACCCTTGCGTTTTACTGGGACGTTTAACGTTGGCACGTCATAGGATGGTGTCAATTGGCACGATGTTGCAACACCGGGGTATAGGGGTCAGATGAGTGGTCGATTGGGACGGCGGTGCACCCCTGGAGGATAGAAAAGTCTCATGGGCTTTCCCCTGCTTTGCCGGGGAATATATATATATATATATATATATATATATATATATATATATATATATATATATATCAAAGTGAAATCAGATCCGTTGCTGATTTAAAATATATAGATTTACGTCTTATATATAACAATATAAACACATTTTACCAAGCAATTAGATGACGACAGATAATGTGGCATTTGTCATACCTTACCCGCTAATTGCTTAGTTCAGCGATTGAAGGTTTCGATAACGCTAAATGTTGACAAGTAATGTTTTCTGGCTTTAAATAAACGACATTTTTATTCACCTGTTGAGTACGTGTTGTGAACCATATATTTTATGTGATGTTTAATCAAAAAAAAAAAAATAGCTCTACACGAGGTAACAATCTAGAGGCGAAAACACATGCAAGCCCCAACATTTCTGGTATCAAATATTGTGACGAAGGATATTTAATTAAAAATATAAACAATTCCAATTTATAAACAAGTAAAAACGTTGCAGTCGGTCGTAGGCGACTGCGCAATACTCGTTCACTGTCTAAATTATTATTGTTATTTTACAAAAATTTCGATTTTTATACACTAATCCCATTGAAAATGGCTATAAAATGTATAATGGTTTTGTGCAAATGTATGTAACAGGCAGAAGGAACAATCTCCGACCCCATAAAGTATATATATTGTTGATCAGGACGATGAGCTGTAACGTCCATTGTATTACCGCAGCGATCTCAGAAACTACAAAATCTACAGACCTAAAATTTTCGACTATAGATTCTGATAAACCATACGCGGAATAAGGTTATCAATTATTTTCTGTATCTTTTTCCTTTTCATTATAATAGATTTTTTTACCGTGAACCCATTAAAAATGGGTAATAAGGGTATACTGGTTATGTGCAAATGTATGTAAGGCTGAATAAATTACATATATATGTATTTTTTTTTTGATCAGCGTCACTAGATGAGTCGATTACGCGCTCTCTGTGTGTCTGTCCATCCGTCTGTACGTCTGTCTAAATGACGCGTCGATTTCAGACACTACAGGGTTGGAGAGCTGAAATTTGAAACTTGTCCCGTTTTCTTATTATCAGTATTTATCGGTTTTTGACCCGGTTTTTTGAGCATATCTCGGAAACTATAACAGCTAGAGCCACCAAATTCGGTTCAATGTGTTCTCGCAAGGGATACGCAGAGAAGGTCGATCATTTATATTTATGTGAGTATATTTTACAAATTGGCCGACTTTTACTTAGTGTCTGTGTAGGAATACAGAGGGGCCTAATTTAATGTATGTACCTGCAGCAGGGTACTTGTTTTTTTTTTTTTAACTTAACACATTTATTAGTCAAAGAGCATCTTAATGGTACGACATCGGCGATTTTAAATATTCTGGAGCAACAAAATTGGCAAAATTTGGTATTTGGCATACACACTCTCAAAAAGCTTTCGCAAATAAACTGTAACCAACATTTGAAAGATATCGTTTCCTATTTTGTGAAAATGTTGAAAGAAATTGTACAACTACTGCATACTAAATTTTGTCTGCAATTATACAACATCTTTGTAGATCTAAAATTTCACCCTGCCAGCATGGGTTTGTGAAATTTAGATCTACTACCACTAACCTATTGGAATTCACGTCTTTTATAATCAAGGGATTTCAAAATAAAATGCAAACAGATGTATTAACCCTGACTTCAGTTAGGCTTTTGACTTTATTTTTAAGGCTTTGTCTCTAAGCCTGCTAATATCACTTCCGGAGTACCACAAAGAAGTCACCTTGATCCATTGTTATTCACATTGTTCATAAATGACCTCCCCTCTGTGATAAGTCACTCTCGGGTGCTGATATATGCCGATGACGTAAAACTTTGCCTGACGCCTTCTAATTTTCTATCTGGTCAAAGTTTGTAATCTGGTCTTGACAGTTCTCAAACCTGGTGTTAAGTAAATTTATTAAATCTTAATTGCAGTAAGTGTAAATGAATGTATTTTTTATAGGCGAAAGCCCTTCTCGAACAATTATTTTATTAATAGTAAGCAACTTGATCGTATTGAATCGGTTGATGATTTGCGTATCATTTTAGATCCCAAGCATATTTCTTCTGCTGCTAATCGAGCGTTTGGTATCCTGGGTTTATTTAAGCGCTGGTCGAAAGAATACTATATATAATACTATATAATAGTAATAATAATACTATATACTGCACTTGTCCGTCCAATTCTTGAGTATGGATCTTGTATTTGGTGTCCCCAATACAAGGTTCATCAGGATAGAATTGAATCCGTACAAAAACAATTTCTGCTCTTTGCCCTCCGGGGTTATCACTGGAATCCTAATTCTCGCATGCTTTCTTATCTTGGTAGACTTTTACTAATAAATCTTCCTTCTCTTTCTACACAAATTAATTAACGGGCAAATTGATTCTTCCGAATTGATCAGTCAGATTCGTTTTGCAGTTCCGAACAGAATTACTATGCTAAGCACAACCCATTTCGGATCTTATGTTCCAACTATAATAATCTTTTCCATATAATAAGTAACGCTACTTCCATACCTAGTCTAAAAACTCTATTGTTATGTCATCTTTCTGATTGTTCGCGATTTTCGTCATCGCACGTTATGCGGCGAGCCCCTCAGTCGGTTGGGGAAGTGGGTTGCATTTTGCCTGGGTCCGCGCGTTAACAAGCTCTTGCTTGGTTTCGTTGGGCCACTTGAATGTATTGCCGTTAGTACTTCTACGTCAACACCACTTTAAATCTATCAAAATTCCATAAGCACTTTCCAATTATTGATAATTGCCTATGGAAGATATTGTAATGCTATGCCAAAAATGTTAATTGGAATGCCCCATATAAATTTTGTAAGGCTAATAGAAATTATAAACATGAGTGAGCATTTCACAGACCATAAAACAATACTAGGATGGATCATCTTTGGGTCAAATGAACATAGCTCTATACTTATATACCATCTCGAACAGAATTCACATCGCATTCGCAACGGACCTGATTTTTTCTTGCGCCTCGAAATAATTAACTTTTCATTGTGTTAAACAAAGATTAAAGATTGCCATATTTAGTGTTGTGACTGTGTGATACATCAGGTGTTTAAAACACACAGTTGCACTTTAATTGACAGTACTTAAATACATTATTTAAAAAGAGTTTAAATACAACAACAATCTGCAGCGCATACATATTGGTTGACCTGTGCAATTGCATTGCTGCCTGCCTATTTTGTTTTTGCATTTTCGCTCTCATCATATTTTCTGTTCTCTACTCGCGCTCTCAAGGCTTTTAATTGCTCATCTCTCTCCCGCGCTCTAACTAACATTGTTGTTGGTGTTCGTCGTGGTCTTTTTTTGTTTTTGCTCTTGTTTTGATTCGGTTGTGCTTGTTTCGGTCGTCGCCACCATCTTTCTAACGTTGTTGTAAGTACAATTCACCGTCTCAAATTATTTTAACCCTAGTGTGCCTATCTTTTTTTATACTTTGTTTTTGCAGTTTGTTTGTGTAGTGATGTTTTTGTTTGTTTAAATTTCCTGTTTTTTATCCATTAACAAAAACAAAATTAAATAAATAACAATTATGTATGTCTGCTACAATAAAAATTGCCAGGTGTGAGCAATGTGTCGCACGAAAAATGCGCTGGCCTAAATGGCCGCATTATCGGCCTGATTGATAGACCAAATCTGGTCTGAAGTGGACTTGTGAATCCTGTAGGGATGTTGAAAGGGACATGATGGTATTTATGAGGCGGACTAAGAAGGGCTATTCGGACGGTTTAAAAAACTGTTCGATAGATTCTCCGTTTTGGATATTGAGTTCAAACCAATGAAGCTTTTGAACGAATCTCCAAGGCGTAAAGAGGCCAATCTTAGACTGTCTATTGGCCCTAATGAACTTTGTGTTCCAACACACTTGCCCACAATATCCCGTCCTATTGCTGAATTAATCAGTCTTTCTTCCCCGTCTCCCCACATAAAGAAGGAAGTGACGAAAATAACATTGTACCCATGGATGTTGTTCCTACGGACCCCGAAAAGTGTTCTGATTCGGCGATTGCTAGCACTGTTGTTACTGATCAACACTCCAGTGCTAATATACCGACCGAATTAAATGGTCAACCAACCAAGGCTATAGCCCCGCCAGTAGCTACTGTCGTGGTTCCAAATGTGGCCCTTGTAGGTGTTCCACCAAAAAAACAAATCATTGTTTCTAGGCTTACCCCTTCTACTACATCTGATGATGTCAAGGCCTTTATTCTGGCCAAATATCAAGCAAATCTTACGGTGGAAAAACTTCAAATTCGCATATACTCGGGAAATTTAATCTTTTAAAATAAGTGTTTCGGCCGAACATTTCAGTAGTATTTGTTGTAAAGAATTTTGAACTATAAAAGAATGCACTGCAAAAAAGAAAATCGCCCTCAGATTTCACTTCCCCCTACTGGTGGGTTTAAATCAACCTATTGTGGTCTCTGATAGCAAAAAACTAACATTTTCCCTCTCACTTGGCTATCGGAATGTAAGAGGTCTTTGTAGCAAAATTAGTAATCTTTACCTTAATAGTCTATCTTTTCCTTTTCATCGCCTTCTCTGAAACATGGTTAAGGCCTGACATCTTAAATTCTGAAATTGTATCTAACAAATTCTCTATTTATAGAAAAGATCGCACACCTCGTCGTGGTGGTGGTGTGCTTATTGCAGTTGACGTTGATTTTTCTTTGGAGGCTGTAATAACAGACTTTGGTATAGATATAGAATTTGTTGCTGTCAAATTGTACACTCATGGTGTTTTCATTTTCATTACTTGTTCGTATATTCCTCTATCTTCAGATAATTCTATATATTCCTTGCATTTCTCTGCTATACATTCTGTCTCCTCTTTGCTTTCCGATCGTGATTTTCTTGTTTTTCTGGGTGATTTCAATATTGCCGGAACTAGTTGGATTTCTAGTCCCGACTCTAGTGTGTTGACTTCCACGACCCAGAGGGATTTTCTTTACAATTTATTTGGAATGTCATAGTGTCAAATCAATTTTATCCAATAATTCTCTAGCCTGTATTTTCACCGGGACCTGATGGGGTACCAGGCTGCGTGCTTAGGTATTGCGCTGAAGTTGTAATGAAGCCGTTGTATAAATTATTTAAACTGTCCGTGGAGTTATGTTCTTTTCCTAACATTTGGAAAGAATCATTTATTTTTCCTCTCCTTAAAAAAGGAAACAAGTGTAATGTTCAGAACTATAGAGGTATTTGTAAGTTGTCTGCTATTCCTAAGATTTTTGAGAAATTGATTACTTCTCAACTGCAACAGTAGCACAAACCCATGCTGGCAGTGTGAAATTATAGATCTACTACCACTAACCTATTGGAATTCACGTCTTTTGTAATCAATGGATTTCAAAATAAAATGCAAACAGATGTTATTTACACTTACTTCAGTAAGGCTTTTGACTCCGTTAATCATTCTTCATCTTTTGGGATTACCAAATAACCAAATTCTTTGGATCTCCAATTAGTTACATTGTTTATTAATGACCTCCCCTCTTTGATAAGTCACTCTCGCGTGCTTTTCTGATGTATGCCGATGGCGTAAAACTTTGCTTGACGTCTTCTAATTTTCTATCTAGCCAAAGGTTACAATATGATCTTGACAGTTTTTAAACCTGGTGTCAAGTTAATTTATTAAATCCTAATTGCAGTAAATGTAAATTAATGTCTTTTTATAGTCGAACACCCTTCTTGAACAATTATTTTATTAATAGCAAGCAACTTGATCGTTTTGAATCGGTTAATGATCTGGGTGTCATTTTAGATCCCAAGCTTATGTTTGACAAGCATATTTCTTCTGCTGCTAATATACTGCATTTGTCCGTCCGGAGGAAGTTTGTGGGTCATTTTGCCTGGGTCCGCGCGTTAACATGCCCTTGCTTGGTATCGTTGGGCCACTTGAATGTACTGCCGTTAGTACATCTACGTCCAATAATAATAATATAAAGTCTCCAACTCATATAAATGATATTTTTATTCTAAAGCCGTCTATCTTATGCAAGATTATTGCACCATAGTCATTTGCACTAGCGTCAGTATGTAGTTCGATTGGCAGTTGCGGATCAAATATAGTCAGAACTGGGTCACCGGTTAACAGTAGCATAATCTTTTGACGTCTTCGCTCGTGCTCCTCCACGAATCCTGTGTTTTTGGAGGTTAACTGATACAATGGCTTCATCTGTTCAGAGAACCGCGGTACGAATTGGTGGAAATATGCCGCCAAACTTATGAATTGCCTTAGGCTAATGCTTCTAATTTTAGAAGATTTGGTTTAATTTCGCCATCCTTGATAACAAATCCAAGATTCTCTATTCCTGTTCGCAGAAACACACATTTCTTTATGTTAAACGAACATCCAGCATTTGACAAAGTTCTCAGCATAATCGTTAGTCTGTCGAAGGCTTCTTCCTTTGAATTGGCGACAATCAGCACTTCGCCAATATAAACTATTGCGTATGAGTATGCCAGTGCACACAAAGCAGGCACGAAGGCACACTGCAAAACTGAAGAGGCATTTTTCAACCCAAATGGCATAGCTAGAAATTTATACTGGCCCTCTGGGGTCACAAAGGCTGTTCACTCTATAAAATCAGCATGAATCGGGATTTGGTAAAACCCACTGGCCATATCTAGACTGGAAAAATATTTTCCACTACGCAATCTAGCAATCTAATCGGATATCAATGCCAATGGATATTTATCGGACACTGTATTAGCATTCTGTTCACGGTAGTTCACGCACAATCTATCACTATTATCTTTCTTTTTCACCAATAGCATTGGACTGGCAAACGCTGAACTACTTGGACGGATGACATTGGCTTCAATCATTTGTCGTACCTTATTCGTGACTAGATTTTTTTCACCTACGCTAAGCCTGTACATACGCTTTTAAACTGTTTTGTTGTTGTCTATTAAGCGAATTTATAATATTCCGGTAGATACACGCCTTTTCGGGATTCCATCTATGAAATCATCTATGTGTTGACTCAGTATATCTTTCAGCTTAAGCTTTTCTTTTTCATCCATCTCCATAATGCTATCTATTAGTTTCTCGACATTACTCACATTGTCTCATTAAATACCGCATTGACAGTTTTGGTTTTGAAAATATTAAATTTATCAGCTTCTACCACCATACCGAAACCATACTGCAAGATTTCACTACCAATCATTATGTCATGCTTCAAATAATTATCCTACATGAAAAGGGATTTGTAAATTAAATTGAGAAAATGGAATGTCGTCAATATTTTCAGAAATATTTTACAATATTTTCTCCTATTCCTCTTAACCTACCGTATCTTGCCAGCCAGTTTATCACACAATTTCTCTTTGATCAAAGAGCACTTGGCACCCGAGTCAAAGAAAAATGGAAAGAGCTCACCAAGTTGATACATAACCCCTTTCGGCTACAGCACTGTACACCTGTCGATTCGCTCTTCATTGTTGTTGTTACTGCTCTCTGCTGCTCCCTTAATATTCGGTGTTTGCAATGTTTTCAACAGCTCAATGAATTTTTTATTTGAGACACAAATATCGCCTGCAACACTGTCAGAACATGTTTCTTCTAATCTAATTGCTTTAAGCGCAGCGAGTCGCTAATTGTTCGTGTTGTCTCTTTGCCAATCATGCACCGACTGGCTGCTGATTCTGATTTCCTTTTTGACAACTACAATTGCGCCACACTTGGCGGAGAGGGCTCTCTCGCTCTCGGACCTCGCTCTCAGCATATATAAATCTCATGCTTAAACCTTAAAAAAAAGGCAATTACCACATGTCTTCCTTTCTTTTCATTCTTTTCTATATTCACCTACTTAACATTGCAATGCTGTCTCACTTAACCACTCACATTAACTTAACATTATCTTCTTAATTATTTAATTCTCTGACATATGTATATGCATATTCACATACGTGAGCACTTTTTCGAATTCTTAAGCGATTGTTTGTGCATGTTGCTATTTTCTTAGCTTTTGACGGACAAATTAGAATGCTGCTGTAGACTCGGGTTCGAATCTCGCTTTGTCTGTTTATTTAAATTTTTAATTTTTTTAAACTTAACACACTTATTGGTTAAGACCAATAGCACTAAGTGCACCTTAATGCTAGGACATCGGCGATTTGAAATATTCTGAAGCAAGAAAATGGGGAAAAATTGGTATTGGTATTGGCATGCACACTCTCAAAAAGCTTTCGCAGATCAACTGCAACCGTTTGAAAGATATAGTTTCCTATTTTGTGAAAATTTTGAAACTACGGCATACTAAAATTTGCTTGAAAATATTAAAAGCGAGTGCGCAGCGCGATCATTAATTTTTATTATATATTTTTATTTTATTTTACTAAATGCGGCTGTGGAGTCTTGTGTATGAACGCAGAGGGGTTTAATTAGTCGGGCACTCCCGACTAGAGCCATCTTACTTGTTGATTTTCCCCGCAGTTCGTGGTATCAGCACGGTATCTGGAGAAATCTCCGGTCCTCGGTGCTACGAACCGGTCCTTCGTCACACCCTTGCGTTTTACTGGGACGTTTAACGTTGACATGTCATAGGACGGTGCCAATTGGCACGACATTGCAACACCGGGGTATAGGGGTCAGACGAGTGGTCGATTGGGACGGCGGTGCACCCCTGGGGGATAGAAAAGTCTCATGGGCTTTCCCCTGCTTTGCCGGCTACTGTACCGAAAAAATGTTTTACATACTATATGCCCGCTAATGAAAAAACCAATGATTATTTATTATTATTTATTTATTATCTTAATTTTCCTATGTGACACATATGACATCGAAAGGGAGTCTGCAATTATATTATAAGTAAATTACTGATATTGAGGATTTCAACATAAGTAATGCCTGCAAAAAAAAAAACACAAACAAAATTTGAACTTTAATGTCATATTTTGTATGAAAAAATATACTTTTCATAACTTTTTTTGGCCAAACTGTTGTCCATCAGATTAAGGACAGTCTATATTATCTTAAAACGCGCAAATAATGAAAATCGGTTAGAGTTAAACCATTTTGGATGCAGATCGGCTAAGCTAAGCAGAAGAGATGATTCAAAAATACATAAAACTGTGAACCTGCGTGCTGAGCATAACATATTTCCAAGAATTTAGTTCAGTTACTCCTTTTGCGTTCCCTTTTGATGTTGTGTTTGCATTTTGCTAACAATTACTTGACAGTGCAAAAATAATGTAAGTTTGGTTTTCTTTAATTTTTCCGCAGATAAAATTAAATTTAAACTATTATTTTTGTGCGTTGTTATAAACAGTACTTGTGTTAATAACATAAAAAAAAAGTTATGAAAGGTATATTTTTTCATACAAAATCTGAGAAAGTTGAAATTGTTTGTGTTTTTTTTTCATATTGCAAACAATTGTTTGACAAACTGTATATACATATTTGTTGACACAATCCCTAAATACAGTTATGCAGAATGAAAAAATGAATTGTCAAAAATAACTTTTTGCGATGTGCCGAATGACCATCTATTTTTATACTCGTTCACGCCCACAGGGAGGCTGGCAAATCGTGGGTAAGCCCCGAAAAGCCGTATCTCCCACAATTTAAAAACTAGAGTAACAAAATTTGGTAAGCAGTTTTCTGATGACTTCCTCTAAGTACAGATCCAAAGAATTCGAAAATGAATCCTTGAATCACTTCTAAACTAACAGTATAATCGTTCAGTGCTTAATAAGAGCATCCAAATCTATGTACAAACCAAAGTGCAAGTCTGTAGTACTTGATTTGTATACTAGTTCACAAAGTGAAGTGGGTCTCAATATCAACCCAAAGAAGGCGATTATCGTTCCCTTCACGAAACGGTACAACATCGATGTCGGACAGCTCAACATCGGTGGAACACCCGTCGAGCTCTCCAGTGAGGTCAAATATCTCGGAGTTCATCTGGATAAGAGACTAAACTAAAACCCGCACTTAGAGAAAACGTTGACCAAAAGTACTCATGCCATGTGGGCATGTCGTCGGCTCTTCGGTGAAACGTGGGGCTTAGACTCCAAAGCCATCAGATGGCTGTATAGTATGATGGTTATGCCTGTTGTCACTTACGCTGCCCTCGTCTGGTGACCAAAGGTCCAGCAGGCTACCGCCAGACAAAAATGCAGCCAACTTCAGCGGCTCCAATGCCTATCCCTCAAGGGTGTGATGCGTACATGTCCTACTGCAGCACTGGAGACAGTCTTCGGACTGAATAAAGAATGTAGCTTCTTTCAGCCTTCTGAGGATTAAACTCACAAGTGGGTTGCTAGAAGCAGACATAGGTCATGCTAGTCTAGTAAAAACTATTCCTGGCTTAGGGATCTGCGACAGAACGGATCTTAAGACCATTGAACCTCTTTCCTCATGGAGGATTACCTCAAAACTGGTTGCGGATTGCTGGAAATGTCTCCAGCAACTCTCACATCGAAACCGGGTCAAACTTTGTTGGGTCCCAGGGCATTCCGGAATCCCCGGCAACGAAGTTGCGGACGGGCTAGCTAGGGCTGGTTCCGCTTACCTGAACCCCTTTTGTGGGTTAAGCTGTGCCTCTGCCAAAGAGTTGGTAGAGGAATGGTCAAAGAAGCAGATCAACAATGACAAGCTAAAGAGCTGGTCAGCCTACATACAGGTAGAAAGGCCAAAAATCGTTCAAGGGCGAAACGACGTAAACAAAACGCCTATCTCAAGGGACTCCACACAGTCAAGTATCACCTCCCCAAAATGCGATTGCCCAGCCATTATTTGGAGTAGGAAATATCTATGCAGAGAATTTGTTACTCCAGCACAGATCAGAAATTTCTCGACAAGGAATCTGCTCTCCTTAATAAGGCAGAGCGTCTCTTGTCCCCATAGGGAGCCCCTTGGCAAAAAAGAAGGTCGCTGTGCCACTAAAATCTCTGTTGTCAGACTCCCTTACAAATAATAATAATCTCTAAAGCTGTGGAAGGTATAGGCTTTTGCGATTCGTGGGGTCTGGGCTCTAGTGAGCGTGGTCCAAATATTAAGGTTTCAATTTTCGGGAGAGGTCACCAGCAATCTATATCTATATATCTATATATTTGGTGGCTCTAGGTGTACAATTGTGGGTAGCACACAAGTTCCCAGTATTATATACTCCAAATAGATCCAAAACTGTGGGAGATATAGGCATTTCCGTTGAGTGCGGGGGCGTTTTAGTGAGCATGGTTAAGATATCAAGGTCGCAATGTTTGTTTCAACATTTTATCTGAAGCAGATAGCTACAAGTATATACTCCAAGTTTAAAGACTCTAGCTTCAATTGCGCTAAAAGCTCTTGAAAATATCTTTCAAACAATATATAGAATATACCTGTATCTTCTGTGGTTTGGAAACTGTGTGGGTGTCAGCTTCAGCGGATTTTAGCGTTTTCCCGCCAAACTAGTGGTTTTTCTTAACAGTCGTAGAACAAAAGTTTCTTGGTTCACAGATATCACAAAACTCCTTAAGCGAAAGGGAGGACAAGCGAGAACCAAACTCTGGCAATCCTGTGTAATGTGAGGGAGCGAGTTGCACAAAAATCCAATATCTTTTCGGTGCTATTGAAGATACAGACCTGAAACTTTAAATATATACTGGAAGTTATCTGAATCAAAGTGTTAAGATTTTTGTGCGCCCACGCCCACTATTTCGTTAACAACTTGATACACCTCAAATCGCAAATCGATAAAAAGTGAATAGTTTCTACAGTTTTAAAGCTAGAGTCACAAAAGTTGCTGGTAACCTCCCACAAAGAACGCGTCATTAAAAATCGAAAATATTCGTATCTCCCACAGTTTTGAGCTAGTCACCAAATTTGGAAGGTAGATTACTGGTCACCCCCTTTAAAGATCAGTAAAAAAAAAATACTTATATCAAGAAAAACTTATTTTTATTCATAACTATTTAATTTATTTTAATGTTCATTGAATTATTTTTAAGTTTCCAGTGTCAACATGTAATAATGAAAAAAATTTACAATTCCAGACAAGGTGCAAGTTGTTCAAAGTTTTTTAGGCTTATGTTTATACTTCAGCCGATTTATTAAGGATTTTTCAAGGTTGGCCAAACAACTTTATGAGCTTGTAAAAAAGGAAAAACAGTTAGTATTCGATGAAAAATAACTAGAATGTTTTTAATCCTTGAGGAAAAACATATGCAATCGCCTGTTTTAGCCATATTTAATTATAACAAGTAAGATGGCTGTAATCGGAAGTGCCCGACTAGGAGATACCCTGACCCAGCGGCGAGCTGTCGTTACATGCATTTAATTAAACATAAAATTTTAGTATGCCGTGATTGTGAAATTTTTCGCTACATTTTCACAAATTAGGAAACCATATCTTTCAAATGTTGGTTGCAGTTGATCTGCGAAAACTTTTTGAGAGTGTGCATGCCAAATATCAATTTTTTCCCATTTCAATGCTTCAGAATATTTCAATCGTCGGCGTCCAGCATTAAGTTGCACTTGTACCAGTAAGTGTTTTAAGTAGTGATGTTATTCCGAAATGAACATTGATTTTTTATATCGGATTAGAAAATCGTGTTGATAATCATCGATGTGCCGATATATCGAAATAAAAAGATTGTCGAGTTGAAATTGGAAAACAGTGCTGTTGTTAACAGCGATTCATCGATGTTTCGATTTTTTTTTTACTATCAAATACGTAAAGTTCGCTTTCTTTAGTCGGTTTCAGCTTAAGCTTAAATATTCGAAAAGGGCCAATATATTTATAAGAATCAATCGAGGTGCATTGAAATATCGTAAAAATGATTATCGAGCTAAAATTGCAAAGAATCGCTGCTGTTAACATCAATACATCAATATTCAGATTTTTTTAACATCACCAGCTTAGGTTTAAAAAAAAATGAACATTAAGAAAAGTCCGTTGACATAGCCAATTTCGAACTCGCTTCTGAAAGCCCGCCAGGGAACACCTCTACCATCGAGCTACAGAAGCATTCTAATTGTCGCTGTCAAAATCGAAGCTAAAAATTAGCACACATGCACAAACAATCGCATTACAATTCGAAAAAGAACACACGCATATGAATGTGCATATATGTATGTATGTATGTATGTATAAGTGCACACGCATGCAGAAAACGTCTGCGCTTGGCGCTTGGCGCTTGCCACCACGTGGTTTGCCAATATAGAAATACATTTTCGTTAATAACTTCTGTGGTTCTAAACCGATTTGGAAATTGAAATTTGTTTTAATGCACTATTATTGTACTATAGTACATCTATATGTTGACGACCAGCCTAAGTAGTAAGAACTGTGGCTGTACATGCAAATACAAATGTTTTTTCTGTTAATGGGGGACGATAGAGTGAGGTTTCCAAAATCCGAAATTTTCAGAATCGGTGTATCCGTTACGAGAATACACTAAACAAAATTTGGTGGCACTGACTCTTAAAGTTTCTGAGATATGTTCAAAAAAACATATAAAAAAACCGATAAATATCGGTAGTAAGAAAACGGGGCGGGTTATCAAAAACTTAAAATAGACTTGGTCTGCGTATGGTATACACGAACTTAAAAGCCCAAACTTTCATCCCTAGATATTATTGCAGAACTTTGCTGCCAATTGGATTGTCAAATTTGTCAAATGTTACCACACGTTTTCTTCAAAACCTTCTGCGTTTCTTGGCCGATTTTAATGAATCTTAATGCAATAGATTATATATAGTACATATAAATATTCATTCGAACACAATTTTTCTATTCTTTAGGTCTCATAATCTACGAAATAAGCTTAAAAATTTAGAGGTTGTTGTAGATATTTTTCGATTTTAGGAAAACGGTGTGCGGTGGTTTGAAGTCTTATAGTTTCCGAGATCGACGCACTCATACATAAGGACGGACTGTAATAGCTACATCGACTCAACTGCTGATTCTGATCAAGAATATATATACTTTATGGGTTCGGAGATGCTTTCTTCTGCCTGTTACACACAAATCTATTATACCCTTTTTTAACCATTTTCAATGGGTTCAGGGTTTAAAAACAGTGGTCAGCGCAATCAAAGCAAACAATAAAATGCATTACGTTAAACTGCACGACTGGCTATTAACTTTATAATTAAACAACAGCTGCTTGACCCGACATACTCCCCCCGTTAGCCTGTCTTTCAACCGCATCTTTAAGGGACTTCAGATACAGCTTGTTGACAGTTCGCTTGGTCAACCCTGACGCAGTCTTCAGCAAGGCGGGTGACGCCGTCTTTTCCAGGTATCAGCCTGACCACACTTGCCAGTGGCCACTTCATGGGTAGGAGATTCTAGTCCTTGACAAGGACAACGTCGTCGCCACTTGCCATTTGGAGCGCTTGGAGCAACGTTAGACATTCCTTCCACCTGGATCAGAAGATTTGCTGCAATTAAGCCACGCGCTGCCAGCCATCCAACCGATTGAAGTTGAGATTCGTAACATAAGACTCTGCGAATGATACAGGAGGGCCACAATTTAAGAAATGCGCTGGAGTCAGTACATCCAAATCGACAGGACTCTTTAAAATTGAGACTAATGGTCTAGAGTTAATTACGGCAGCGATATTGCATATAGGGGTCTTGAACTCGTAAAATAAAAGAACTGTAGGAGCAATCGCAGGAAGATCGCTTCTTTTCCAACCACTTAGTTCTACATGAACAGCCTTTGTAGCGAAGCATATAAAAACATAAATGTAGCACTTCACAGGAGCCTTATTGGGAGCTGAATTAGATGATTTAACCACGACTTTATGTCCTCCCATAAATGAGTCCATTGAACTAGACGGAGCAATAGCTGAGTGCCGTTGTGAATATCAGAAACCTGGAGCCCAGGGGCTGAGAGAACTTGTACACGTATCCAAATGAGCGTTGCAGCGAAGCGAAGGAATTCGCATACTTGGATATTGAGACTATATCCACATATTTGACAAGCAGCACATTTCGACGTAGCTCAAGTGTCGGTTTCCCAGACAAAATGTTGGCAAGGCAGTCGGCCTTGGAACCAGAAATAAAGGAATGCACACAAGCCGATAGATGGGAAGCGTTCAGATCGCTGGGCAGAGCACCTGGTGAAAGTATGTCTGCTGGGTTTAAATGTGACATTCCATTGAGTTCGTCAGCTCCGGAATGGTTTCAACTCTGTTTGCTACAAAGACATTAAGTCTTGAAGGTGCATCCCTCATCCAAGAAAGCGCAGCAGATACCAGCAATAGTACGGCCCTCCAAGTCCGCGATTTCAGTCATAAGCATAGCCAGCAACTCTGATCCACATAGTTCCACCTTTGGCACAGAGATTGTTATCAATGGAGCTTCACGGGATTTTGCGCAGAGCAGACGACTATAGGACTCCTGTCCTGTAGACACTACATAGACGCAGGCTCCATAGGCATGCGCAGTATCCCCGAACTTCCAGATTACAGTTTGGAGTTAGAGCCAATCAATGAAATCGAGTACGACGGATCTGTCCAAAGCTGATGAATAATTCAAGCCATTTTGAATGAAGTGAAGATGGAAGGCTTGCAACCCAAGACATCTTCTTCTTACAAAACTGCTGGAGGAAGATTTTGGACTTCGTGATGACAGGTCCAATAAGTCCGAGGCGGTCGTAGAAGCGGGCTATTGTTGGCAAAACTTAACGCCTGTACGGCTTAGATTCTGGGTGTTTTGCCGAAAATAAAGAGTAAAGTTGGTCAAAAGAAGGATTCCAAGCAAGACCTAACGTCTTGGAGAAGTCGCTTATCCCATCAACAATACCTTTAATAGCTGTTAATATGCCTCAACTTAATATGCCCTTGGGACAAAATCTCTGTAGAGTGTCTTATTATGTCTTTAGCATCTTCTTGGAAGCTAGCGCCAAAAATGAGGACAAGTATTCATGCCAAAATGCCAAACCCTTAACAAATTGTTCATAATATCTCAAGCGAAAGGTCTTTCCTTCCTTTCCGACCGAAAATTTAACAAGACTACCAAGAAAATTTAACAAGAGTTGGGAGCGCCCGACTAGCAGATACCCTGATCCCAGATGCGATCTATCGTTACACATGGCTGCAGTACTTGAATTGTAATTAGTAGCTCCAGCTCGTACAGTTTTTGAGGTATGTTCAAAAAACCTGGTAAAAAATCTATAAATAAGGATATAAAAATACAGGACAGGTTATCGATATTTCGGCACAAACTAAATTTGCGTATGGTATCAACGAACTTAAGAAAACAAACTTGAACTCTCTAGCTTTTATTCAGTGCTTGCTGTCAAGAGCACAGTTTAATTTGTTTATTTAAATTTTACCACACGTTTTCTTGATGAAAACTTTTGCAAAAGGCGTCGTTTTCACATCTTGCCGACAAAGTTGGCTGTAGTTACACTTTACACTAAAAGCAGCCTTTAATTATTTTCGTTCCCACATCTTGATTTTAACATAATATAACATACATTTAAAATTTGTGACAATGTGACATCTCGGGGCCGCTAAATGGTTCACACTCTAGCAAAGGCTGCCAATTTGAATAGAAAATGTTGCCAGTCCGATAAAAATGTGTTGTTTGACATTTGATTGTTAGTATTGAATTTTTTAATAAATCGAGAAAATAAAATAATGTCACGGGAGAGTAAGATGAGGTGCAAAAATAAAAGTTCAACTACGTTGCTATGACGTGCTTCAGCGAGTGGGTAACACTGACAACTGAACGAAGTTACCATATTTGTCAACTCTGTGATAAGCACTAATATTATGATCTAATAGGATGATCTGCCCTATAAGTTATCACCTGGATTTAACAGAAACGTGAAAATCAAATTTCTCTTATCGGCAAATTTATATACGTTGTATTTTTGCCGGCAAGATGGGAAAACGGCCCATAATATATTAAAATATTCAAAATCTCAAAATCTACGAAATCAATTTTAGGAAAACAGTAAGAGTTATCGATAATTTGAAACCAACTTGATCCGCGCTTGTCATGGACGAGTCTATATTCGAAAAGTTGAAGTCTTTAGCTTGTATAATTTCCGAGATCGACGCGCTCATACCTACGGACGGACGCACGGACAGACAAACGAACATGGCTAGATCGACTCGGCTATTACTCCTGAACAAGAATATATATTCTTTATGGGGTCGAAGATGTCCCTTCTCCCTGTTACATACATTTGCACAAAACCATTATACCGTTTTAACACATTTTCAATTGGTTTTCAATCAATTTTCGGCGCACTGCTGCTTTTGCTTCAAGACTTACACATGTATATATGTACATATGTACATTCTCTGAGAGCACTGAGAGCAAACCGAGCCAATGGTCTATAGTGTGAAGGAGCAAGTTGCACAAAAATGCGCTATCTCGCTCAATATTCACAAAACAAAGGACACGCCGACTATCTTGCTCTCTGAGATTGTGAGCGAAATGTGGATCCGAGCAAAGCCAAAGTTGAAAACGAGTGTCACACTTTTTTATTCTAGATGTCACATCTACATATACATATGGTATTGTTATTGTTATTTGGTTCGTGTTTCTCGACAAGTAATAATATTTCATATTATCGCGTAAGTTGTATCGCATGATAATAACAATATTCACAAAACAAAGGACACGCCGACTATCTTGCTCTCTGAGATTGTGAGCGAAATGTGGATCCGAGCAAAGCCAAAGTTGAAAACGAGTGTCACACTTTTTTATTCTAGATGTCACATCTACATATACATATGGTATTGTTATTGTTATTTGGTTCGTGTTTCTCGACAAGTAATAATATTTCATATTATCGCGTAAGTTGTATCGCATGATAATAACAATATTCACAAAACAAAGGACACGCCGACTATCTTGCTCTCTGAGATTGTGAGCGAAATGTGGATCCAAGCAAAGCCAAAGTTGAAAACGAGTGTCACACTTTTTTATTCTAGATGTCACATCTACATATACATATGGTATTGTTATTGTTATTTGGTTCGTGTTTCTCGACAAGTAATAATATTTCATATTATCGCGTAAGTTGTATCGCATGATAATAACATAGTACGCTCTTCTTTTGATTTTAATAGAAAAAAATTGTATGGCATTTAATTCCGAAAATATTATAATTGGAAATATCAAATTGTAAAATTGTTTGTATTTTTATAAATTAATACAGTTTGATTAATATGATGAAAATCTAAGTAAAGAGGCATGTAGATGTTAAGTCATCCCGCTGAGCAAAACTGTTTATTGACTATTACTTTGTTTATTCCAAGATCCCAGACTCCATTCGACGAGCTAAGCAGTACAACCAGACGTGTCAATCACGAAGGATTTGACACTGAGATGCTTCTCTCCCTTTCTCGTATAAAACATTATCTAGCCGACTACAGCCAGCCTTAATAAGCCTTTATTCACATTTAACTTTGTTTTAAAGCGATAGATTCAATACTGACAATAATAGAAAGAGACGAACAGACAAATATGGCTCGGCTGCTAATACCAATAAAAAATATTTATTTTGTTTATTCAATTAAAATATTAATTATAAATTTAATTATAATTGTAAAAATTATAATACGCCAAGGTCTTAATCATTTTTTTACATTTTTTTTATTGCTTGCCGGATTTACACCAAGTGAAGAGATTATTTTATAAGTATAGTTACAATTTCGTAGCCTTAAGGATGTAAACAAGATGCATTTTGTTTGACTAGATTAGATACAATTATAGCTATTCAATTCATCTGGTGACAGGACGTTGGAATGTACTCTTAGCAGGAGCGTCTCGGTAATGGGGTCGGCCTGGTGATCGCGTTTGGGTGTTCCAGAAGCATACCTGCATACCTGCTGCTAAAGAAACTAATTTAAAATATCCAACCTTCGTGAAGCGGAGGTCAGGTACGTGATGCTGTGCCACATACTTGGACAGCGTATGTCCATATGGGTGTTATTAGTGTCTTGATGAGCAGCGCTTTGGTGGCTATGTGCAGCTTATTTGAAAAGTTTCGTAGCCAGTCGAGTTGGTAAAGCCTTTGTAGCCTGCGATCTAAATGGACGCCCAAACAGCATTGAGAGCTTGCATCTTCATTGAGCTAACCTTCAAAGACTAGCCTTGGACAGCTGTTGGGTCACAACGTGAATGTTACACAGGCGGATTTAGCACAGTTTATGGCCACGTTCCAGTCTACAACCCAAGCTTCTAATATGATCAACCAGTTTTACTTACCGCCAGAAGCAGCTTGCAGTAGTTGCGTGGGGTCCTCTGCAGTGTTGTGCCATTTACCTTGAGGAATGTCGGCCGTACATAGCGTATACAATACCGGCCTGAGTACACTGCCTTGAGGGACGCCTGATATGATTTTCTTTGTTGTTGAAAGAGTGTCTTTAATTGCAACTCTAAAAGTTCGTCCTGTCAGTAATGAACTGATTAAGCTGAAGTAAGCCGCTGGTAGTTGAGACTTTAATTTAAATAGGAGGACCTTAAACCAGACATAATGAAAGGCTTGCTTAAGCTCTAGAAATACTCCTACACAGATTTCTTTTCGCTAGAATGCTTGTAATGCGTGTTGAACGACACGATGACACGATTGGTGGTCCGGGACAAGTCGCTTGACTTCATCAAGCTCCATAATCCTGCAAACCAATAAACGCTCAACGATTTTTGACAGCGTTGGCAGAAAGCTTATTGGTCGGCATGACTTTAACCGTGTTGGCTTACCGGGCTTACGGGGCTTATTACGATATTTGTACATTTCCACTGTCTGAGCATGAAGTTGAATATAATGGTGAATGCCATTACGGCTTTGTACGGGAGTTCCTTGGCTCTGTTGTCAACATCATTGCATCCAGGCACAGAGAGGGTGAGCTTCTGAGCAATGGCGAGCCGCTGCCTGTCGGCAAAGAACAAAATCAATTAGCATAAGACTGCCGAAAAGGGTAGAAGTGAAAATTAATATCGGACTGTCGAAGGGGGCAGAAGTGCAAAATAGCGAATTAGTTTTAGAATTAGAATTATCACTGTTAGGCGCCGTGCCTTTGTGGATTGTCGCCAGGCTCCGTTGGGTTGCGTACGCGTGGGCTGTTCGATGTTCCGACTAGAATATTTCTGCCGTAGTCTCTAGCATGTTATAGCAAAGAGAATTATTGTACATTGGTTATATCTGCCCCGGCACTCAGCGTCCCAGCGATTTTCAAATATAATTGTGAACACATACTGGCCAGACTGTTATTTGTACCGAGGCCTAGGAACTACTTTACAAGATGGACACTGGGGCGTGGCATAGTAGTGAGTCATTGAGTAATAAAATAAAGAGCGGAATTTTGGATCTCAAGCTCTTACTCAACATAATTCGTGAGCGACAACAAGGTTCGCGCATATTCTATTGCTGTGCCTTGCATAGTCACAAACATACGTATTCTTCTTCTTGGTCTTGGTTTCCACTTGCAGCATGCCGGCCGACTTTTCATTTTTGGGCGACCAGCACACTTTTTCCCCAAGTGGGATATTTTAACTTTTCCTTAGTGCTGAAAGTACTGATCCTAAAGCTAAAATGGTAAATCAATATGAAGGAAAAATTGTTCTTCATATTTGTTAAACTATAATAGGAACTCTGATTTAAATATGTTTTGTATAAACATTTCGTATATTATTTGCATAAAAAAGGGTATGCCTCGATGCGCCAAAATAATACACACATTATCGAGCCAATGCATAAGTATATGTGTGCGCTGACCATTAACATGCACGAAAACCTGTAGGTTGCAACTTCATTTATGCGATGTCGCAGCTAAAGTTTCTATGCGAGTGTGCAATTTTTCGTCGCGCCGAATCAGGGACCATTTGATTTTTTTTTAGTATGCTACTCAGGCAGGCAAAAGTTCTAGCTTCTGGCACCGCGCCTCGTAAGCAAACACAACAGCAATGCGTCGACGAATGAAGACAGACGAGGAAAAAGTTGTTGTCTCTTTTCGTCGTGGGCTCCCGCCTATGATCTTAAGCTACTGCACTCTTCTTTGCTTTTTTCTTTGTTGCAATCCCTGCGCACCTCTCCTATGAACTCAGTTTCTCTACCTGCTAGAGCAAATCCAGCCGAAATTATTGATGTTGTTGCTTACCCCGCTCCCCCGAAGTAGCCCAGATCCTTAACTCTGCTCGCAAACCTCGAACAAAACAAAAAAGAGGACAATGCGAGCTCTTGTTGATTTTCAGTTTTGTTGTTGCATCCTATGGGAAATTTGCCTATGTTTGAATTTGCTTTTGCAGACCAACCTTAATTCGTTCCTGCCAACCAAATAACTGTAATAAAATCTCGGATCCAAAATTCCGCTCTTTATTTGATTACTCAATGGTAGTGAGTTAAGAGCCCATTACTGATTCACAAATATGAATAACATACTACAGATATAATAATAACCTTAATTAATGTATGCCCTTATCACTTATCTAACCGCAGACAACTATTTCATTGCGGACTGTAACTAAATTTGTGCTGCTTAAAGTAAACTAAATTTTGTTTGTAGTGTAAATAAATAAATAAACAAGTACCGTACGCAACGAACAGTACACGCCGCTTGGGGAACAAAAACGAAAAGTCGAAAAAAAACGAAGACTAACGCCAGCGCATGTACAGTCGACGGCAACAGCAGCATTCACAATTAGTGAACTGCGTGCGTGGCGACTGCGCTGCTCTTATGAACTAGTTCAAAGTAGATAAGAGAGTGCGAAGTAACGGAACCGAAAGCGACAGAGCGACATACGGAGGAAAGGCTCAGATAGGCTATGCAAGAATTAGTTGGGTATATGCGACGTGTTGGAACACACATGGGTCTTTGGACTGATTAAGTAGGCGAACATAAAATCAAATAATATTAAGGTAAAAATATAATACAATTTAATATTAAAAAAAAGTTATAAAATTTTAATAAAAAAATTAAAACAAGATATAAACTAAAAAAATTAAATTATCAAACTAAACAAATTAAGTTGAATAAAAAAAAATAATAATAATAAATCATTGCCGGGGAGTTCGGGTTGGAGAAGGAAAAGGTGATGGGCAAGCGGTTGGCCACCTTCATCAAATACAGAATGCATAGTGCGGAGGTGTGGACGCGCCTGGCCGAGCTAGAAACTCAATTTGCCAAGACACCGAATACCGTGGCCACCGTAATATAGGGTTGAGACTTTTAGGCAGAAACTGGAGACAAGTGTAGCTATTTAGAGGGGACGCCGTCAGGCCACTATCCCTTTGTCGCTGCCGAGATCCCAGTACAGTGACCACAACAGGAGAAGAGAGGGCACATGTGGCAGAACAAGTACGAAAGTGGGGCTTATGTTTCGATGGCCGAGCGGATCCCTTGGCATTGGAGTCATGGGAGTCGTTTGGGGCGAAGTTCCTGGAATTCTTCTTGCCGCCCAGATACTTCGAAAACATTAGGACCCTCATGCATGTGAATTACAATGCAGCCAGGAAGCTCCATTGGGTATACGAGAATGCCGTGCCGGACTACCGGCTGTATATACACCGGAACGACTAAGGAAATCTGACGCAGCTCACCTAAATGACAGTGCAGAACGAAAGCATGACGAAACAGAGCCAAGAGTATGGATATGAAGCCTCAGCGGCCCGAGATGTGCTGACCCCAGCTTCAGCGGGTTATCCAAAAGAGAGTAGCAGCCCGAGGTTGTCATACAATCCTTTTCGGTCGATCCTGCAATCAGTGTCTCCGGCACAGAGTGGAGGAGCAATCCCGCAGCCTGGTAGGGGAAACGATCCATAGGATGATCGAACAAGCGGATGCACTGCCGTTCGACGAACGACGGATGTTTTTTAGATGTGCGCGTGAAGGGCACTTTGCAAACGACTGTAATAATCCGCTCCTGGACTTTTGCCGGCAATGCGGCGCGAATCCATTTCGCAGGCAGGAATGTTGCCAAGGAGGCAACTAGGGAAACTCGTAAAGGCGTCACTTACTCGAAGTTTTGTTTTGTTCTTAAACGATGTCGAAGTGCAGCACATACAGACGACTCAGACGCAGATACGGCTGGCGGATGGATCGCCGCTAGAAATTAAACAGGTGCTGGTGTTGGACAGGCAGTCCCGCCCGATATGAGGTAAGCATGCCTCAAGAGGGGAGTTGCAACGCTGATAACAGCAGGCAATCTAGAGAATATTAAGAAGCTGTCAAAGGCGGCACTCCCTTGACGGCAAGGTATCAGGGTGATGCGGCAAAACTGGACCTGAATGGACAAGCCATTGGACAAGCCATTGCGCTCGGAGAAAGCAAAGAAGCGAATATGGGTTGGTTGCATCAACTTGTTCCAAAGGCGAGTAGGAGGATAGCCATTGACGAGACGGAGGCACTGCAAACTAGCCCCGCAGTCACCCAGTCATAGAAAGTTTGAGGAAGTCAAACCGAAGACAGACGAGAGATTGCGGTGATCATCACGATCAGTCACGAGGAAGTAGGCGCTGGATAGACCAGAAGCGTACGTCGAGGATGTGACAGACGAGTCGTACGCATCCGACAAAACAGACGGCGACAAAATCCGACGGCCCTGACGCGAAGAAGGGTCGCGGTTCATGGCTCCAGAGAGAGAGAGGGAAACGCCTTCTATATTCGACTTACGTGGTTTGACTGCTCGGAATTCTACGTGGAAGTGGGTGACGGTTACCTCCAACTGATGCGGATGGCCAACACAACCATTTTTAAAGAGTGCGCGAACGCTCGGAGTCCGCTGCCGTACGTCACCGAGCAGGCCTCCTCTCCCCCGCTGCTGGTCCTGCCTGAGCCATCGCCGGCAGTCTAACCCCACCGTTCACAGCTTGTGAAGGAGTAATCTCCATCAAGGGAGATGGACAAGGCGACAGCCTGTCAATCGGTGTGGACCACGACCAGACCCACCCGAACCGGAACGACCTCATCGGACGTACACGACAATCGAGGGCCGCGCGAGTTGACGACCACCTCGCGGCCTTGCAAAGGCCAAGTCGGCCAAAGTGGTCCAAGGACAAATTATCGATTTTACCGCCATCGACGCTGCCGAGAGAAACGTCAATCTCACCGACGCCGTCACCATGCCAAGAAGCGACTCAAGAAAGCTCGACCCCGACGCCAATGCCAGCTCGACGAGATGCCGCCACCATCACCACCACCCTTTTGCTGGGCTGGAGGTGATGGATCCCAGCCGAGGGTATACACGAAGGACGGACGGCTACCGGTGGAGGTGATAAGGTGCGACCAACTTGCCGTTGTATTTGCGACCGATTCACCCTAAGAGAGGGCGGATGAAAAATGTGCATGAAATTTAAACGCAGTTCAATTTACGCATGGACTATCCCCGAGCACTTACCACGAGCACCCTTAGGCAGTGTACATTTGTAGACTATTCCAAGGAACCGTTGGATGGCGTATGGTTGTTTATTTCTGCACCGGCACTCAGCGTCCCAGCGATTTACAAATATTCTTGTGAAAACATCCTGGCCCGACGGATCCAGTATTTGCCTTATTCTCGTCCAAACGGATCCAGATGCCGCCGACACTCATGATTGGGGGCAACTGTCTGAGTCTGAGCCTGAGTCACCAAATTTGGTTTAGTTATTATTATTATAAATATTTCGGATTTTGGATACCTCCCCCATATTCCCCTAATAACAAAAAATATTTGTAATTGCAAGCACAGCCACAATTCTTACTACTCAGTTTGATCGTCAATATATACTACGTCAATACTACTACTATACTATAGTACAATAAGAATGCAATAAAACAAATTTCATCAAATCGCTTAAGAAACACAGAAGCTATTAAAGAAAATGTATTTGAATATTGGCAAACCACGTGGTGACAAGTGGTGTGGGGACTAACGTGTAATTATTACTTGAATAATACGCGTATCTGCACACACTGTTAGAACTGCGACTATGCTGAGGGCGGCTGGAAGCAAATCGTTGGCATGGCCACGTCTCTGCCAAGGGTGCTGACTAATGGTATTCGGGCAAAGAGAGGACAACTCTTCTGAAATTACCCCAATCCAAGGTGGAACAGCATATGCCGAAGGATTCCTAAACGAGGGGGTGCTCGGCCGTTAGTATGCGGACTCTCAAAACCTGTCGCCCGCCAGTTTTATTTTTCGACCTTACTTGGTAGACGGGTTATGCTGCGGGCGAACTCCCCTTCCAGTTCACTCATGGAATTAAAAATGAATGAAAAAATTAAATTTATGAATGAGCCTAATGCGGCTCAAATAGCATCACCGCAGCTTTACGGCTGCCGGCCTCCACCCTCTCAAGATGTGCTGTTGGTTACCAAGGGGAGAATCTAGAAAGTCTACAACTTGTTTACATAAAGAGTTGGAATGTGCTACTTTCTCGTCGAGGAAAAGTTTGTCCTGGCAGGATCCGATATCGGACTCTAATGTCACACTCAGTGATCTCAACGAAGCATCCAGCGAGATCCCTCAGAGATCCGTCTACATTTAAACCCTGAGATCGCCTTTATTATTATGACAAAGAAGCTGTTCAAGGTAGCTATCGCCAAAGTGCTCCCCAGAGCAGCTGCTCTGAAAGCTGCAAAGGTGCCACCGCTGACGCCACGGTAAAAAAGGGTCGCTCAGTCGAAAAGTCTTCGGAGCTTGGTTTATCTAAGAAACCGTAAAATACGCCTTCAAAGTTGACAGCGCCATCGGACAGTCGGATGGCGAGCGGTGTAAAGCTCGGTTTCCACCCTGATGTTTGGGACGCCAAGTGTAAAGCCAGTCAAACTCTGCTTTGGCAGGACCAGACTTATCCTTAAGAACACGGCACTTAGGGAAAAAAGCAGCGCCGGTCCCTCTACGCCTCTACATGGCGTCCAAGCTACCGAAGAATGTTCATGGGAACGACTCCTGACAAGGCAAAAGCGGTTGCCTTGTCCAACACTCCGCGAAGAGGAGCGTCGGCCACCATGTGAGGGACCATAGTTTATAGGTGGCCAGGTCCGAGGATTACGAGGATTGCGGCTCATGTAAGTTGTTATATGAACGATCCTATCTTATCCTTCTGGATAAAAGCGTAAGGCACTTCCCTCTAACAAACTTTACCTCCAGGGACCTAGTTTCGTATATCATTGAGGTGGCTACGGCAGAAGGAGCGATGGAAAATGTAGTGGCGTCTGCACATCGACTTCTGCTGAAGGACGAGCAAACAGCTAGTCATTGGCTGTGTTATTATTAAAAATTGGCGGGTTACCGACGAGGCCACTCTTTCAGATCACCAGTACATCAGATTTTATCTCCCAGGCCAAGCGGAACTCCTTTCCAATTCTTTTAACGCAAAGAAAACACATTATTACCTGTACAAAGCCTTAGTGGTTTCGAAAGGTGAAAAACTTCGTGGCAGCTTTAACTTCACGAGGTAGATAGAATTGGCGACTAGACAAGTTCAAGACTTGCCTTTAACCTCCTACCATGACCCCATCAGGCGAAACGTGAGGTTCCCTGGTGGAGCGAAGGCCTGGCAAATCAAAGGTAGGAGGTCAGACGGCTAAAAGGGCCAAGTCAATTAGAGACTCGTGGGACACATACAGATGCGCGAACACTGAGTGTAATAAGAACATTAGACGCGCCAAACGCGGTACCTGGCGCACCTACTGCGAAAGTGTGGAGTCACTTCCAGAAGCAGCGAGATTGCAAAAGGTGTTGGCCAGAGGGTCATCTAATGGTGTGGGGCTCCTAAAAAGAACAGATGGTTCTACAGGATTGACGGAAAACGCTAGAGCTACTATTTCAGGTGTATTTCCCCGGTTCTGTTATAAGCCCGGAAAACCCCATTAATGATGGGGATACTGAACCACCAGCGAGACGTGCTTACAGTCTGTCGGGTGTTATCTTCGATGCTGACAAGGTCAGGTAGGCAATTTATTGGGCGAGCTACACTTGGTGGTACATTCCGCTATCTTGGAGGGAGGTAAATGTGGTTTTTATTCCCAAGCAAGGGAACCGTCCCTTGGATCAACCTAAGTCGTGTTGACCAATTAGCCTTACATCCTTTCTGATTAAGGCCGCAGAACGCCTGTTGGACTTGCATATCCGGTGCAGATTGCAAAATACCAATCCCCTGCACCATACAGAATTCGGCTACATCAAAGGCAGATCGACAACACTGGCTATCAGTCAATAACCAGGGCGTTAGCATCTTGGGGGGTCGACTTCTTCTCAATTACCTGGATATAGAGAATGCTTCTGTACAGAGACATTAGATCTTCACTGGACGCCACCACTGTCCGCATCCGAGCGGACAAAGGGTGTCCACAGGGCGGGGTCCTGTCGCCCCTTCTTTGGTCCCTAGTGATGAACTACTGGCGAAACTATCGGAGCTAGGCATCGATACCATAGGGTATGCTGATGAGCTGGCAATAATGGTCTCCGGAAAGTTCGGCTTAACCATCACCGACTTGATGCAAACAGCACTCAATACGGCACTAAGATGGTGCACAGATGAGGGTCTCAATATCAACCCAAAGAAGGCGATTATCGTTCCCTTCACGAAACGGTACAACATAAATGTCGGACAGCTCTACATCGGTGGGACACCCGTCGAGCTCTCCAGTGAGGTCAAATATCGCGGTGTTAATCTGGATGGAGACATCCTCTCTGCAGAGTCTACACTCTGTGTCAGGGGATAAGCGCATTTTGTGGAGGTGATTCTTGACTGTGTGGTGTCTCGTGAGTTAGGACGTAGTTCCGCCCTTGAACGATTTTTGGTCTTTCTACCTGTATGTAGGCTAAAGCTCTGCATGAATATCAAAGCCATCATACTTGTTATTACAGTTGCAGTTGCTCGAAGGTGCTTATCTTTTCACGAAGTGAAACTAGTATATTCGGCTTATGCAATGTCCGCCATGCTGTCCGTCCGTCTGTCCGTATGAACGTAATTTTTTTCGTCGGTATTGAAGCTAGAGACTTGAAATTTGAAATATATACTCGTGAATATCCGTGGCAGATAAAGTATTAAAGTTTTCGGGGTGCGCCCACTGGGGCATGGTAATTCCATTAATTCTCTGTGTCTCCCTCACTTTTATAGCTATATGCATAAAATGTATACCGACAGATTGCTGAGTGCAATCAAATTTTTGGCTACGCCCACTACCGCGCCCACAATGTCCAAAACTCGATATGTGCACAACATCAATGATGCCAGTGCAACAATGCTGCCGCCATCTATTGCATATTTTTTTTTTAATTACCTAAATTATTATTGTTTGGTTTTGACTGCTTACACTATTTCGAATTCTTGGAATTTGTATGCGGTTGATTGCTCATTGTTGAAAGCTGCCGCATATCAATATACTCTGTTCAAAACCATATTATCTTTATATTAATAAAAGGGACATAATCAGTCCTACATTTGGGGGCTCAACCTTTCAAGCGTACTATATTTAAAACGCTCAAGCCATACACAAAAAAAGTGCAGCTGCATTGTTGGAGTACAGAAAGTAACAAAGTAACAAACAGTTAAAACTGCAGTAGCGGGACAAGGACAGCGGTACCGCATTACAACACGATCGCAAACAGCAAAAAGTCCAAGAAAACTCACCACGAATATACCGATAATAAGAAAAGTAATGCACGTAGCAAGAAGAAGAAGTGAAGCAGACATAAAAGCAGCAGCAGAACTATTCGATGAGTAGCAAAAATGAGTGAATTACAGAAGATTAGCAATATAAATACGGAGCGAATAATTAGGTTGCTAACATTAAAAATACAAGCAGACGAATGTCGAGAAAACGAACCTAAAATTACACCGGATAATTTTGCTAAAATCGTACCAGATTTTGATGGCGACAGTGTGCCGGTAGAGCATTGGTTTGCAAATTTTGAGCAAAACGCAGACCCATACGAATTGAACGATAAACAAAAGTATGTGCAAGCACGCGGCAAATTGACGAAGCTGGCTAGTTTGTTCGTGGAGTCTGTGGTCTGTTGAGAAGTGCCGCTATACACACAAAATTGAAAGAGAAAAATTATCCGTTTTATGAGTATGTGTTGTATATAAAGAAAATTGCCGCGCAAGGGCAAAAAGACGAAGAATCGGTAATTAGATATATCATCGACGGATTGGATATTAAAAACGAGTACAAATTTAATATGTACATTTGTAAATTATTTCACGAGCTGAAGCTCAATGTATGAGCTTTATGATCGCAAGTGTGTGCGTGAAAAACCGTTAAAACAATACAGTGGAGGCAAGAAAAACATGTCTGTTGGAAAAGTGCGAGTTGTTTCAATTGTGGCTCAGCTGACCACATGAGAAAAGATTGTAGAGCCGAAACGAAATGTTTTAAATGCGAAGACGTTGAACACATATCCAAGAATTGTCCACAAGTGACACAAAGAGTGCAGGTGGTGAAAGACAATAAACGACTGAAAGCGGTGATGCTGTATGCCACAGAAATTGCAGATAGAGAAGCTGCATTTACATCAAACAGCGAGAATGGCATCGATCAGGCCTGCACAACGACGGGAGTTGCTCGTGGCAACGGTCAAGTGGAGCGCGTCAACAGACGCATTTTCTAAATTATATGCAAATGGCCAGCTGAGAATTCTTCAAAGTGGTACAAATTTGTATCTGGCGTGCAAAGAGCTATAAATTCGCATGTTCATTGCTCTACCAAGAAGACGCCCTTTCAACTTATGTTTGAAGTGAAAATGCAGAGCAAAATGCGACAGAATCTTATCACTGCTGGAAGAAGAAATTATTGAGGATTTCTAAGGCAAAAGTATTAAAATGCGAGAAGAAGCTAAAACTCAAATTCAGCAGGCGCAGCAAAAGTTACGATAGGAACCGTAAGAACGAGAAGAGTTATCAAGAAGGTGATTTGGTCGCAATAATGCGCACCCTTTTTGTTGCGGGAAAAAAGATCGCTAGTACATTTCTCGGACCATATGAAATCACCAATTTTAAGCGCAACGGACGTTATGAGGTGACAAAAACTGCTCAAGTAGAGGGTCCAACTGTAACAGCAACCAGTTCGAACTATATGAAATTGTGGAAGTACGCCAATTCGAACGAGGAGTTGTTGTCGTCTAGGACAGACGACGGTGATCAGGATGACCGAATGTAACGAGTGGCATTATTGATCAAGTGGCAACATCCATCAGTAATAGCAGAGTGGCAAAGAGAGAGTGCGAGATGCAGCAGAAGAGTTACGTTTCGGCAGTCGAAGGCCTAAGTCGTAACGCGGAGAAAAGTACTCAAGTCATCAATTCGTCCAGTCGTCAAGCGATCCAGTTGGATGTTGTTGAAAATTACCGCATATCAAAATACTCTGTTCAAAACCATATTATCATTATATTAATAAAAGGGACATTTTTTTTTTTATTAGTATTTGTAAGGGAGTTTCGCAACAGGGACTTTAGTGACACAGCGACCAAATTGCGCTCTTTTGTGCCAAGGGGCTCCCTATGGGGACAAGAAACGCTCTGCCTCCCTTATGAATGAGAGCAGATCCCTTGTCGAGGAATTTCTGAACATATAATAATAATAAATTCACTGCATAAATACTTCCTCCTACTCCAAATAATGGCTGGGAAATTACATAAAATGTGCTTGTCCCGACATCCGCTCTGCAGAGTCTACACTCTGTGACTGTGTGGTGTCCCGTGAGATAGGACACCAAGAGCCGTATTTCTGACCTTGAAAGATTTTTGGTCTTTCTACCTATATGTGGGCTGACCAGCTCTTTAGCTTGTCGTAACCCAGGTTTTGTTGAACTGTAGATTCCCCTCTCCTTCTTTGACTATTCCTCCATCAACTCTTTGACAGAGGCCCAGCTTAACCCACAAAAGGGTTCAGGTCCAAGAAGGGGGTCTGCGGAACCAGCCCTAGCTAGCCCGTTCGGAACTTCGTTGCCGGAAATTCCGGAATGCCCTGGGACAAACAAAACAAAGTGTGACCCGGTTTCGATGTGAGAGTTGCTGGAGACAATTCCAGCAATGAGGAAAGAGCTTGAATGGCATCTTAGCAATCTGAAAAGATATTTATGGTGGCTCTTCTTATGCCCTTGTCAAGGATATGACTGGAGCAGGACTGAATGACGTGGATCTCAGAATGAAAATCACTGGGCCATGTACCCATTGCAATCGAGATTTTGGTGTTGGGTCCTGTGATCCCCGCACCAACCCATTGATTAGCTTTTGATTCGTCTGTGAAGCACTGCAGGCTCATGCGATCATGATTACAAGGGTTGCCATTATCCCATTCCCTACGCTCTGGAATAAGATTCTCTATATCCAGGTAATTGAGAAGGAGTCGCCCCCCCTAGATGCTAACGCCCTGTTTATTGATTGATAGCCAGTGTTGTCGAAGGTCCCTTCGACGTCTAGGAAGGAGCACAAAGTAATTTCCTTCGCTTCGAATGCCTTTCCAATCTTACTGACTATCTGATGTAAGGCGATCTGTCAATCTGCCTTTGATGTAGCCGAATTCTGTATGGTGCAGGGGATTGGTATTTTACAATCTGCACCGGATATGCAAGTCCAACACTCGTTCTGCGGTCTTAATCAGAAAGGATGTAAGGCTAATTGGTCAACACGACTTAGGTTGATCCAAGGGACGGTTCCCTTGCTTGGGAATAAAAACCACATTTACCTCCCTCCAAGATAGCGAAATGTACCACCAAGTGTAGCTCGCCCAAAACAGGCCAATTAGTGGACTAAGTATAGCTTCTAGGCTGTGAAGGTAGCGAACGATTTAATGGCCCACCTGACCTTATCAGCAACGAAGATAACACCCGACAGACTGTAACCACGTCTAGCTGGTGGTTCAGTATCCCCATCATTAAAGGGGTTTTCCGGGCTTATAACAGAACCGGGGAAATACACCTGAAGCAGTAGCTTTAGCGTTTCCCGTCAATCCTGTAGAACCATCTGTTCTTTTTAGGAGCCCCACACCATTAGATGACCCTCTGGCCAACACCTTTTGCAATCTCGCTGCTTCTGGAAGTGACTTCACACTTTCGCAGTAGGTGCGCCAGGTACCGCGTTTGGCGCGTCTAATATTCTTATTACACTCAGTGAGCGCGCATCTGTATGTGTCCCACGAGTCTCTAATTAACTTGGCCCTGTTTAAGAGCCGTCTGAACTCCTTCCTATGATTTGTCAGGCCTTCGCTCCACCAGGAGCGATGGGGTCTTCGGGCCGCACTATCATGGTAGGAGGTTAAAAGCAAATCTTGAAGTTGCCTTGAGACCAATTCTATATCCCTAGTGGAGTTAAAGCTGGCAACCAGTTGATAAACTTTTTTTGGTTCAAAGAATCGGAAAGGAGTTCCGGTTGGCGTGGAAGATAAAATCAGAGTGGCCTCATAGTTAACCCGCCAATTTTTAATAATATCGGAAAAAGAACTGCTAAATAGACTGAGGTCTAGTACCTCTTCCCTGATTGCGTTTATAAAAGTGGGTTTGCACCCTCTATTTGATACATTTAATTGACTACACAAAAGATATTCAAGAAGGCACTCATCCCTTCTCTTGACGTAACTACTACCATAGATAGTGTGATGGGCGTTGGTGTCACAGCCAATGACAAGCAGTTTGTTCGTCCTTCGGCAGAAGTCTACGAGCCGCTGAACCTCCACAATTTCATTCGCTACTTCTTTCAATAGTTGACGAAACTAGGCCCCTGGAGATAAAGATTGTTAGAGGGAAGTGCCTTACGCTTTTATCCAGAAGGATAGCTGCGCGAGGCGCTCCGCCCAATCGCTCATATAACAACTTACATGAGCCGCAACTTAATCCTTGGGCCTGGCCACCAATCAACCATGGTTCCTGGAGGAGAGCCAGGTTGATGTTTTGCTCGCGAAAATCCTGCACATGGTGGCCGACGCTCCTCTATAGTGGTGTATGTTCGCCTGAAACACCTTTAGTGTGCTCATATCTACTTCGCGGGGACATTAGCAGGACCAGCAGCCAAACTAGTGGATGGACCCGAGCCAGGTTCCGGGTTTGTTGTTGGGGCAACAGCCGGCACCACGCACTGCTTTAGCGTCCCTCGTAGAGGAACTGGCGCTGCTCTTTTCCTTAAGTGCCGTATTCTTAAGGATAAGTCTGGTCCTGCCAAAACAGTACCAGACTTTTCCGCCGCACTTAATCAGCGACTGCGGCGATGCGTGATCCACCATGATGGTTAACTGAAGCATGGCGCCACTCGTGGACCGCTGCACTACCCTCCATTGGCTGGTGCTGAAATCGTTCAGGGCACCTATCTCGTTGGGTAGCTCCATGCTGTTGGCGAAGCAACCTCGGATAAGGTGCGCCCGGAGGAACTGGCTTTCCTCCAACAGCTCAACTTCGAGCGAACTGCAGGCCTTGATATGGCTGAAGTGGCCCTCACCCACTCGCCTGCGTTGTTGTCGTAGCAGACGAGCATGAGCCAATCCGTTCTCGGAACAACACTTTCGAACTTTGGCTTCACACCTAGCGTCACACACGTCAAGGTGGAAAATAAGATCGCCGCCTTTAGCGTTGCCAGCTTGACACCGCTCGCCATTCGACTGTACGATGACGCTGTCGACTCTGAATGAGTATTTTTCGGCTTCTTTGCCAAACCGAGCTCCGGAGACTTTTCGTCTGAGCGACCTTGGTGACCGCTTTTGACCTTGGCGACAGCGGGGGCACCTTTGCAGCTTACAGAGCAGCTGTTCTGGGGAGCCCTTTGGCGTTAGCTGCCTTGAACAGCTTCATTTCGCGGTTTGTCATCTTAATAACGGCGATCTCAGGATCAGGTGTAGACGTATTACCTGAGAACCTGCATCCGTCAAACCCGATCTCTGAGGGATTTCAATGGATGCATCGTCGAAATCGTTGAGTGTGACGGCAGAGACCGAAAACCTAGCGGAACAAACTTTTTCTCGACGAGAAAGTGGCACACTCCAACTTTTTATCCAAGAAAGTTGGTGGTCTTTCCGGATCCTCCCCTTGGTGACCAACATCACCGCTTGGAAGGGTGGAGGCCGGCAGCCCTACAGCTGCGGTGACAGAAATAGGCTCAAACGTGCAGGTTGAAGCCCGAGGTGATGCTATTTGAACGGCATCAGTCTCATTGTTTTTTGAAAAATGTTGGTTCATTTAGAATCGCACGAATGAACGGGAAGAGGAGCTCACCCGCTGCATAGCCCGTCTACCGCGAGAGGTCGAAAAATAAATCTGGTGGGCGACAGTACAGTTATCCAGAGTCCGCATACTAACGGCCGAGCACCCCCTCGGTCATGAATTCTTCGGCATATGCTGTTCCACCTTGAATTGGGGTAATTTTCTGAAAAGTTGTCTTCTATTTGCCCGACTACCATTAGTCAGCATCCTTGGCAAAGACATGGCCATGCCAAGGATCTGATTCCAGCCGGCCTCACGAGGAGAGTATAGTCGCACAGTGTGTGCAGATACGGCGCGTATTATTCAAGTAATAATTACACGTTAGGTCCCCTTGCACAACAGTTAGCTGACGACCATAAAAGGGCCATAATCAGTCCTACATATATATACATACACACATAAATATACATATATTTAATACTCAAAGTCATTGACATTAAAAATATTTGGACTGTTAACCAAGGTAATTTTTTGTCTAACATAAAACGAACATAACATACAAAACATTTATGTTAACATAAGTAGTGTTAATCATATGCACCAACCGCAGCGGTTTCTGCATGCACTTTTCGGCGCTAGCGCTATAGCGCCGAAACGAAATTAGAAACAGTCACCCAAGCCACAACCTTCTGTTATACTCGTTCAGTTTCAATTGGAATTCTATGTTGTATCTTATTGGATAGGTATAAATAACTGAAAACAACTGCATTTCGTCAAAAACGAAATGGTTGGTGTCGATGATGTCTAACACGTTGTTCAGGTGACAGTTGTGATCGCGCGGAGGCAAACTGTTTTTTTTTTTTTGGTATTTTGTACTTATTATTATTATTATTAACACACATCGTGCTAGGGTAAATGTTTTAGTTGTTATTACACTGTGAACATGTAATCCGCTGTCGGTTACACCCGACTGCAACGTTCTCACATGTTAGGGTCTATAATTTTGACACATACTTTGACCTTATATTTTGATACACTAGACTCTGTTGACGATACTCCACTAATTTTTGTGCTCGCCCTCCCTCTAGGTAATTTTAATATCTGGACTGCTTCCTCAGATATGATTGTAGTTTGCGACCCACTATCAATTAATGCCCGCAATTTTTCGTATTCCCCAGTGCTTGATTTTATCAAGACAATTGCTGTCGCTAATTGCGCTTGCCTTTCAGCCAGGCATGTGTTCACTCTTTCTCTTCTTTCAAAGTGAAGCATGTGGTGGGATTTCTTGCATTTTGCACATCAAATTGCACCTCGTGCACCTCTTGATACTCGAATGCTTCAAGTATTTTGGACATCATTGTGCCTTTCTTACTGCTTCTGCCCTTTCTACTGGGCTCATGCCTTTAAATTTATAAAGCATTGTAATGCATAATGCCCTGCTGGCTTGCAAACTGGGCAATTTTCCGAAAAGTCCTTATTGCCTTTGGGTTTTTGCTCCTCATCCTCCAATGAGCATAGAGCCCTCAACCTTTGCTCTAAATACTCCATTACGTCGGACAAATTTTTAACTTCTTTTGTTATTTTTACAAGACTTTTTCATATGATTGCAAGGTTTCTATAATCCGATTTAATTGTTCGGAAAATATTTTTTATAGCGCTTGGTTAATAATTCCCAAGTCGCATTGAAATTTTCCGCGGAGCCTATTAGCAAATGAGACACTATGCATCTTGCTTCTCCTTTTAATGCCGCTTTTAAATAATTAAAATTAAGAGATGGACTCAAATCCTCTCTTGATTGAACCAACTCTGTGAATATTTCGGCAAAAAGATTCCACTCTTTGGAATCCTCATAAAAGGATGGTACCTGCATTTTTGAGAGCATTGGCGTCTCCTCTATTTTGACTGGGCAACATTCAGTTTTTGGTTGACCATTGTCTTTAATTTGCTCTGCTAGCTCTTGTATCATGTTTTGTACATCGAATTCTAGCGTTTTAATCTCCCTATTAAAGGCAATATTGCTGTCAAACATTGTTTCAAAAACACACATTATTCACATTCACATTATTTCTATCTCTCCCCAAAGGAATTCTATCTTTTTCTTTCTCAACCCAAACATTTTTATATTGTTTTCTTTAATATCTGCCTGAGTTTCGTTTAGATATTTATTTAACTCATCGAGCTGCCTATTGAACTCTTCTGCCCTCCTATTCATTGTATCTTTCTTAGGCATTATCCTTTCTTGGCTAATTGGTTTTGCCCTCACTTCGGGCAGTTTGCTGCTTTGGCTGTCTGTGGCTTTCGACATTTTTTCTTTAATTTTTTCTGTCACTGTCATTATCATTTCGTATTACCTTGTATTGAAGTAATCATGATCGACTACTCCAATTTTGCACAATACGCTGTGATTTGCCTGGAAATGCCTCTGCAGTTCTCCCACTTTTTCGAAATCACCCCCTTGATCTCCCTCTATATGTCTTATTCGCACCACTAATTGTGACTGCTTCATCAATAATTATATTGTTTTGTCTGACAACATTGTATACATTTCTTTTTGTTTTAATGTTTTAAGTGGACTGTCTAAAAAATTATGACTTCTACACAAAAGCCGAAGTTAAAGAGGTTTATATTTTAGACTTCTTGCACAATATCGATCAGAGTGTAAATAATGTTGAAGTCATCTTTATGGCGATCAACTCTAACGTCCTTGAGTTATGCGGGGACTATATCACACACTGCGGCTGTGGTAAACCTTCTACCAGTAGTTCACTAAGGAGGAAAGCAAGTGTGCCCAGCCTGAAAAATTACATGAGCAACTGAAATGAAAGATGAAATTAAAGCGTCAAGCAAATTGAATATACAGCACTAGACTAGTTATATGATGATACATATAAAATTTGGATTCAGAAAGTTTTGTGTGAAGAAAATCATTGCCAAAAATTAGTAGTAGCTGACGCGGTGTTCGGCGGGCTGGCTATCACGAGCAATACTTGCAAGAATTGATGGCCAGGGTTAAACTGCTGTACAGCAGGTACATCCTGCGGACAGTGATTCGTTGAGCGAGCCGTAGCGTTGGGTTTGGTCGAATGTTGGTGTTTTTATTGGAAGGCGTATTGCAAATATTTTTTGCAGACCTTAAAGTTAGCCGCATTTGATTCGCCACAGTGGCAGCAGCACCTTTTTTAATTTAATTTACACCAGCGAAAAACGACTTATACATGCACACGTATGAATATAGATAGCCTTACCAACAATCATTACAAAAAATCTCAAGTTTTCATGCCAAAATGGCGACCCCTTTACATATTTCACATAAATCCTCATGCGAAAGGCAAGCGACCGAAAATTGAAAAATATAAATTTGCGGCGCATTGTTGCTTTTGCTACAGGCATACAAACTTTGAGAGCATTGGGAGCAACCCCAGGCAATGCTCTGTAGTGCGAAGGAACATGTTGCCCAAAAATCAGCTCTCTCGCTCGATCCTCACCATTGAGTAATAAAGTAATAAGCGGAAATTTGAATCCGAGCTTTTATTACAGTTATTTGGTTCATCTTCGGTACTTTAGGATGGTCTGCAAACGCAAATTCAATCACATCAAATTTACTATGGGATGCAACAACAAAACTCTAAAAAATAACAACAGTTCGGTTAGACTTCAGTCCAGAGCTTAAGAACATAGTCAGTAGCCCACGACGAAAAGAGACAGAAACATTCCTCAAAACGGAGTAGATGGGCAACTTCAGTGCAGAGATTAACAACATAGTCAGCAGCCCACGACGAAAAGAGACAGAAATGTTTTCGTCGTTTGTCTTCATTCGCCGGCGCAGTGTTATTGTTGTTGACTTCGCGAGGCTCGGCGCCAGTAGCTAGAACATTTGCCTGCCTGAGTTCCATAGTAAAAAAATCTAATGGTCCCTAATTCGGCGCGACGACGTGACGTCACATCGGCTTCTTTTCGGCATGCAAAACTTACACAGTCGCACAGAAACTTCAGCTGTGACGTCGCGTATTGAAAAGAAGTTGCAACCTTCAGATATTCATACATGTTACTCATGCATTGGCTCGACAATGTGTGTATTATTTTGGAGCGTCAAGGCATAATTACCCTTATTTATGCAATTAATATATGAAATGTTTATACAAAACATATTTTAAATAATGGTTCCAATTATAATTAAACAAAAAATATTATTAAACAAAATATACTACTTTATTTAGAAGTTTAGGATCAGTTCTAGCAGCACTTGGGAAAAGTTGAAATACCCAACTCAGGGAAACGGTGTGCTGGTCGCCAAAAATTGAAAAATTATAAAAATTGGCCGGCCTGCGGCAAGTAGAAACGAAGCCAAGAAGAAGAAGATGTATGTTTGTGACTTTGATAGGCACAGAATATGCGCGCATATTAGGCGTTGCGTTTCCATTTTGTGTTTGCAGCCTTACCAGCTGGACTGAAGATTTTTGAGTAAAATCTCGTGATCCAATTTTCCGCTCTTTACTTTATTACTCTATGGATTTTCACGAAGCAATCCGCACGCTTACTCTCTTGCTCTCTGAGATTTTGAGCGAAATGAGGACCCGAGCAAAGCCAAAGTTGCTGTGGACCTGTCGCACAGAAAATGAGTCCCAACTTTTTTGTACCAGATGACCCATCTATATGTTAATTGGTTAGTGTTAGAACATGCTTTGCAGTTCTATTTTATTTTCGAACACTCATCTATTATCTACTACGTCAGTTACACTGATTAATTGAACATAAAATGCACAACTCGGATTTTTATTACACTTGCTCGCAGGTGCTTATTTTTAGTTATTGAACGCCACGCCCATGGCATTAACTGCAAGAACATTTTCCATTTGGCATTTTTAAGGAAATATTAATGACAGCAACAAGCTGTACAAAACTGTATATATAACAGGAAGTTGATGCTACGTGTCTCAAGTTCTTATCCTGTTATGCAATAGGCTAAGCAATGTTCAAGATCTAAAAGCATTTGCGTATTCCACAGCGTGGTGCACCGTTAGAAAAATTTCAAATGGACCCTCGTTTAAGGTCATGCTATGGATAAGAGTATCGTCCACGCGATCCACGGGACCAGCCAGCATCGAAGTGGCTCAGAATGGAAAAATCTAGTATGAGAAATAGCACTGTTCTTGGCACCGATCCGAGTCACAAGTACGTAGTTTGCCTTTGACTTGCTAGTTAGGTTGAGTTATCCAAATCTAAATTATTCATATTCGAAATATTAATCTGCGTATCCTTTACGAGAACATATTAAAACTAGTTTGGTGGCTCTAGCTCTTATAAATATGCTCGATAGACCGTGTCAAAAAATAGATAAATACTGATAATAAGAAAACGGAGCGAGTTATTGATTATTTGAAATAAATGTCTTCTGCCCGTTACATACATTTTACAAAACCTTTTTACCCATTTTCAATGGGTTCAGGGTCTAAAAATAAGTGCTTCCGGAACTTGAATTACATAACGATGTTGATTCATGCCCATACAGATGCCAGGCGCTGCGAGCATTTATCCCAGTAGGCAGTAATAGGGCTTTAGGACTTTTAGGGCTTTAAAAACCGAGGGAAATACATAGAATTTATCGATTTGTCACGTTCTCAGTGGTCATAGCCAAGAAAAATTGTTGTGGGATCTTAAGAAGAGGTCATAGTAATCTGCCTGAACAAAATGCATGTCTCTAGCTGTAAAGCTGAGCTACCTTGGCATTCATTTTTAGTTGCAACACATCGAAAGTTTCTTTGAAGCTCGGTGCGATCACTGTAGATAACTAGCAAGTCATGAATAAAAAAGCTGTCTTATTAAATTGAAGTCAAGTTTTCTTTTATCTTCACCATAGTCGTCCACAAGAAAAGATTAGGTAATCTTTTTCTGAAGCTACGGAACTTTCACCGCTTCACAACATTTGGTCCTTCGGGCGACCAATCATCTAACTTTCAGTTTTGAGGACTCTATCTCTAAAACTGCGAGATATATAGATTTTCGCGCTTTGCGCGTCCATCCAAATGTAGCTCTAAAACTTTTGAAGATATATGCTTTCGCCATTCATTGGGGCGGGAATATTAAGGTCTTAATTTTTGGGGAAGGTCAGCAATCAATATACCAAATTTGGTGGATCTAGCTCTACAATTGCCAATTTGTGCGTTCATCCGGACAGACGGCCGGACGCACAGCATGACGGACATTGCACAAACCCAATATACTAGATTCACTTTGTGAACGAGTATAAAAATAAAGCGAAGTTTGATTAAATTTCAATAGACTCACCCTAGGTAAATCACTAGTGAGGCAGATACTAAAAAAGCAATTTGAGAGACTCCACCTGTTTGTCCTGTATAACCGACCGCGACAAAGATCATGCCAGTGGCAAGCAAGAAAAGCAGCACCACAACATGTTACCCAGGCTCATCGCGAAGAGCTCCTGATTAGCTCGTACCGCATAGCCATGCTTCTTGGCAAATGTCAAGCCCATGGAAATTATAATAGAATATGTAACTATTGCAGTGGCAATAGAATCGACTGCCAGCAACGGGACCAAATTTAAACGTGGTAATGTTGGATTTGGTAAGCCTTTAGGTATTGTTCTACAAGTGGCAGAATTTTTATATCAAAGTTCCACCAATGATAGCGATCAGCTCTCCAGCCAGGGGAACATAACATCGTTTGCTTAGCTACAGCTTAAGGAATTCGTTGCAAATAGTCATAAAAATTATGACTTCTACACAAAAGCCGAAGTTAACGAGGTTTGTATTTTAGACTCCTTGCACAATATCGATCAGAGTGTAAATAATCTTGAAGTCATCTTTATGGCGATCAACTCTAACGTCCTTGAGTTATGTGGGGACTACATCACACGCTGCTGTGGCTGTGGTAAACCTTTTACCAGTGGTTCACTAAGGAGGAAAGCAAGTGTGCTCAGCCTGAAACATTACATGAGCAACTGAAATGAAAGATTAAATTAAAGCGTCAGGTACGTTGATTTTCGGTGGCTGTATTCCGATTGTGGGATGAGTAGCGGGTGCGGTATTCGGCGGGCTAGCTATCACGAGCAATAATTGCAAGAATTGATGGCCAGTGTTAAACTGCTGTACAACAGGTACATCCTACAAACAGTGATACGTTGAACGAGCCGTAGCGTTGGGTTTGGTCGAATGTTGGTGTTTTTACTGGAAGGCGTATTGCAAATATTTTTAGCAGACCTTGAAACTATCCGAATGTGATTCGCTACTCTGACAGCAGCACCTTTTTCTTATTTAATTTAAATTACACCACCGCAAAAATGCCTTTGTATGTACACATATGAATAAGTGTGCGTGCATTCTCATATCGAGAAACTTTTCTTGCAAGTGCACTTTTAGATACCCTCATCAACATAAGATTTACACATGTACATATATACATACAAACTTTGAGAGCACTGAGAGCAACCCCAGGCAATGCTCTGTAGTGCGAAGGAACAAGTTTCCCAAAAATCAGCTCTCTCGCTCGATCCTCACCATTGAGTAATAAAGTAATAAGCGGAAATTTGAATCCGAGCTTTTATTACAGTCATTTGGTTCATCTTCGGTACTTAAGGATGGTCTGCAAACGCTAATTCAATCACATCAATTTTACTATGGGATGCAACAACAAAAGTCTAAAAAATAACAACAGTTCGCTTAGACTTCAGTCCAGAGCTTAAGAACATAGTCAGTAGCCCACGACGAAAAGAGACAGAAATTGAATTGAACGCCACGCCCATGGCATTAACTGCAAGAACATTTTCCATTTGGCATTTTTAAGGAAATATTAATAACAGCAACAAGCTGTACACAACTGTATATATAACAGGAAGTTGATGCTACGTGTCTCAAGTTCTTATCCTGTTATGCAATAGGCTAAGCAATGTTCAAGATCTAAAAGCATTTGCGTATTCCACAGCGTGGTGCACCTTTAGAAAAATTTCAAATGGACCCTCGTTTAAGGTCATGCTATGGATAAGAGTATCGTCCACGCGATCCACGGGACCAGCCAGCATCGAAGTGGCTCAGAATGGAAAAATCTAGTATGAGAAATAGCACTGTTCTTGGCACCGATCCGAATCACAAGTACGTAGTTTGCCTTTGACTTGCTAGTTAGGTTGAGTTATCCAAATCTAAATTATTCATATTACGAGAGCATATTAAAACTAGTTTGGTGGCTCTAGCTCTTATAAATATGCTCGATAGACCGTGTCAAAAAATAGATAAATACTGATAATAAGAAAACGGAGCGAGTTATTGATTATTTGAAATAAATGTCTTCTGCCCGTTACATACATTTTACAAAACCTTTTTACCCATTTTCAATGGGTTCAGGGTCTAAAAATAGGTGCTTCCGGAACTTGAATTACATAACGATGTTGATTCATGCCCATACAGATGCCAGGCGCTGCGAGCATTTATCCCAGTAGGCAGTAATAGGGCTTTAGGACTTTTAGGGGTTTAAAAACCGAGGGAAATACATAGATTTTATCGATTTGACACGTTCTCAGTGGTCATAGCCAAGAAAAATTAATGTGGGATCTTAAGAAGAGGTCTTAGTAATCTGCCTGAACAAAATGCATGTCTCTAGCTGTAAAGCTGAGCTACCTTGGCATTCATTTTTAGTTGCAACACATCGAAAGTTTCTTTGAAGCTCGGTGCGATCACTGTAGATAACTAGCAAGTCATGAATAAAAAAGCTGTCTTATTAAATTGAAGTCAAGTTTTCTTTTATCTTCACCATATTCGTCCACAAGAAAAGATTAGGTAATCTTTTTCTGAAGCTACGGAACTTTCACCGCTTCACAACATTTGGTCCTTCGGGCGACCAATAATCTAACTTTCAGTTTTGAGGACTCTATCTCTAAAACTGCGAGAGACATAGATTTTCGCGCTTTGCGCGTCCATCCAAATGTAGCTCTAAAACTTTTGAAGATATATGCTTTCGCCATTCATTGGGGCGGGAATATTAAGGTCTTAATTTTTGGGGAAGGTCAGCAATCAATATACCAAATTTGGTGGATCTAGCTCTACAATTGCCAATTTGTGCGTTCATCCGGACAGACGGCCGGACGCACAGCATGACGGACATTGCACAAACCCAATATACTAGATTCACTTTGTGAACGAGTATAAAAATAAAGCGAAGTTTGATTAAATTTCAGTAGACTCACCCTAGGTAAATCACTAGTGAGGCAGATACTAAAAAAGCAATTTGAGAGACTCCACCCGTTTGTCCTGTATAACCGACCGCGACAAAGATCATGCCAGTGGCAAGCAAGAAAAGCAGCACCACAACATGTTACCCAGGCTCATCGCGAAGAGCTCCTGATTAGCTCGTACCGCATAGCCATGCTTCTTGGCAAATGTCAAGCCCATGGAAATTATAATAGAATATGTAACTATTGCAGTGGCAATAGAATCGACTGCCAGCAACGGGACCAAATTTAAACGTGGTAATGTTGGATTTGGTAAGCCTTTAGGTATTGTTCTACAAGTGGCAGAATTTTTATATCAAAGTTCCACCAATGATAGCGATCAGCTCTCCAGCCAGGGGAACATAACATCGTTTGCTTAGCTACAGCTTAAGGAATTCGTTGCAAATAGTCATAAAAATTATGACTTCTACACAAAAGCCGAAGTTAACGAGGTTTGTATTTTAGACTCCTTGCACAATATCGATCAGAGTGTAAATAATCTTGAAGTCATCTTTATGGCGATCAACTCTAACGTCCTTGAGTTATGTGGGGACTACATCACACGCTGCTGTGGCTGTGGTAAACCTTTTACCAGTGGTTCACTAAGGAGGAAAGCAAGTGTGCTCAGCCTGAAACATTACATGAGCAACTGAAATGAAAGATTAAATTAAAGCGTCAGGTACGTTGATTTTCGGTGGCTGTATTCCGATTGTGGGATGAGTAGCGGGTGCGGTATTCGGCGGGCTAGCTATCACGAGCAATAATTGCAAGAATTGATGGCCAGGGTTAAACTGCTGTACAACAGGTACATCCTACAAACAGTGATACGTTGAACGAGCCGTAGCGTTGGGTTTGGTCGAATGTTGGTGTTTTTACTGGAAGGCGTATTGCAAATATTTTTAGCAGACCTTGAAACTATCCGAATGTGATTCGCTACTCTGACAGCAGCACCTTTTTCTTATTTAATTTAAATTACACCACCGCAAAAATGCCTTTGTATGTACACATATGAATAAGTGTGCGTGCATTCTCATATCGAGAAACTTTTCTTGCAAGTGCACTTTTAGATACCCTCATCAACATAAGATTTACACATGTACATATATACATACAAACTTTGAGAGCACTGAGAGCAACCCCAGGCAATGCTCTGTAGTGCGAAGGAACAAGTTTCCCAAAAATCAGCTCTCTCGCTCGATCCTCACCATTGAGTAATAAAGTAATAAGCGGAAATTTGAATCCGAGCTTTTATTACAGTCATTTGGTTCATCTTCGGTACTTAAGGATGGTCTGCAAACGCTAATTCAATCACATCAATTTTACTATGGGATGCAACAACAAAAGTCTAAAAAATAACAACAGTTCGCTTAGACTTCAGTCCAGAGCTTAAGAACATAGTCAGTAGCCCACGACGAAAAGAGACAGAAACATTCCTCAAAACGGAGTAGATGGGCAACTTCAGTGCAGAGATTAACAACATAGTCAGCAGCCCACGACGAAAAGAGACAGAAATGTTTTCGTCGTTTGTCTTCATTCGCCGGCGCAGTGTTATTGTTGTTGACTTCACTGAGGCTCAGCGCCAGTAAGTAAAATCAAATGGTCCTTAATTCGGCGCGACGACGTGACGTCACATCGGCTTCTTTTCGGCATGCAAAACTTACACAGTCGCACAGAAACTTCAGCTGTGACGTCACGTGTTGAAAAGAAGTTGCAACCTTCAGATATTCATACATGTTAATGGGTTGCGCACACATTACTCATGCATTGGCTCGACAATGTGTGTATTATTTTGGAGCGTCAAGGCATAATTACCCTTATTTATGCAATTAATATATGAAATGTTTATACAAAACATATTTTGAATAATGGTTCCAATTATAATTAAACAAAAAATATTATTAAACAAAATATACTACTTTATTTAGAAGTTTAGGATCAGTTCTAGCAGCACTTGGGAAAAGTTGAAATACCCAACTCAGGGAAACGGTGTGCTGGTCGCCAAAAATTGAAAAATTATAAAAATTGGCCGGCCTGCGGCAAGTAGAAACGAAGCCGAGAAGAAGAAGACGTATGTTTGTGACTTTGATAGGCACAGAATATGCGCGCATATTAGGCGTTGCGTTGAGTAAAAGCTCGTGATCCAATTTTCCGCTCTTTACTTTATTACTCTATGGATTTTCACGAAGCAATCCGCACGCTTACTCTCTTGCTCTCTGAGATTTTGAGCGAAATGAGGACCCGAGCAAAGCCAAAGTTGCTGTGGACCTGTCGCACAGAAAATGAGTCCCAACTTTTTTGTACTAGATGACCCATCTATATGTTAATTGGTTAGTGTCAGAACATGCTTAGCAGTTCTATTTTATTTTCGAACACTCATCTATTATCTACTACGTCAGTTACACTGATTAATTGAACATAAAATGCACAACTCGGATTTTTATTACACTTGCTCGCAGGTGCTTATTTTTAGTTATTGAAAAATGGCATTAACTGCAAGGAAGTTGATGCTACGTGTCTCAAGTTCTTATCCTGTTATGCAATAGGCTAAGCAATGTTCAAGATCTAAAAGCATTTGCGTATTCCACAGCGTGGTGCACCGTTAGAAAAATTTCAAATGTACCCTCGTTTAAGGTCATGCTATGGATAAGAGTATCGTCCACGCGATCCACGGGACCAGCCAGCATCGAAGTGGCTCAGAATGGAAAAATCTAGTATGAGAAATAGCACTGTTCTTGGCACCGATCCGAATCACAAGTACGTAGTTTGCCTTTGACTTGCTAGTTAGGTTGAATTATCCAAATCTAAATTATTCATATTCGAAATATTAATCTGCGTATCCTTTACGAGAGCATATTAAAACTAGTTTGGTGGCTCTAGCTCTTATAAATATGCTCGATAGACCGTGTCAAAAAATAGATAAATACTGATAATAAGAAAACGGAGCGAGTTATTGATTATTTGAAATAAATGTCTTCTGCCCGTTACATACATTTTACAAAACCTTTTTACCCATTTTCAATGGGTTCAGGGTCTAAAAATAAGTGCTTCCGGAACTTGAATTACATAACGATGTTGATTCATGCCCATACAGATGCCAGGCGCTGCGAGCATTTATCCCAGTAGGCAGTAATAGGGCTTTAGGACTTTTAGGGTTTTAAAAACCGAGGGAAATACATAGAATTTATCGATTTGACACGTTCTCAGTGGTCATAGCCAAGAAAAATTAATGTGGGATCTTAAGAAGAGGTCATAGTAATCTGCCTGAACAAAATGCATGTCTCTAGCTGTAAAGCTGAGCTACCTTGGCATTCATTTTTAGTTGCAACACATCGAAAGTTTCTTTGAAGCTCGGTGCGATCACTGTAGATAACTAGCAAGTCATGAATAAAAAAGCTGTCTTATTAAATTGAAGTCAAGTTTTCTTTTATCTTCACCATATTCGTCCACAAGAAAAGATTAGGTAATCTTTTTCTGAAGCTACGGAACTTTCACCGCTTCACAACATTTGGTCCTTCGGGCGACCAATAATCTAACTTTCAGTTTTGAGGACTTTATCTCTAAGACTGCGAGATATATAGATTTTCGCGCTTTGCGAGTCCATCCAAATGTAGATCTAAAACTTTTGAAGATATATGCTTTCGCCATTCATTGGGTCGGGAATATTAAGGTCTTAATTTTTGAGGAAGGTCAGCAATCAATATACCAAATTTGGTGGATCTAGCTCTACAATTTCCAATTTGTGCGTTCATCCGGACAGACGGCCGGACGCACAGCATGACGGACATTGCACAAACCCAATATACTAGATTCACTTTGTGAACGAGTATAAAAATAAAGCGAAGTTTGATTAAATTTCAATAGACTTACCCTAGGTAAATCACTAAAGTGCTCAATCCACATCAATGTGATGACCACTAGTGAGGCAGATACTAAAAAAGCAATTTGAGAGACTCCACCCGTTTGATCCTGTACAACCGACCGCGACAAAGATCATGCCAGTGGCAAGCAAGAAAAGCAGCACCACAACATGTTACCCAGGCTCATCGCGAAGAGCTCCTGATTAGCTCGTACCGCATAGCCATGCTTCTTGGCAAATGTCAAGCCCATGGAAATTATAATAGAATATGTAACTATTGCAGTGGCAATAGAATCGACTGCCAGCAACGGGACCAAATTTAAACGTGGTAATGTTGGATTTGGTAAGCCTTTAGGTATTGTTCTACAAGTGGCAGAATTTTTATATCAAAGTTCCACCAATGATAGCGATCAGCTCTCCAGCCAGGGGAACACGGCATCGTTTGCTTATCAATGTCCCACCAATGATAGCGATCAGCTCTCCAGCCAGGGGAACATGACATCGTTTGCTTAGCTACAGCTTAAGGAATTCGAAGCCGAAGTTAACGAGGTTTGTATTTTAGACTCCTTGCACAATATCGATCAGAGTGTAAATAATCTTGAAGTCATCTTTATGGCGATCAACTCTAACGTCCTTGAGTTATGCGGGGACTACATCACACGCTGCGGCTGTGGTAAACCTTTTACCAGTGGTTCACTAAGGAGGAAAGCAAGTGTGCCCAGCCTGAAACATTACATGAGCAACTGAATTGAAAGATTAAATTAAAGCGTCAGGCAAATTGAATATACAGCACTAGACTAGTTATACATACATATAAAATTTGGTTTCAGAAAGTTTGTGTGAGGAGAATCAGATATCAGATATTAAAAGCTATCGTTTAAACTAGAAGAAAAACGAGTGATATCATCCTGTCGAACGTGGCGAACAGTTGCTCCCGCTTTTGTTCGAGGGCAGTGTTGACTGTAGCTTGGGAGGTACGTTGATTTTCGGTGGCTGTATTCCGATTGTGGGATGAGTAGCGGGTGCGGTATTCGGCGGGCTGGCTATCACGAGCAATACTTGCAAGAATTGATGGCCAGGGTTAAACTGCTGTAAAACAGGTACATCCTACAAACAGTGATACGTTGAACGAGCAGTAGCGTTGGGTTTGGTCGAATGTTGGTGTTTTTACTGGAAGGCGTATTGCAAATATTTTTAGCAGACCTTGAAACTATCCGAATGTGATTCGCTACTCTGACAGCAGCACCTTTTTTCTTATTTAATTTAAATTACACAACCGCAAAACTGCCTTTGTATGTACACATATGAATAAGTGTGCGTGCATTCTCATATCGAGAAACTTTTCTTGCAAGTGCACTTTAAGATACCCTCATCAACATAAGATTTACACATGTACATATATACATACAAACTTTGAGAGCAACCCCAGGCAATGCTCTGTAGTGCGAAGGAACAAGTTTCCCAAAAATCAGCTCTCTCGCTCGATCCTCACCATTGAGTAATAAAGTAATAAGCGGAAATTTGAATCCGAGCTTTTATTACAGTTATTTGGTTCATCTTCGGTACTTAAGGATGGTCTGCAAACGCAAATTCAATCACATCAATTTTACTATGGGATGCAACAACAAAACTCTAAAAAATAACAACAGTTCGCTTAGACTTCAGTCCAGAGCTTAAGAACATAGTCAGTAGCCCACGACGAAAAGAGACAGAAACATTCCTCAAAACGGAGTAGATGGGCAACTTCAGTGCAGAGATTAACAACATAGTCAGCAGCCCACGACGAAAAGAGACAGAAATGTTTTCGTCGTTTGTCTTCATTCGCCGGCGCAGTGTTATTGTTGTTGACTTCGCGGCTCTACTTGCCGCAGGCCGGCCAATTTGTATTATTTTTCAATTTTGGGCGACCAGCACACCGTTTCCCTGAGTTGGGTATTTCAACTTTTCCCAAGTGCTGCTAGAACTGATCCTAAACTTCTAAATAAAGTAGTATATTTTGTTTAATAATATTTTTTGTTTAATTATAATTGGAACCATTATTCAAAATATGTTTTGTATAAACATTTCATATATTAATTGCATAAATAAGGGTAATTATGCCCTGACGCTCCAAAATAATACACACATTGTCGAGCCAATGCATGAGTAATGTGTGCGCAACCCTTTAACATGCATGAAAACCTGAAGGTTGCAACTTCTTTTCAACACGCGACGTCACAGCTAAAGTTTCTATGCGAGTGTGCAATTATTGCATTCCGAAAAGAAGCCGATGTGACGTCACGTCGTTGCGCCGAATTAGGGTCCATTTGCTTTTCTTTACTATGCTACTCAGGCAGGAAAAAGTTCTAGCTTCTGACGCCTTGCCTCGCTTAAGCAACAGCAACAGCACTGCGTCGACGAATGAAGACAGACGACGACAAAGTTTCTGTCTCTTTCCGTCGTGGGCTGGTGCCTATAATCTGCACTCTTCTTTGCTTTTTGCTGAACCCCACACCCCTCGAAGATGCCCACGAACGCATCTATGCACGGAAACTTCGATCAAAACAGAATAGAGGACAATTCGAACTGTTGTTGCTTTCAGCGTTTTGTTGTTGCATCCTATGGTAAATTTGCCTGTGTTTGACTTTGTGTTTGCAGACTAACCGCATCTCATTCTCATAAAGTGTTAACGGTAATAAAAGCTCGGATCCAAAATTCCACTCCTTATTTTATTACTCAATGGCAATAGGCTAAGCAATGTTCAAGATCTAAAAGCATTTGCGTATTCCACAGCGTGGTGCACCATTAGAAAAATTTCAAATGGACCCTCGTTTAAGGTCATGCTATGGATAAGAGTATCGTCCACGCGATCCACGGGACCAGCCAGCATCGAAATGGCTCAGAATGGAAAAATCTAGTATGAGAAATAGCACTGTTCTTGGCACAGATCCGAGTCACAAGTACGTAGGTTGCCTTTGACTTGCTAGTTAGGTTGAGTTATCCAAATCTAAATTATTCATATTCGAAATATTAATCTGCGTATCCTTTACGAGAACATATTAAAACTAGTTTGGTGGCTCTAGCTCTTATAAATATGCTCGATAGACCGTGTCAAAAAATAGATAAATACTGATAATAAGAAAACGGAGCGAGTTATTGATTATTTGAAATAAATGTCTTCTGCCCGTTACATACATTTTACAAAACCTTTTTACCCATTTTCAATGGGTTCAGGGTCTAAAAATAAGTGCTTCCGGAACTTGAATTACATAACGATGTTGATTCATGCCCATACAGATGCCAGGCGCTGCGAGCATTTATCCCAGTAGGCAGTAATAGGGCTTTAGGACTTTTTTATCGATTTGACACGTTCTCAGTGGTCATAGCCAAGAAAAATTAATGTGGGATCTTAAGAAGAGGTCTTAGTAATCTGCCTGAACAAAATGCATGTCTCTAGCTGTAAAGCTGAGCTACCTTGGCATTCATTTTTAGTTGCAACACATCGAAAGTTTCTTTGAAGCTCGGTGCGATCACTGTAGATAACTAGCAAGTCATGAATAAAAAAGCTGTCTTATTAAATTGAAGTCAAGTTTTCTTTTATCTTCACCATATTCGTCCACAAGAAAAGATTAGGTAATCTTTTTCTGAAGCTACGGAACTTTCACCGCTTCACAACATTTGGTCCTTCGGGCGACCAATAATCTAACTTTCAGTTTTGAGGACTCTATCTCTAAAACTTCGAGAGACATAGATTTTCGAGATTTGCGGGAACGGGAGTGGATGTGGCTGATTTGCCGATCTACCATCCAAATTTGGGGACTCTAGCTCTAAAACTGTTGAAGATATAGGCTTTCGCGATTGGAGGGGGGGAATATTAAGGTCTCAATTTTCGGGGAAGGGTTACCAGCAATCTATATACCACATTTGGTGGCTCTAGCTTTACAATTGTGGAAAGCATACACTTGTTACCGATGTGTGCTTCAGGTTTATCGATAATTACGATTACGCTGGCGGAAGGGGTTGCGGCCGAAAAATAATATTACTTTCCGGTAATATATATTCCAAGTATGGTGATTCTATCTCAAAAACTTTTGGAGATATAGGCATTTCCGTTTTTTTTTTGGCGGGGGCGCTTGTGGTGTGTGCGTTTTAGTGGGCGTGGTCGGAATGTCAAGGTCGCAGTTTTTGAGGGAGATCAACAGCAATCTACCTGAGGGAATGACGTTTATGTGCATAGATATTTTAATTAAAACAAGTAATATGGTTCTAGTCGGGAGTGCCCGACTAAATTAAAACGTTTGTGAGAACGTCCAACGCCACAACAAAGCCAAAAATAAGAACAAAATATTTTTAAAAAAAAATATTTTCAGTCGCCAGCTAACGCTGCGACAAAACAAAAAAAATAAATAAATAAACCCCCCAGCAGAAGGGCCAAAACCCTAGCCGTTAAGCGAGTAAATTGAATTTAAATAATTCAAATGTGAAACGAACGCTACGAAGAAGAATTCAACGCGCTAACAAGCGATACGACACAGATAGCGTAATTCGACGACTTCTGCGACAGTCTATTGCCATGGCAGGGAAATTTGATCAACAAAATGTTCATGTAAGTGAGACGTTCATTCTTCTTTATGGGCGAGACCTCGAAGGTCTAAGTAATGTACAGCAATCGGCACTGCTCGAAGAATGCTTGCTGAGGTGGGATGACAGCGATAATCACGGACGAGTGACACATAAATTTTTCCCGGACGCAAGCTTCGTCTACAGCCGGCGGAACTTTGGTTTCAGCCTACGCACTGGCTTTATACTGACTGGCCATGGATCGCTAAACGCATTTCTCCATTCCAGAGGTCTGAGTGAAACGGCTGGATGCTCATGCGGTGCGGAACTTGAAGACTGGCTACACGTTCTCTGTGTATGCCAACTGTATGCAGATCTGCGAGTTCTCGACGGCCTGGGAATCACACGCGAAGAAGGCATTTGGAGAGTGGCTGGAGCAGTGCAGACTCCTGAAAGGATGGAGAGTTTAAGGCTGTTTGCGGAGGCAGCATTTTCAAGAAGGTGTGGGTTGCCAGTCCCGGGTTAAAACTGTGCACAACCCGTGTGCCTGGCGGGTCTTAGAATTTCAGCACAGCAGGTTACTGCTTGTCGTACGAGCCGACTAACGTGACAACCTGGGATTCCTCAATAACCGACCCTGTCGGGGCTAAAGAGGGGAGCCCACCGAGCTCCTGTTTTCGGTACCACGGGCTGAGCAGTTTCAAGACTACTCATTGAGGTTGGCCCCCTTGTGGGAGTATCGTGGTGGCTGTGGTTGATACCCATATCGCAGGTAGAGTCTTCGGGCTCGACGTGGATTTGCGTTCTCAACCGGGTGGTTGACCCAAAGAAAAGCAGAGATGTTAGAGCATCTCGCCCCTCGTCAGGGGGAATGCATGCCCGACAGTATGCATTCAATGGCACTGAAGAGTTTGCTTGCTGATTTCTTGGAGGGGCGTTGGTTTGGCGCTTTGTACTAGACACGCTGTGGTATATGCCTTTTTCATATTAGACCACCGTGGTTTTAATCCTGCCTGTGGAATATGCCACGTTAAATAAAATCAGAGAGATCTGGATTGTTCTGTTAAAAAAACATAATAAATTTGAAAGCAAACAAGTGTTATCCAGGGGGATTGTTGAAAAATAATAAGTTGTGAAAATCTGATTCTGTTGTTGTTGTTTAAATTATCAAGTTAATTAAATCTATGCCGTAAAACATACGTAAAAGTTCCGTTGTCCTTACTTAAGAATTAATGTATATAAATAAAGTTAGGACAGATAGTGCTAGTGACGAGGAATTGTTACCGAGTTACAAGGAAAATTGATCGACAGCTAACAGTGAACAATATGAATAATGAACAGCTCATTCAATTGATAGAGTCCACCGTAAATGGAGCACTACTGCATCAAGAGAAAAATGTTAATGTGAAATTAAGAGCATTAAAAGAACAAATGCATAATGAGAGAACACAAAATGCACCAAACACAGTAGTGTACGAATCAGCCAAAATATTAGGGGAGGTTATCTGTAATGAACCCTTAGACATCATAAAGTCTATACCATAATTTGATGCCAACCAATAAAATGACTTCTCTTGGCGATAGGCTGCAATTGCAGCATACGACATTTTTAAACCTTATGACGGTAGCTCCCGACATTACCTAGCGGTTGCAATCATTCGCAATAGAATTGGGGGCCCAGCAGAGGCAACACTAGCGTCGTTAAACACAGCGTTACATTTTAATGCAATTATTGTCCGCTTAGATTTTACTTACGCGCACAAAACTCCGATTCGTGTTATCCAACAACCTGCCTGTGCTAAAATACTACGACGAAATTTAAAGATCTATCCGCCCTGGCGTTGGCTCAAGAGGCAGAGGTAAGCAGTGACAGGAATATGTTCGCTGCGAATTATGCCAGGCATATTGAGGACAAGTCGCAAAAGCCCGACGGCCAACGCTCCCAGGGGTGGCGACATGGTAACTCAAGTAGGCCGCAAAAAAGTTCGTAAACCAGTAATGAGTCAAAATGCTCGAAGAAAATTAGCACCCAAAGACAACAGTTCCAAGGCCTGGAGCCGATGGAAGTAGACTTTTCGTCGCGCTTTAGACAACAAACAAATCATGGAGGAACCCAGGGTTCACAAAATTAGTCCAAGCGAAGCCATCAGAAGGTTAACCACACAACTCAGGAGCAGCTTAATGATCAAAATTATGAGATCAGGGCTCAATCTAAGGCTGCAGCGGTCAACGAAGATTGTCTGATGCAGAAAACTAATCTTGCTTACGAAGTGTCAAAATGTGAACTTCATAAACATCGACGACGCGGACGTACTGCACATTGTAAGGGAAGATTTTAACAAAATGATCGAAGAAAGGTCAAAGGCCTCCGCGGACCCAAACGAGTCCCTGTCCTATCATATTAACAAAATAGCCACCATACGAACTGATCGAGATCCTGTCTATTCAGATCATTTTTGGGAATATCCAGCTACTACAGATATTTAATAAAGGGATTTGCTTCGAACACAAAGGCAAAGACATTTTAAAGGGTGAAAATGGCAAAATAGGTGCTAACCACTCAAATAAGTCAAACTTAACTTGACAACAGAGCAACTAAAAGCTTTTGAAAATTTAAAAATATATATAGTCAGCGGACGTCATGCTGCAGCATGCGTCATGCTACCCTGATTTTAGCCACCACTTTGAGTTAACTACAGACGCTTCGGTGCATGGCTTAAGGGTCGTGCTTTCGCAAAATAAGCACCATTGTTATTATTACCATGATCTCGCGGACACTACATGGTAATGAGGTAACAATGGCAACAAACGAGAGAGAACTCCTCGCAATTGAATGGGCGTTGTAGAATTTACGCAGTTACCTTTACGGTGTCAGAAAATTAAACATTTTCACTGACCACCTTTGACAAGTACAATGTTTGAGAAAACCCCTAAACCCAGGCTAAAAAGACTGATTTGATTGATTGTTTGTGGATGAATAAACCGCACATGTTTTTTATAAGCCAGGAAAGGAAAATTACGTTGATGATGCTCTATCACGACAACATGTTAACATCTTAGAAAATTCGCCAGATTCAGATGTTGCCACTATTCATAGTGCGGAACCCCTCACTTATACGATAGAAACAACAGACAAACTGGTCAACTGTTTTAGGAATCAAATTGTAATCAGACTTCCCATACGACACATTGTCCGATTTCAGACAACGAGTCAATTCAACATAATAGAGCCCTCTGAGCCGCACAAGAAAATAGCATCAGAAATAGTTGCAAATTGCAAAACTTGCTCCATGGCAAATACAACCGCCACCCAAAAAAACAGGTCTTAGGGAAAACACCTATCCCATCATATACCGGTGAAATTCTCCATATAATGTTTTTTCCACGGACAAAATGAATTTTCTGACATGCATCGATAAATTGTCTAAGTTTGCCATAGTACAGCCTATTGATTCAAAAGCGATCGTAGATATCAAAGCACCGATACTTCAATTAATAAACATATTTCCAAAAATAAAGACCATTTATTGTGACAACGAAAAGTCACTCAACTCTGAAACCATTAGATCAATTGCAAACAATTTCAAAATTAAAATTTTCAATGCACCTCCTTTGCACAGCACCTCAAATGGGCAAGTCGCAGAAATCGCGCGATGTATGAAGATCGACCGCCAGACACACGAAAACATTGACCTTGTTCTACTCTCATCCATGCAGCCCCAATAGAATTTGAAACACATATCAGAGACAAATTCAAATTCAAAATTCAAATTCAGCAAACAAACTCGGACAGACGTAACAGAGAATATCAGGTTGGGGAAAAAGTTTGGTTAAAAACAAACAAACGACTTGGAAATAAATTGACACCGATATGCTCAGAAGAGAATGTAGAGGCCGATCTGGGCACGACAGTTCTTATTAGGGGGAGTGTTGTTCATAAGGACAGCATTAAGTAAACAACACCCCCCATCGTACTTATTCCAAAAAAAAATTGTTATTTTATATATCTTTACCTTTGTTATTAACACCTTGAAAATTATTAAAAAAAAAAATTATTTGGGCATTCGGCATATCGCAAAAAGTTATTTTTGGGTACACAGATGCTGGAGCTTTTTGCGTACAGTACCGAAAGCCCTATTTTTTTATAATTTGAAATTAATATATTACATTGAATATCTTTCGTCACAAAATTTTATATTATAAACTTTTTGACTGGAATGTACGTTTGCCAGTTTTACTTTGTCAAAAGGAGTTTAGTTTTGATATTTATTAATATACCCCATTACCATGATCAAGAGTCGATCCCACATTACTTGGCTAATAAAAAAAACAAAGCACATGGTCCCGACCCCTAATCTTAGCTCAAAGTTGCCTGACATTCGCTTCTTCCATACATTTCTCCGAAAACTATCGTTGAAATAATTTGAGGATGGAACTTGGCATTTTATTTGAGAAGACGCCATTCTCAATTACGGATTTATATGGTAAGGCATAGATTTTTCACTAAGAATTTATAATTCCGTCAACTGATTTTAATTAAATTTTTATTTGACTTCATATTTTGGTACACATAGCTGTTCCATAAAAAATCAAAACAAAGTGGCAGAGTGGTCAATCCGCTATCTATTATCTGGGAGCACTATACATAATAAATATTATAAAATATACAGCAAAGACAATTGTTTAACTTTATTTTGAAATTTTTCATATAAAATTGAAATATTGTCTAAGTAAAATAAACCATTTGAATGTTTGTTTACGTTTTGCGGCACAACCTTAGATCAAAGCCAGCTGTTCGCGCCAAATTTCCAAATCCGTTCCCATCAACTATTTTAAATTTTTGTAAAGTGAATCAAAATCAGTTGACGCAATCCGTAAATACAGTTATGCACAAAGAAATATCTCAATTTATTTAAACTTATTATTGCCAAAAAAAAGACTGACTGGCAACACATGTTATTTTTCCAACGTTAACGTCTAAACGGCTAATTTAAAATTTTAGGATATGTTTACTAAACAAGGAATATATATCCCAGATATTTGGCATATACCAAAAGTTGCGGAAACTCAATGCCTGTAACATATTAAACATTATCAAAATCGTAGGCGCCGTTTTCTCTGAAATAATCAGAATGCGCACTTAAACTTTTTTCACCTGTAACTTTTCACCTGCGTACCTTAGAACAAAAACGCCAAGGAATATATAGAAAATATCTGTATCTTCTATGGGTTGGTAACTGTGGGGGTGTCAATTTTAGCTGATTGTAGCGCTTTCCCGCCAAACTTGCGGGTTTTGCCAAAAGTCGTGGAAGAAAAGTTTCTTGGTTCATGATAGGGAACAAACTCACAAAGTTCCTTAAAGCCATATTATCACTATGATACGCAAAAAATATACCGAAATTAACATTAACTTTTCGGAAACACGCAAAAAATTTATTTTCCTAATTAATGTTGAACGAGTTATCGGATTTAAATAAGTGAGATACCATTCGATAAGTATTCAAAACACAAATTTTTAAATGCCTAAACGAATTTCTTACAGCCCCCAACGGCCCCATCAGCTCTAAAAATATAAATTTTTTCCGAATCGTTGACAACTATATTTCTCATGAACCAGATAAGCTATCACATGTTGTGTATGGTTTCTTCTAGTTTAAACGATACCTTTCGATCGGTATATCACTCGATCTGATCGGACTATCGTAGCAAAACTTCAAAGTTTTCTTATTGAATTCCCAAATCATAAATTAGTTTGCAAAAAATTTAAAGTTTATCCAGTCCAGCAGGGTAACAGAATTTTAGATTTCGAAGAAGGCAACACGGTCGCTGAGTGTGCTACGAAGACCTTTGGCTGTCAGCGAGTGTGATTCATTAGTGGGCCCCACTTTCTGCAGAAGATCGCAGATGTCAACTTGTACTCATCAACTGGTATCTGGAATGCGCAATGCAGTACTCAACCGGTCCATTTGGACTGTGGTCGACGAAGGGATAATTATTATCAACGACGCAACCATAAACGTTGAAAGTAACGGGATCTCCGGGACCTACCTGCCAACTTTTGAGGACAAAGTCTCCTTGAACAATACGTTGTATGTCAACAACTACGCGGCACTGAAGAAAAAAACTGCGATATCCGCCATGGCCCAAGTCAACGTTACTAGGCATCGGTTCGGTTTGTATGTTCGGTTTATTCTATCGCAGCGTAGTTAAAAAAATGTATTGCCTTGCTCTTTACGCATATGCGCCGATCTCTTTTCCCCGCTTCCGACAGTGTGCGGACATGTATGTACATGCTACATGCTGGTTTTGTGCAAGAAAAGGCGCAGAAAAAAGAGCAAAGAAGACGCGTTGCTGCGTCTGTTAGTTAAATTTCCGAAGTGCAAATAAAAAGATGTGTGACGGGAGCATCTCAGTATGAAGCCAAATAAACAACAACAATAAGTTAGTACACCCAAAATGCGTAAGTACAAGAAATATTTGAAGCATTATAATGTAACAAAACAATAATAAACATAAAAATAATTATTATTTTTTAAAGAAAAAGGGAAAGAGGTAAGTGCCAATTGTATGTACATAATAAAAGTTATTATTTTTTAAAGGAAAAGAAGTAAGTGCCAATTGTGAATTTATCCATTATTTAGATTACATGTATGTATGAACAAACGTGTATGAACATGCATTAATTTTTAGTTTTATATTTATTTATTTGTATTGCATATCTATTTAAACATATTTCTTTTCATGTCTTTTTTTTGCAGGCAGTACATACCACAATATCAACAATTTACTTATAATATAATTGCAGACTCCTTTTCATCCTTTTATAGAAAGAATAGGAAAATTCAGATAGTAAATAAATAAAATTAAATAATCATTGATTTTTTCATTAGCGGGCATATAGTATGTAAAACATTTTTCCAGTACAGTATCCGGCAAAGCAGGGGAAAGCCCATGATACTTTCCTATCCCCCAGGGGTGCACCGCCGTCCTAATCGACCACTCGTCTGACATCGAACGCAATAGGGTGCGGCCGATCGGTTACTCGCCTTACCCCTGGTGATGCAACGTCGTGCCAATTCGCCACTTGCTCGATACCCAAGGGTGCATCGACGTACCAATAGCCGAACAAAACACGATCGGCGCTCTGCCTCTTTTGTGCTCGGCAAGGACATAGAGAAAGAAGCAGACTTGCCTCCTTTCCTATAGGAAAGGTGTTGCAGCGTCGTGCCAATTGACACCATCCTATGACATGCCAACGTTAAACGTCTCCCAAACGCATTTGCAAGGGTTTGTCGAGGGACCGGTTCGTTGCACCGCGGACCGGAGATTTCTCCAGACACCGTGCTGAAACCCCGAACTGCAGGGTACTGACAGATAGCTGATGACCTCCTCTAAACATCGTTTGTGTGAGTGTGTATGTGTGACTTTGTGAATATGTGTATGAATGCAACGAGGCTTAAATGTATGTAACGACAGATCGCCGCTGGGTTAAGGGTATCTCCTAGAGCAATCTTACTTGTTATACCCTGAGCCCATGGTAATGGGTAAAAAGAGTATAATAGTTTTGTGCAAATATATGTAACAGGCAGAAGGAGGCATCTCCGATCCCATCCCGTCCGTCCGACCGTATTTATGAACGCGTCGATCTCGGAAACTATAAGAGCTATAGACTTCAGCTTTCCGGCTATAGACTCGCCCATGGCACGCGCAGATCAAGTTTATTTCAAATTATCGATAACACACACCGTTTTCCTAGAATCGATAAAATCTACAACAACGTCTAATTTTTTCAGCGTGTTTACTAGATTATGAGACCTAGTGACACAACATTTTGTTCGAATGAATATTTTCATATACTATAGCACTTGAAGAATCTATTGCATTAAGATTCATCAAATTTTGTTGTCAAAGTTTGGGTTTTTATGTTTGTTTATTCCATACGCAGATCAAGGCTATTTTAAATTATCCCGCCCCGTTTTCTTACTATTGATATTTAGAATCATTGCAAAAACCAAAATTAAAAAAAAAAAAGAATCCGAGCTTTTAGTATTTTATAAAATCTGCATAATTATAGGAGTTTGAATCACTGCGGACGGTAGTCACGCGAGGGGCGAAGCACAACGAAATGTGTAAAAGCGACTAACAATATATTCGCGAGCTTTTGAAGTTTTACTACGATAGTCCGATCATATCGAGTGATATATCGGTAGAAAGCTATCGTTTAAACTAGAAGAAAAACGAATGATATCATCCTGTCGAACGTGGCGAACAGTTGCTCCCGCTTTTGTTCGAGGGCAGTGTTGACTGTTGCTTGGGAGGTACGCTTCGGTGGCTGTATTCCGATTGTGAGATGAGTAGCGGGTGCGTTGTTCGGCGGGCTGGCTATCTCGAGCAATACTTGCAAGAATTGATGGCCAGGGTTAAACTGCTGTACATCCTGCGAACAGTGAGACGTTGAACGAGCCGTAGCGTTGGGTTTGGTTGGCACGCTTACTCTGTTGCTCTCTGAAATGGTGAGCGAAATTAGCAAAGCCAAAGTTACTGTAGGACCTGTCGCACAGAAAATGAGTCCCAAATTTGTTAGTGCTAGATGACCCATCTATATGTTATTTGGTTAGTGTTAAAACACTCTTATCAGTTTTATTATGTTTTCGACCACTCCTATTATATCTACTAGGTCAGTTAAAAATGTAGTCAGTTATGCATATCACAGTTTAATTAATACAACATATAAGTTTCATATTTATGTGAGTTCACATATTGCTTTATACACTGATTAATTTAGCATAAATTTCACAAGACACATTTTTATTACAGTTGCAGTTGCTCGAAGGTGCTTATTTTTAGTTATTGAACGCCACGCCCATGGCATTAAGTACAAGAACGTTTTCTATTTGGCATTTTTAAGAAAGTATTAACGACAGCAACAAGCTGTACAAAACTTTAAATATAACGGAAAGTTGATGCTACAAATTCTCAAGTTCTTATCTTGTTATACATACAATATACAATAGGCTTGGCAATTTTCAAGATCTACAGGCATTTGCATATTCCACAGCGTCGTGCAAGGTGGGAAAGATTTCAAATGGACCCTCGCTGAGGGCCATGCTATGGACAAGAGTATCGTACACGCGATCCACAGGACTAGCCAGCAGCAGACGAGCACCACACGCTTTTAGCTCCTTGCTGACATCAGTTAAAGTGCCGCAACCGGCGACATCAATGTGGCCCAGCATCGAAAAATCTAGTATGAGAAATTGAAACGTATTCTCCACAACCTGACCTTTAAGATCCTTGGCACCGTTCTGAGTCACAAGTACGTAGTTTGTCTTTGACTTGCTAGTTCGGTTGGTAGTATTGTTACTTTTATCCAGACCCACTGACTTATAGAGGGCACGACGAAAAAACAGACTTGTGGCAAAGTTAAGAGAGCCACAATAGCGAAAAATACGTGCTTCCGGCACTGGTATTACATTTCGATGTTGATTCATGTCCATATAGATGCCAGGCGCTTCGGGCATATAGCCCAGCAGGCCGTAATAGGGCTTTAGGCCTTTAATATACAGTGCCAGTAATGATACGCAAACGCCAATGAGCAGGCTATGAAAATAATCAAAAACAGATAAATAGAAATGTATATTATTTATGTTATCTACCCAATATCAATATCTATGAAGACCACACACAAGAATGTAGATATCCAGGTAAACATTTCGAGTTTGCCCTGCTTGGAGAATTTCTTTAGTTCTTTGACCTGCATAAACATGGGCTTTAATGCCACAATTATGACCCCGGCCAAAACGCACTGAAACAAATTAATTAATGTTTTAAAAATAAAGCGAAGTTTGATTAAATTTCAATAGACTTACCCTAGGTAAATCACTAAAGAAGGGTCCAATCCACATCAATGTGACGACCACTAGTGAGGCAGATACTAAAGAAGCAATTTGAGAGACTCCACCCGTTTGATCCTGTATTACCGACCGCGACAAAGAGCAGGCCAGTGGTAAGCAAGAAAAGCAGCTACCAACGATGTTACCCACGCCCATCGCAAAGAGCTCCTGATTAGCTCGTACCTCATAGCCATGCTTCTTGGCAAATGTCAAGCCCATGGACATTATAATAGAATATGTAACTATTGCAATGGCAATAGAATCGACTGCCACCAACGGTACCAAATCCAAACGTGGTAATGTTGGATTTGGTAAGCCTTTAGGTATTGTTCCCACCAACTGCACATTAAACTTCTCGTACAAGTGAAAGAACTTTGATATCAACGTCCCACCAATGACAGCGATCAACTCTCCAGGCAGGGGGAAACGACATCGTTTGCTTAGATACGGCTTCAGGCATTCGTTGCAAATGATCATAAAAATTATGACTCCTACACAAAAGCCGAAGTTAACGAGGTTTGTATTTGACACACCTTTCACAATATCGATCACAGTGTAAATAATCTTGAAGGCACCTTTATGGCGATCAACTCTAATGCCCACCACGTCCTTGAGTTGTGCGGTGACCACATGACACGCTGCGGCTGTGGTAAACCCATTTACCAGTGGTTCACTAAGGAGGGAAGCAAGTGTGCCCAGCCTGAAAAATGACATGAGCAACTGAAATGAAAGATTAAATTTAAACGTCAGGCAAATTAAATACTCAGCACTAAACTAGTCATATAACACGTGGTTTCAGAAAGTTTGTGTGAAAACAATCGTTGCAAAAACCAGAATTAAAAAAAAAAAGAATTCGAGCTTTTAGTATTTTATAAAAACCGAAAAATTACAACGAAGTGTGCAAAATCAGCTAGCAATATATACGAAAAACTTTTTAAGTTTTGCTAAGATAGTCCGATCAGATCGAGTGATAGACCGATCGAAAGGTATCGTTTAAACCAGAACATGTAATAACTCATCTGGTTCATGAGATATATAGCTTTAAGTGAGTCGGAAAAAATGTATATTTTTGGAGCTGATGGAGTAATTGGGGGCTTTCAGAAATGCGTGCAGGCAGACAAAAATTTTTATTTCGAATATGGGTTGAATGGTACCTCACTTACTCAAACACTCGTTCAATAGTTAATAAGAAATTCAATTTTTTGGGTGTTTCCGAAAATAAGATGTTTTTTCCGGTAAAATTATTTTTGTATGATAGCATTGAGATAGCTTTTTGGAACTTGTTCCTGGTACTATCATGAACCAAGAAACTTCTGTTTTACGAGTTTTGGAAAAACCCGCTAGTTTGGCGGGAAAACACAAAAAAAAACCCCTCGAGAATCGACAACCCTCCGTTTGTAAGCCACAAAAGATACTGGTATGTTATATATATTGTTTGAAATATATTTTTAAGAGCTTTTAGGCGTACCTTATCATTTTTGTTGAAAGTTATAGTTAAAGTTACAGGTGAAAAACAATTTTTAATTGCACATTTAGATAATTTAAAAGAAAACGATTTAGATAAGTGTTTAGGCATTAAGGTTCCGCAACTTTTGGTAAATTCCACATACCACAATTCAAACAACTGACTTTGATTTGAGGCTCTGGTGTATAAGGTTGAAATTGAATCTGTAATTTTATATTAAAAATGCCAAAATAAAGTTTTTGCTTTGCTGGATATTTTGCAATATTTATTATATATATATTAAAAGCCTCGGATCTGATTTCACTTTCCAGATAACTTTCTTATAGTGGACTGGCCACTCTCCCGCTTTCCTTTTATTTTGTATGGAACAGCTGATTGTGTATATTCCCAAAAGATGAAATCAAATAAAAATTTAATCAAAATCAGTTGAAGGAATTGTAAATTATAAATTCTTAGAGAAAAATTGTGAAAAAAAACAGTTTTAGCACGCGCCATACCATACCGTCTTCTCAAACAAAAAGCTTAAAGCTAATCGAACAAAAGCACCTCTACACGAGATAACAATCTAGAGACGAGAGCACATTCAAGCCACAAAAGCTTCTGCTATAAAATTTTGTGACAAAGGATGTTCAATTTAATATATGAACAATTCCAAATTATAAAACAAGAACGTTGCAGTTAGGCGTAACCGACTGCGCAATACTCGTTCACGATCTTATTATTATTATCTTGGAAAAATTTAGATTTTTGTAATTTGTAGAGGAAGAAGTGGGTGTAGCCGAAATTTGTCGACTCTATATTAAGATGAGGTCATCAGAAAACTGCTTCTAAAATTGTGGGAGATATGGATTTTCGCGGCTTACACCCAAGATAATGGATTTTATGTTATGTTCTTACATCATGATTAATTTAATTTAACAAATCATATAGGTGATATAATATAATTTAATAAAATATACATGCAATTGCAATAATTGAGTGAATCATTGAATGAATGAACTTACAGTTGCAAACAAAAATAATAGCACCACTATGACACTTTTTCTTATTGATAAAAAAATAGCATTTATTGGTGCGATATTTTCAAATATATATATTTTTATTATACTGATTCACGAAGTGAAACTAGTATATTGTGTTTTTGCAATGCCCGTCATGCTATCCGTCCGTCTGTCCGTATGAACGCAATTTTTTTCGCCGGTATTGAAGCTAGAGACATTTGGATGCATACTCGTGTATACCCTCGTCAGATAGAGTGTTACGGGTTTCGGGATGCGCCCACTGCGGGCGTAGCAATTCGATTAAATATATATATCTCCCTCTTTTTAAAGCTAGGTGCATACAATGTATACCGACAGATTGCTGATGACCTCCTTTAAAGATCTTTTTTAGCTACGCCCACTACATTATTTTTTGAGGCTGACTGTTTACAGAGCCTGACTGATACACTATTTCAAATTGTTAGAATTTGCATGCGGTTGATTACTGATTGATTTTGCACTTGTCGTACATTTAACTTGAGTTGAGTTTTGTCACAAAGTATAAAATGCAGCTAAAATTATTATTTTTAATTATTCGTATTCTCTGTCAAGTATATATATACATACACACATAAATATACATATATTTAATAAAAGTCCTTAACATTAATACAGATTAAACTGTTATCCCACATAACATAACATAAAAATAAAATATTTTAACATAAGTAGTGTTTATCATATGCACCAACCGCAGCTGTTTCTGCATGCACTTTTCGGCGCTAGGGCTATAGCGGCCGAAGTTAGAAACAGTCACCCAAGCCACAACCTTCTGTTATACTCGTTCAGTTTCAATTGGAATTCTATGTTGTATCTTATTGGATAGGTTAGGTTATTAAACAACTGAGAACAACTGCATTTCGTCAAAAACGAAATGGTTGGTGTCGATGATGTCTAACACGCTGTTAAGGTAACAGTTGTGATCGCGCAGATGCAAACTTTTTTTTGATATTTTATACTTGTATATTATTATTATAAATACACATAGTGCTAGGGTACATGTTTTAGTTGTTATTGCAGTCTGAACGAATAATCCGCTGTCGGTTACACCTGAATGCAACGTTCTCACTTGTTTTGCTTTGTATTCACTCATACGAAAAAAGTAGTACTGCGTTTGTAATGGCTATAGATTTTTATATATTTGCACTTTTAGGGGAAACAGGCTGTGACGCCAACGCCCACACCCACACTTTTATAAACTCAATCAGGGAAGAAGTACTAGACCTTACTCTGGTTAGCAGTTCTTTGTCCGATATCATTTTAAATTAGCGGGTTACCGATGAGGCCACTCAGATTTTATCCTCCACGCCAAGCGGAACTCCTTTCCGATTCCTTTAACCAAAAAAAAAACATATTGAAAGTTGAACCAACTTGCTGCCAGCTTTAACTCCACGAGGGAGATAGAATTGGTGTCAAGGCAACTTCAAGATTTGCTTTTAATCCCGAAGACCCCATCAGGCGAAACGTGAGGTTCCCTGGTGGAGCGAAGGCCTGGCAAATCAAAGGAAGGAGGTCAGACGGCTCCGTAACAGGGCCTAGTCAAATAGAGACTCGTGTGTCCCATACAGATGCGCGCTTACTGAATATAATAAGAATATTAGACAAAAGGTATTGGCCAGAGGATCATCTAATGGTGTGGAGCTCCTAAAAAGAACAGATGGTTCTTATCCACATCATCGACGGGAAACGCTAGAGCTACTGCTTCAGGTGTATTTTCCCGGTTCTGTTATAAGCCCGGAAAAACAATTTTAGAGATACTGAACCACCAGCTAGACGTGGTTACAGTCTGTCGGGTGTTATCTTCGATGCTGACAAGGTCAGGTGGGCCATTAAATCGTTCGCTCCCTTTAAAGCGACCAGATTTTTTCGGCACTGCTGCAACACAACCTAGAAGATATACTTAGGCCACTATTTGGCGTATTTAGGGCAAGCATCACTTGGGGGTACATTCCGCTATCTTGGAGGGAGGTAAACGTGGTTTTTATTCCCAAGCAAGGGAACCGTCCCTCGGATCAACTTAAGACGTATAGACCAATTGGCCTTATATCCTTTCTGCTTAAGACCGCAGAACGCCTGTTGGACTTGCATATCCGGTGCAGATTGCAAGATACCAATCCCCTGTACCATACACAATTCGCCTACATCAAAGGCTGATCGGCAGAGGTCGCTCTACATCAGATAGTTAGTAAGATTGAAAAGGCCTTCGAGGCGAAGGAAATTGCTTAATGCTCCTTCCTAGACGTCGAGCGGGCCTTCGACAACATGGCTATCAGTCAATAACCAGGACGTTAGCATCTAGGGGGCTTGACCCCTTCTCTATTACCTGGATATAGAGAATGCTTCTGCACAGAGACATTAGATCTTCACTGGACGCCACCACTGTCCGCACCCGAGCGGACAAAGGGTGTCCACAGGGCGGGGTCCTATCGCCCCTTCTTTGGTCCCTAGTGATGAACTACTGGCGAAACTATCGGAGCTAGGCATCGATACCATAGGGTATGCAGATAACCTGGCAACAATAGTCTCCGGAAAGTTCCGCTTAACCATCACCGAATTGATGCAAACGGCACTCAACACGGCACTAAGATGGTGCACAGATGTGAAGGCGATTATCGTTCCCTTCACGAAACGGTACAACATCGATGTCGGACAGCTCTACATCGGTGGGACACCCGTCGAGCTCTCCAGTGAAGTCAAATATCGCGGTGTTCATCTAGATAAGAGACTAAACTAAAAACGTTGACCAAAGGTACTCATGCCATGTGGGCATGTCGTCGGCACTTCGGTAAAACGTGGGGCTTAGCCTCGAAAGCCATGAGATGGCTGTATAGTATGATGGTTATGACTGTTGTTACTTACGCTGCCCTCGTCTGGTGGCCAAAAGTCCAGCAGGCTACCGCCATAAAAAAAGGCAGGAAACTTCAGTGGCTCCTATGCCTATCCCCCAAGGGTGTCATGCGTACATGTTATACTGCAGCACTGGAGACAGTCTTCGGACTGAATAAAGAATGTAGCTTATTTCAGCCTTCTGAGGATCAAACTCACAAATGGGTTGCTATCAGCAGACATAGGTCATGCTAGTCTAGTAAAAACTATTCCTGGCTTAGGGATCTGCGACAGAACGGATCTTAAGACCACGGAACTTTTCTTCGGGGCGAAATTTAGGACTCTTATTCCAGACCGTAGGGAATGGGATGATGGCAACCCTTGCAATGATCGCATGAGCCTGCTGTGCTTCACAGACGCATCAAAAACTAATCAAGGGGTTGGTGCGGGGATTATAGGACCCAACACCAAAATCTCGATTGCAATGGGTACATGGTCCAGTGTTTTTCAATCTGAGATCCACGCCATTGAGTCCTGCTTCAGACATATCCTTGACAAGGGGAAAAGAGGAGCCACCATAAATATCTTTTCAGATAGCCAAGCAGCCATTCAACCTCTTTCCTCATGGAGGATTACCTCAAGACTGGTTGCGGATTGCTGGAATTGTCTCCAGCAACTCTCACATCGAAACCGGGTCAAACTTTGTTGGGTTCCAGGGCATTCCGGAGCCCCGGCAACGAAGTTGTGGACGGGCTAGCTAGGGCTGGTTCCGCCTACCTGAACCCTTTTGTGGGTTAAGCTGTGCCTCTGCCAAAGAGTTGATAGAGGAATGGTCAAAGAAGGAGAGGGGAATCTACTGATCAACAATGACAAGCTAAAGAGCTGGTCAGCCTACATACAGGTAGAAAGGCCAAAATTCGTTCAAGGGCGAAATGACGGCTCTTGGTAGCCTATCTTAAGGGACTCCACACTATCTCCACTCGTATCTCACCCCCGAAAATGCGATTGCCCAGCCATTATTTGGAGTAGGAAGAAGTATCTATGCAGAGAATTTGTTACTACAGCACAGATCAGAAATTCCTCGACAAGGGATCTGCTCTCCTCAATAAGGCAGGGCGTCTCTTGTCCCCATAAGGAGCCCCTTGGCAAAAAGGACCGCAATTCGGTCGCTATGCCACTTAAATCTCTGTTGTCAGACTCTCTTACAAATAATAATAATCTCTAAAGCTGTGGAAAGCATGGGCTTTTGTGATTAATGGGGTCTGGGTTCTAGTGAGCGTGGTCCAAATATTAAGGTTTCAATTTGCGGGAGAGGTCCCCAGCAATCTATATACGAGCTCTAGGTGTGCAATTGTGGATAGCACACAAGTTCCCAGCATTATATACTCCAAATAGCTCCAAAATTGTGGGAGATATAGGCATTTCCGTTGGGTGCGGGGGCGTTTTAGTGAGCGTGGTTAAGATATCAAGGTCGCAATATTTGCTTCAACATTTTATCTGAAGTAGATAACTACAAGTATATACTCCAAGTTTCAAGACTCTAGCTTCAATTGCGCTAAAAGCTCTTAAAAATATCTTTCAAACAATATATAGAATATACCTGTATCTTCTGTGGTTTAGAAACTGTGTGGGTGTCAACTTCAGCGGATTTTAGCGTTTTCCCGCCAAACTAGTGGTTTTTGTGCACGCACGCCCACTATTTAGTTAACAATTTGATACACCTCAAATCGCAAATCGATAAGAGGTGAATAGTTTCTACATTTTTAAAGCTAGAGTCACAAAAGTTGCGGGTGACCTCCCACAAAGATTGCGTCATTAAAAATCGAAAATGTTCGTATCTCCCACAGTTTTTGAGGTAGTCACCAAATTTGGAAGGTAGATTACTGGTCACCCCCTTTAAAGATCAATAATAAAAAAATACTTATATCAAGAATAACTTATTTTTATTAATTATTTAATTTATTTTAATGTTCATTGAATTATTTTTAAGTTACCACTGTCAACATGTAATAATGAAAACAAATTTACAATTCCAGACAAGGTGCAAGTTGTTCAAAGTTTTTTAGGCTTATGTCTATACTTCAGCCGATTTATTAAGGATTTTTTGACACACTACACTAAAGGGAGTGAAAACTTTCGAATTAATACAGATTGATTGTTATGGACAGGGAGAGCAATCAAATACATTTTTAATAGATGAGTTTACGAAGTTTGTTAGGACAACAAATACAAAAGAGGTTATTAAATCTTCGAGAGATTAGTTTAGGGCATATAGTAAACCACCATGTGTAGTATCAAGCAAGGGAAGTTATTTAACGCGTAACGAATTAGACCAGTTCTTGTTCTTCTTCCAACATAAAGCACATAAAAACAGTAACGAGGTGTAATAAACTAACAGAAACACAAGAAGGAATACACTGGGATTCCATAATTAAACAAATCGAACATTCGTTGAACAACACTATATATCGTGGTTAAGCAGATGCCAAGCAAACTGTTATTTGGCGTGGATCAAAAAGACCATAGACGAGTTAAGAAAAAAATAGACAAATAAATGGCGAAAGAAATTTAAAGGAAATTAGAAAAGAAGCTAAGGAAAACCAATTACGACCACAATCATATAATGAATCTAATTTCATCAAAGCAAAGAGAAAGTCTAACAATTATCGAAAAGGAGACTATGTGGTAATTAAAAATTTCGAAAGTACAGTAGGGGCCGCTATAAATTTAATATTTAATATTTTATAAAAAATGTGTTGCGAAATGACAAGAAATATTAAAGAATGTAGAAGGTTTTAAAATCTCTCGAAATCCATACACAGACACTAGGTAGAAAACATGTAAGATCGCTCTATTCGAGAGGGCCCGACTTTGAGATACCCTGAACCCAGTGGCGATTTGTCTTTACATACATTTGAACACCTTTGCATTCGTACTCACATTCACATTCACATACCCACACACAAACACACGCCACTTGTCGCGCATTTTACTCTTAGCAGCTGCGCTTACCCCCAATATGGAAAAAGAATTCTTGAATAACTTCTAAACTAAGAGTATTATCCTTATCAAACAAAAACACTTCTACACGAGCTAACAATCTAGGGGCGAAAATACATTCCAGCCCAAAGGTTTTTGATATAAAAATTATACAAAAAACAAAAGGCCATAAACTAGGCAGGCATTGAGTATTGAAGCTTTTTACTTTATCTTTATTACATAATGTCGCTTCGCAAATACCCAATGAGAATTCAAGTTCGTATTAGTTCATGTTAAATACCTAATGAAGGGGTCGAAATGGCTCGTTATACCGGTTCCATATGCACAAAACCATTCTGTTATATTACGTGTTTTTTCGTCTTCATGACGCAACCCCTTCTCGAGAACAATCCATGTGTTGTTTCTTACAGCGTTGCTCTCACTTCATATATCTTATCACTGCGGACGGTAATCTGCGTTAGAGGCAAAGCACAACGTTGTGTGCAAAAGCGGCTAGCAAAATATACGCAAGCTTTTGAAGTTTTGCTACGATAGTTCTTTCAGATCGATCACCGATCAACAGGTGTAAACTAGAAGAAAACATAGCAACATGTGATAGCTCATCTGGTTCATGAGATATATAACTGTAACCGATTCGGAAAAAATTTACATTTTTGAAGTTGATGGGGAAGTTGGGGTCTTTCAAAAACTCGGTCAGGCATACAAAAATGTGTGTTTCGAATACGCGAACGGTTCCTCACGTTTTCAAATCCGATGACTCGTTTAATAGTTATTAAGAAATTTAATTCTTGTGTTTCCGAAAAGTTTATGATAATTTCGGTATACATTTTTCGTATGATAGGGTAGGCTTTATGTAACTTTGTTGGCTTTTTTCCTATCATGAACCAAGAAATTTTTGTTCTACGTGTTTTGGGAAAACCCGCTAGTTTGGCTGGAAATCGTTCAAAACCGCTGAAATTGACACCCCTACAGTTTCCAAACCACTGAAAATTCCGGTATTTTCTATATATTGCTCGCACGCTTAAGTCTTGGCGTTTTTGTTCTTAAGTACGCAGGTACAAAGTAACAGGTGAAAAAAGTTTTCGATTGCCATTTTGATAATTTAAAAGAAAACGGCGCCAAGGATTTTGAGAAATATTTAATATGTTGTGGGCATTGAGTTTTCGCAACCTTGGTATATACCATATATCTGGGATAATTCGTTTTTGCAAGAATTTTTTGTTTAGTGAACATATTAGTTATGTTAAAACAAGAAAGATGGCTCTAGTCGGAAGTCCCGACTAAGAGAACCCAGGGCGGCGACCTGTCGTTATATGCATTTATTTAAACCCCTCTGCATTCTTACAAATAAAAAAAATATAAATAATAAAATTTATTGCTCGCGCTTCGTGATCGCTTTTAATATTTGCAGACAAATTTGAATATGCCGTAGTTGTGAAATTTCTCGCAAAATTTTCACAATATCTTTCATATAAAGTGTGCATGCTATAACCAATTTTTCCCATTTTGTTGCTTCAGAATATTTCAATCGTCGATGTCCAGCATTAAGCTCACGCATATAAATGTGCATATATATGTATATATAAGTTAAAGTCGAAGTTGACTAAAAATGCATGCACACGAGCCCATGCAATCACGGCCCCAATGCATGCACTTTTGCCACGTGCACTGCGTCAGCGCATTCTACCAAATGACGCAACCGTGAGAGCGCACCATGGAATAGGACACCTTAGCCAAGCTACAACGGAAGCGACAGCAACAACAACAGCGGCAACAGCGACAACAGCGGCAGCGGCAGCGGCTGCAGCGACAGCGGCTGCAGCGACAGCGACTGCGGCAGTAGCAGAGTTTTAGCTTTAGCATAATTTGTCTTGGCCATTGTAATTTAGTTCTAAAATAATACGACAAATAAACGGTCTTTTTTAAAATACCATTAAGGGAAAGAATTCCTAATTGGCGCCCGAGCAGAGACCGGTGAAAGAAAAGGTTAACGCGTCGCGAAACTCAAGTGCCTCAAATGGAGCCCCAACGCGCAGAAGTAATTAAAAATTTATTCGATACAGTGCCTCAAAACAAGTCACAGCGCGAGTGCAATTTTGTAAAAGACTATCTTTACCGAGCCTGATCTTAAACCTTCACCGGTCGATACCGCCGACATTCTCTGTAGTATCCGTTCGCAGAGAACCACGAATCGAAGTGTTTCCAAGGAACCCCAGTCACCTGCCGAACCGCTGTTGTCGCAGGACAAAAAGGAAAAATTCCAAAGGACCATCGTGGAAGATTCGCCGGAATGATAATCGTATTGTAAGCATAGTGTTTAAGAAAAAATATAGAGAATAAATGAATAAAGTAAAAATAAAAAAAAAAGTAAATAAAGAAACATCAAATTAGAAAAAAATAAAAAATAAGAATACAAATTTTATACGAACAAAAAAAATATAGAATAAAAAATTTTATTTTGCACATAGTATAAGAAAGTGCCAATCGGTGCACAAAAATTTATATATTATTATCATCCAACAGTTGAAAACAAATATTTTTAATTTTTATATTTGTCTATTTCGAATTTTTATATTTTAATACCTTTTAATTGCGACAATAATCAAAGATTTTTCTTAACCAAATCTTTTTTAAGTCAACCTTTTTCCCCGGATTTTATATTTTAAGAACCACATAAAGCTTAAGAATTATTACTCAAAAGCAATTAGAGAATTAACATTCACTCTCGCTCAAACATAATTTGAAATTTTGAAAAAAAAAATAAGTGGTCCGTGAAGTTATATTCGTGCAGTCCGAGTTAGAAGTCCGATAGTTAAAATAATCATGCAAAAAGAATTGGCCGAAGGCCTCGCCTCCCTAAGCTCTGATAGCCTAGATATTTTATACGGATATAACAAGATTAATTAGGGAGTTCTCAGGCGACACGACTAAATTTAGTTCCTGGAGGAAGAATGTAGAGCGAATAATGGGTATTTACGAAGAATCGGGTTAACTGTACGAAATAAAATAGTCGGCGAAGCTGATGTAGTACTGTAGTCGTACAACACTCCTATGAAATGGAGAGCAATATCTAAGTGTCTGACGTCGCATTATGCTGACAAGAGAGAGACCCTCGAATACCAAATGTTCTCATTGTCACAAGGACGAATGAGCATAAATGAGTTTTATCAGGCAGTCTACCATCAGCTGTCCTTAATACTCAACCAGATCAGTTCGCAGGAAGAATTTCCAAAAACTGTGAGAGCCCTGACTAAAAATGATCGAGATAAGACCTTGGACACCTTTGTACGCGGGCTTAACGACAATTTACCCCGTTTACTAGCCATCAAAGAGCCAAGAGACTTAAGTCATGCACTTCATTTATGCGGGTTGGTAGAGAACCAAGAGCATAGAAATGCATTTGTCCCGAAGTTCAGACAACAAGCTCCGCCATTACCACCTAGACAACCCCAAGGTCAGGTAATGACAAGACAGCAAGGACCCAGATCAGTACAGAACATGGCTGGGCAAGCTAGAAACTTTGACCATAGGCTGTACTATCCACCGCAAGTCCAAGCAAACATGGGTTATAACCCACAAGGCACATGATCTGTTCCAATGTACCAACAACAGGTAGCTCATCCCATGCAGCAACAATATGCTGTACCACAACAGTCAGCACCGTATAGACAAAATTATCCAGCGCCACCGCGCTCACAGGCCCAGAAACCTGAACCTAGAGCGACACCCATGGACATTGATCAGTCTATTAAGTCGAAACATATAAACTACATGAACAAACCCCAATACAATGACTTGACTGGAAAACGACCACCGACCGCGACATACACAGGGCCCCCTCAGAAATTCCAAAGAAAATTCCACATCGCCACCGGCGGCATGGAGTTGACGACGGATGGGACCGAAACGGAAGCACCTTATTCTACTGGTGTCGAAGAACATGGGAACTTCGAAGCCTTAGAACAAGAAGGAGCTACGGATTTGATCAGTCAGTACCAAGATGACAACGATCTAGATTACGCGCCCGTATTAGTCGATGCCTCAGATGTTTTTTTTTTAGACTAAACAGTTCCGAGTTGTCATATTTTAAATGCACAGTGGGGAACGGTAGGACACTTAGATTTTATATGTATAATTGATACAATCAAAATTACATTCAATCCGGATTAGTCCGAAACCCCAAACTTAACGGTGGGCAAACTAAAGTTACCCATCATACTCGCCTTAACCTTTTTAATTTAAAGGTCGTACCAATTAAAATTTTCCTGTTACCCACATTAAAAACCTTTCACGGCATTCTGGGTAACAATACTTTAAAACAGTTGAACGCAGTAATAGACGTTAAAAACGGCGGTTTGATTATAAATGGAAATTACCGCATTAACATAAAGCAACTATAAACGCAAGCGGTTAATGCCATAAAAATTAGAACAGAACATATGTCCGAAACACAGAAAAAATGTATCAATCAGTTAACCGAAACGCATGCGGAAGTATTTGCTGACCCTGACATGAAGGTCACTTATACCACTAAGGTAGAAGGAGAAATTAGAACATCATCGGACACCCCGGTGTACTGTAAACATTACCCATACCCTGCATCCCTGAAAGCGGAAATAGAGAAAGAGGTACCAAAATTGCTGAGAGACGGCATTATCAGACCTTCACGGTCACCATATAACGCACCCATATGGGTGGTACCGAAAGAGAGTGACGCCTCAGGGGAGAAAAAGTACAGAATGGTTACCGATTATAGAAAACTGAACGGCATGACAGTTTCAGATCGATATCCAATACCCGAAATCGGAGAAATATTCGCACATTTGGACAAAAATCAATATTTCTCAGTTATTGCTTTAAAGAGTGGGTTCCATCCAATCCCACTCAAAGAGAGAGATATTGAAAAAACGGATTTCGCCGTTTTTTGTGGAAAATTTACTAGACTGCCCTTCGGTTTAAAGAATTCCCCATCAATATATCAAAGGGCCTTTGATGATATTCTAAGGGAGGCATCGGCAAGATATGCTATGTATATATAGACGATATCATCGTATTTAATCAGTCCGAGGAAGAACACGGTAAGCACCTAGAAAAGGTCTGCACGACCTTAGGTAAAGCTAATATGAAAATCCAAATCGACAAATGCGAGTTTTTCAAGACCGAAGTCGATTTCTTGGGCTTCATTATTTCGAAAAATGGTATTAGAAAATGAAAGCCATTGAGGCTTTCCCCGTGCCTAAAACGTTGAAAGATTTACGATCTTTTCTGGGTTTGTCGAACTATTATCGTAGATTCATACGAGACTACGCCAAAATAGCCAAACCTCTTACTACCCTTCTTAGAGGAGAAAACGGGAGACTGTCAAAAAACGTATCGGGTTGAATAAAAATTACAGTAGATAATGAGGCCTTGGACTCATTCAATAAAATTAAACGAACGCTAGCCTCACAAGACGTGATCTTGGCATACCCTAACTCTAACAAGGAATTCAAGTTAACAACTGATGCTCCGAATGGCAGAATGGTAGACCAATTTTTCATTTTCACTTTCATTTCCCGCACCCTTTCGAAAGCCGAAGAAAATTATGCCGCAAACGAAAAAGAGATGCTGACCATAGAGCTTGCGGATGTACATATACGGTACCGCTAAGGTAGTCATATTTACCGACCACCAACCTTTGCTCTAAGTACCAAGAACCATAATGGTAAACTCAAGAGGTGGAAAAGTTACCTCGAAGGGTTCAATCACGAGCTCAGGTTTAAACCTGGATTATCCAACGTAGTAGTGGATGCATTATCCAGAAATCCCATCGAGCAACAAATAAATAGCACCAGTGCTACTGTACATAGTGACGAGAGCTCTTCACACATTCTAATACCCGTTATAGAAGTCCCTATCAATGTGTTTAAGAACCAAGTTTTTTCACTAACTGCAGACTAGGAGTTATGAGCAGCATACCTTTCCCATCTTATGACAGACATACAATAAAGAAAAACAGTTATTCAGAAAAAGACCTAATCGAAATATTAAAGAAAAGACCTGATCCGAAAATTGTTAACGGTTTGTTCAACGTTCCTGTCAACAATGTTTCGGGTTGGCAACAATATTAGATTATTCACATTCACAACTCATTCCAATAAAAATGGGTGCAAAGCGGCACTTTCAAAATTATCCATGTATTAGATATTGACGAATGCATACGATAAATACCTCGCACCAGCTATTCCCATTGCAAGAATACGAGATCGAAAAATTAAAAAATGATATACGTAGGCTCAAACCCTCTCAAAGAGCGGCAAGAGCAATAAACGCGTTGAGAACAGCCTGAAAATGGTTGGCCGGCTCGCCGGACCACAGCGATCTCAAAGTTCTAGTAACCAAAAAATTACAATATTTAAATTCAAGCTTCAAATTTTCAAACACGATACAACAAATCTAGTTCATCAAAGATTGGGCAAAAACAAATACAGTAAATTCAGTAATATTGTCGGAATTAGAAGTAAAAACAGTAGAACAAATTTTGTAAAAGAAAAGATTATGTTTTTAAATGCCAATGAATTATTAGAATTTGCACAAATTAAAATAGCAACAAATGGCAGGAGCATGCTCTATATAAATAACATTAGTATGTACTGCTATGTTATTAAAGCCCATTTAGAAATCAAATATAATAAACGAAATAAAACATCAGAATATTGTAAAATGTGGGCAAATAGTATATGCAATAAAAGACTCTTGCGAGTCCCATAACGCTAACACCATTTGTAATAGAAATAATCTTATAGATTTAAGTAACGATACTTGTATAACTCCACAGAGGAAACACAACCCCTATTCCAAGTTATTACGGGGAAAAACCGAGTTGACGAGGTTTTATTACTACAAATGCTGAAGGAAGTCAACATCAATAACACCTAAAAATTGGAAATTCTGGAGAGCCACAACAGCTTTACAACAGCAATTAATTTCACACCATCTGGAATTCTACTGATACTAATGATCGGGATTGTTGGATACTCGACAAGACGAAAGTTTTTCGCTACAACACACCAGATCACTGGAGAAGTTGTGGAAGCTGAAACAATTGCGGAGGAGAATGTAGTTCCAAAACAAAGACGTTTTTACATCGCGTCCGAGGACGTACGCGTTTAAAGGGGGAGGAGTTAAAGTCGAAGTTGACCTAAAACGCATGCACACGAGCCCATGCATGCACTTTTGCCACGTGCGCTGCGTCAGCGCATTCTACCAAACGGCGCAACCGTGGGAGCGCACCATTGAATAGGACACCTTAGCCAAGCTACAACGGAAGCGACAGCAACATCAACAGCGGCAACAGCGACAACAGCGGCAGCGGCTGCAGCGACAACGGCAGCGGCTGCAGCGACAGCGGCAGCGGCTGCAGCGACAGCGTCAGCGGCTGCAGCGACTGCGGCAGTAGCAGAGTTTTAGCTTTAGCATAATTTGTCTTGGCCATTGTAATTTAGTTCTAAAATAATACGACAAATAAACGGTCTTTTTTAAAATACCATTAAGGGAAAGAATTCCTAATTGGCGCCCGAGCAGAGACCGGTGAAAGAAAAGGTTAACGCGTCGCGAAACTCAAGTGCCTCAAATGGAGCCCCAACGCGCAGAAGTAATTAAAAATTTATTCGATACAGTGCCTCGCGAGTGCAATTTTGTAAAAGACTATCTTTACCGAGCCTGATCTTAAACCTTCACCGGTCGATACCGCCGACATTCTCTGTAGTATCCGTTCGCAGAGAACCACGAATCGAAGTGTTTCCAAGGAACCCCAGTCACCTGCCGAACCGCTGTTGTCGCAGGACAAAAAGGAAAAATTCCAAAGGACCATCGTGGAAGATTCGCCGGAATGATAATCGTATTGTAAGCATAGTGTTTAAGAAAAAATATAGAGAATAAATGAATAAAGTAAAAATAAAAAAAAAAGTAAATAAAGAAACATCAAATTCGAAAAAAATAAAATAAGAATACAAATTTTATACGAACAAAAAAAATATAGAATAAAAAATTTTATTTTGCACATAGTATAAGAAAGTGCCAATCGGTGCACAAAAATTTATATATTATTATCATCCAACAGTTGAAAACAAATATTTTTAATTTTTATATTTGTCTATTTCGAATTTTTATATTTTAATACCTTTTAATTGCGACAATAATCAAAGATTTTTCTTAACCAAATCTTTTTTAAGTCAACCTTTTTCCCCGGATTTTATATTTTAAGAACCACATACTTATATTTAAAAGCAATTAGAGAATTAAACATTCACTCTCGCTCAAACATATTTTGAAATTTTGAAAAAAAAAAGAAAGAAATGTGATTAAGTTAAAAATAAGTAGTCCGTGAAGTTATATTCGTGCAGTCCGAGTTAGAAGTCCGATAGTTAAAATAATCATGCAAAAAGAATTGGCCGAAGGCCTCGCCTCCCTAAGCTCTGATAGCCTAGATATTTTATACGGATATAACAAGATTAATTAGGGAGTTCTCAGGCGACACGACTAAATTTAGTTCCTGGAGGAAGAATGTAGAGCGAATAATGGGTATTTACGAAGAATCGGGTTAACTGTACGAAATAAAATAGTCGGCGAAGCTGATGTAGTACTGTAGTCGTACAACACTCCTATGAAATGGAGAGCAATATCTAAGTGTCTGACGTCGCATTATGCTGACAAGAGAGGACCCTCGAATACCAAATGTTCTCATTGTCACAAGGACGAATGACATAAGGATGAATGAGCTACATCAGCTGTCCTTAATACTCAACCAGATCAGTTCGCAGGAAGAATTTCCAAAAACTGTGAGAGCCCTGACTAAAAATGATCGAGATAAGACCTTGGACACCTTTGTACGCGGGCTTAACGACAATTTACCCCGTTTACTAGCCATCAAAGAGCCAAGAGACTTAAGTCATGCACTTCATTTATGCGGGTTGGTAGAGAACCAAGAGCATAGAAATGCATTTGTCCCGAAGTTCAGACAACAAGCTCCGCCATTACCACCTAGACAACCCCAAGGTCAGGTAATGACAAGACAGCAAGGACCCAGATCAGTACAGAACATGGCTGGGCAAGCTAGAAACTTTGACCATAGGCTGTACTATCCACCGCAAGTCCAAGCAAACATGGGTTATAACCCACAAGGCACATGATCTGTTCCAATGTACCAACAACAGGTAGCTCATCCCATGCAGCAACAATATGCTGTACCACAACAGTCAGCACCGTATAGACAAAATTATCCAGCGCCACCGCGCTCACAGGCCCAGAAACCTGAACCTAGAGCGACACCCATGGACATTGATCAGTCTATTAAGTCGAAACATATAAACTACATGAACAAACCCCAATACAATGACTTGACTGGAAAACGACCACCGACCGCGACATACACAGGGCCCCCTCAGAAATTCCAAAGAAAATTCCACATCGCCACCGGCGGCATGGAGTTGACGACGGATGGGACCGAAACGGAAGCACCTTATTCTACTGGTGTCGAAGAACATGGGAACTTCGAAGCCTTAGAACAAGAAGGAGCTACGGATTTGATCAGTCAGTACCAAGATGACAACGATCTAGATTACGCGCCCGTATTAGTCGATGCCTCAGATGTTTTTTTTTTAGACTAAACAGTTCCGAGTTGTCATATTTTAAATGCACAGTGGGGAACGGTAGGACACTTAGATTTTATATGTATAATTGATACAATCAAAATTACATTCAATCCGGATTAGTCCGAAAAACCGCAAACAATTACCGTAACGTCAAGTTCACCTCGCCTTAACCTTTTTAATTTAAAGGTCGTACCAATTAAAATTTTCCTGTTACCCACATTAAAAACCTTTCACGGCATTCTGGGTAACAATACTTTAAAACAGTTGAACGCAGTAATAGACGTTAAAAACGGCGGTTTGATTATAAATGGAAATTACCGCATTAACATAAAGCAACTATAAACGCAAGCGGTTAATGCCATAAAAATTAGAACAGAACATATGTCCGAAACACAGAAAAAATGTATCAATCAGTTAACCGAAACGCATGCGGAAGTATTTGCTGACCCTGACATGAAGGTCACTTATACCACTAAGGTAGAAGGAGAAATTAGAACATCATCGGACACCCCGGTGTACTGTAAACATTACCCATACCCTGCATCCCTGAAAGCGGAAATAGAGAAAGAGGTACCAAAATTGCTGAGAGACGGCATTATCAGACCTTCACGGTCACCATATAACGCACCCATATGGGTGGTACCGAAAAGTGACGCCTCGGGGGAGAAAAGTACAGAATGGTTACCGATTATAGAAAACTGAACGGCATGACAGTTTCAGATCGATATCCAATACCCGAAATCGGAGAAATATTCGCACATTTGGGCAAAAATAAATATTTCTCAGTTATTGCTTTAAAGAGTGGGTTCCATCCAATCCCACTCAAAGAGAGAGATATTGAAAAAACGGATTTCGCCGTTTTTTGTGGAAAATTTACTAGACTGCCCTTCGGTTTAAAGAATTCCCCATCAATATATCAAAGGGCCTTTGATGATATTCTAAGGGAGGCATCGGCAAGATATGCTATGTATATATAGACGATATCATCGTATTTAATCAGTCCGAGGAAGAACACGGTAAGCACCTAGAAAAGGTCTGCACGACCTTAGGTAAAGCTAATATGAAAATCCAAATCGACAAATGCGAGTTTTTCAAGACCGAAGTCGATTTCTTGGGCTTCATTATTTCGAAAAATGGTATTAGAAAATGAAAGCCATTGAAGCTTTCCCCGTGCCTAAAACGTTGAAAGATTTACGATCTTTTCTGGGTTTGTCGAACTATTATCGTAGATTCATACGAGACTACGCCAAAATAGCCAAACCTCTTACTACCCTTCTTAGAGGAGAAAACGGGAGACTGTCAAAAAACGTATCGGGTTGAATAAAAATTACAGTAGATAATGAGGCCTTGGACTCATTCAATAAAATTAAACGAACGCTAGCCTCACAAGACGTGATCTTGGCATACCCTAACTCTAACAAGGAATTCAAGTTAACAACTGATGCTCCGAATGGCAGAATGGTAGACCAATTTTTCATTTTCACTTTCATTTCCCGCACCCTTTCGAAAGCCGAAGAAAATTATGCCGCAAACGAAAAAGAGATGCTGACCATAGAGCTTGCGGATGTACATATACGGTACCGCTAAGGTAGTCATATTTACCGACCACCAACCTTTGCTCTAAGTACCAAGAACCATAATGGTAAACTCAAGAGGTGGAAAAGTTACCTCGAAGGGTTCAATCACGAGCTCAGGTTTAAACCTGGATTATCCAACGTAGTAGTGGATGCATTATCCAGAAATCCCATCGAGCAACAAATAAATAGCACCAGTGCTACTGTACATAGTGACGAGAGCTCTTCACACATTCTAATACCCGTTATAGAAGTCCCTATCAATGTGTTTAAGAACCAAGTTTTTTCACTAACTGCAGACTAGGAGTTATGAGCAGCATACCTTTCCCATCTTATGACAGACATACAATAAAGAAAAACAGTTATTCAGAAAAAGACCTAATCGAAATATTAAAGAAAAGACCTGATCCGAAAATTGTTAACGGTTTGTTCAACGTTCCTGTCAACAATGTTTCGGGTTGGCAACAATATTAGATTATTCACATTCACAACTCATTCCAATAAAAATGGGTGCAAAGCGGCACTTTCAAAATTATCCATGTATTAGATATTGACGAATGCATACGATAAATACCTCGCACCAGCTATTCCCATTCAGCTAAGAATACGAGATCAAAAAAAAAAATGATATACGTAGGCTCAAACCCTCTCAAAGAGCGGCAAGAGCAATAAACGCGTTGAGAACAGCCTGAAAATGGTTGGCCGGCTCGCCGGACCACAGCGATCTCAAAGTTCTAGTAACCAAAAAATTACAATATTTAAATTCAAGCTTCAAATTTTCAAACACGATACAACAAATCTAGTTCATCAAAGATTGGGCAAAAACAAATACAGTAAATTCAGTAATATTGTCGGAATTAGAAGTAAAAACAGTAGAACAAATTTTGTAAAAGAAAAGATTATGTTTTTAAATGCCAATGAATTATTAGAATTTGCACAAATTAAAATAGCAACAAATGGCAGGAGCATGCTCTATATAAATAACATTAGTATGTACTGCTATGTTATTAAAGCCCATTTAGAAATCAAATATAATAAACGAAATAAAACATCAGAATATTGTAAAATGTGGGCAAAGAGTAGTATGCAATAAAAAAGACTCTCGAGTCCCATAACGATAACACCATTTGTAATAGAAATAATCTTATAGATTTAAGTAACGATACTTGTATAACTCCACAGAGGAAACACAACCCCTATTCCAAGTTATTACGGGGAAAAACCGAGTTGACGAGGTTTTATTACTACAAATGCTGAAGGAAGTCAACATCAATAACACCTAAAAATTGGAAATTCTGGAGAGCCACAACAGCTTTACAACAGCAATTAATTTCACACCATCTGGAATTCTACTGATACTAATGATCGGGATTGTTGGATACTCGACAAGACGAAAGTTTTTCGCTACAACACACCAGATCACTGGAGAAGTTGTGGAAGCTGAAACAATTGCGGAGGAGAATGTAGTTCCAAAACAAAGACGTTTACATCGCGTCCGAGGACGTACGCGTTTAAAGGAGGGCGGAGTTAAAGTCGAAGCGACCTAAAATGCACACACGAGTGAGCAGGCACGATGCCAGTGCAGCTGTGTCAGCGATTGCGCTGACCAAACGGCGCCAACCGTGTGCGTAGCGCAAACGGCGCAACCGTGGAGCGCACCATGAATAGGACACCTTAGCCAAGCTACAACGGAAGCGACAGCAACATCAACAGCGGCAACAGCGACAACAGCGGCAGCGGCTGCAGCGACAACGGCAGCGGCTGCAGCGACAGCGGCAGCGGCTGCAGCGACAGCGTCAGCGGCTGCAGCGACAGCGTCAGCGGCTGCAGCGACAGCGGCAGTAGCAGAGTTTTAGCTTTAGCATAATTGGTCTTGACCATTGTAATTTAGTTTTAAAATAGCACGACAAATAAACGGTATTTTTTAAAAGTCCATTAAAGGAAAGAATTCCTTAATATATATACATTTGTATGTGTGCACACGCATTCTTAACCGATATTGATGAAATTTGTTTTAATGCATTCTTATTGTACTATACACTGTACACTTATATGTTAACGAGCAGCCTAAGTAGTTAAAATTGGGGCGGTACTAGCAATTACAAATGTTTTTCCTGTTAATGGGGGAAGCTGGGGGTAGGTATCCAAAAGTCAAAATATCTGTTATCTGCGTATTCTTAACGAGCACGTATTGGTGTTTCTAGCTCTTATAGTTTTTGAGATATTCTCAAAAAACCGGAATAAAGAGACCGATAAATATCTATAGTATATTAATGCACTAGCTTCTTCTAGTGCTATAGTATATAAAAATATTCATTTGAACCAAATTTTGTGTCTCTAGGTTGTAATCTGTCTACGAAAGATTACAATTTTGTACAATTTTAACTCGATAAACATTTTATTCGATATATCGACACATCGATGATTATCAACACGATTTTGTAACCCGATGTAAGAAATCGATGTTCATTTCACTAGTACAGATCCTAAAATCTTAAATTAGACATTCATATGTGTGCGTTGGAAAAATGGCCAGTGTTGCAAGTCAGTTTCTTTTTTCTATTTGTTTTTTTGACAGTGCGGGCAATAATTAATTACCTGAATTGACTGTTTCTTTGTACGCTGTATTTACGGACTGCGTCAGTGAGTAAAAAACTCTGATTCACTTTAAAAACAATCAGTTGACGGAATGATTTTGATTTCGCAAACATCTATTCTGTTTAAAATTTGCCGCTAACAGCTGACTTTGACTTTAGGTTGTGTCGCAAAACGTAAACAAACATTCCAATGGTTTATTTTATTAATAACAATTTTATTTATATGAAAAATGTCAAAAGATAAAATTGTATTTGCTATATATTTTATAATATTTATTATATATATATATTATATCAGTCTCGATCTGATTTCATTTTTAATATCTATGTTCCCAGATAACTTTCTGATAGCGGACTGGCCACTCAGCCACTTTGTTTTGATTTTGTATGGAACAGCTAATTGTGAATGTTAACAAAAGTAAAAATAAAATAAAATTAGTTGACGGAATTATAAAATTTTAGTGAAAATTGTAAAAAAAAAAACAATTTGTATAGCGCGCACCTTACTATAATTTGAATGGCGTCTTCTCAAATAAAATGCTAATCGATAAAATGTGAATGTCTATATTTTATTCATTCCCTTATTCTTGTTCCAAGTTCCATTCTTAAAATATTTGAACGATAGTTTTCGGAGAAATGTATGGAAGAAGTGGATGTCAGGCGGCGTTCAGCTAAGATTAGGGGTCGGAACTATGTGCTATGGTTTCCCTTGGCTAATGGCCAAGTGATCGACCCTTGATCATGGTAACGGGTAAGTTTATCAATTTCAAAACGAAACACCTTTTGACAAAGTTAAACTGTCAAAAGAAACCAAATAAGAGTGCTCTAGTCGGGAGTGCCCGACTAGGTGATATCCTGAACCCAGATGCGGTCTGTTGTTACACAAGACTGTAGTACTTGAATTGTACTGTGATTTTGTTCATATTTGAGCGAGTGGGGGTGGTATAAAAAATCCGAAATATTTAATATCTGCGTATGCTTTACGCGAACATATTAAAAACAAATTTGGTCGGTCTGGGTCTTATAGTTTCTGGGATATGCTCAAAAAGCATGGTTCATAAAAATCGATGAATATCGATAGTAAGAAAACTGGACGGGTTGTCATTAATTCGAAGTAAACTTGATCTGCGTTTGATATACACAAATTTAAAAAGCATAACTTCAACTCTCTAGCTCTTATTAAGTGCTTGCTGTCAATAGAATTCGCAGATTTGAAAATGTTTACCTCACGTTTTCTTTAATAACTACTTTCTTAACCGATATTCTTAAAACTTTTTACAGCAGATTTTCTTAGTGATATAGCATATTAATATATATATATATATATATATATATATATATATGTCCGTATGATGAACGCGTCGATCTGGGAAACTATAAGAGCTAGAGGATCAAACTTTACGGCTATAGACTCGTCCATGGCACGCGCAGATCAAGTTTATTTCAAATGATCGATAACCCACACCGCTTTTCTAAATTCGATAAAAATCTACAACGACCTCTAATTTTTTTTTAGCTTTATTCGTAGATTATGAGACCTAGAGGCACAAAAACACAAAAAAAAAAACCTATTGCACTAAGATCAGTTAAGATACAGAGAAGTTTTAAAGAAAACGTGTGGTAAGATTTGACAATACAATGTGCAGCAAGTGCTGCAATAAGATCTAGGGATTAAAGTTTGGGTTTTTAGGTTCGAGTATACCATACACAGATCAAGGCTATTTTAAATTATCGAACACCCGCCCCGCTTTCTAATTATCGATATTTATCGGTTTTTTGATCCGGTTTTTTGAGCATATCTCAGAAACTATAAGAGCTGAAGACACCAAATTTATATTAATGTGTTCTCAAAAAGAATACACAAATTATGAATGTTTCGGATTTCGGATACCTCCCCCCATTCGCCCCCCATATAAAAAAATCGCAAATCAAATACTACAGACTTGCGCTTTGGTTTGTACATAGATTTGGATAATCTTATTAAGCACTGAACGATCATACTCTTAGTTTAGAAGTTATTGAAGAATTAATTTTCCATAATGGGGCCAAGCGCAGCCAATGTTTAAAGTGCTCAGCTTGCTGCGTGCGTGTGTGTATGTGTGTGTGTGTGTGTGTGTGACTTTGTGAACGTGTGTATGAATGCAAAAATGTATGTAATAGCTCGCCACTGGGTTCAGGGTATTTCCTATTCGGGCACACCCGACTAAAGCCATCTAACTTGTTCTTGATGGCTCTGTCATCTGCGATGCATTTGGAATAAATTTTGTTATGTTTGGGAGTGACCGTTATTAAAAAACGCGTCTACTTACAAGTAGTGATTATACATAGCTCCTTATTCATTAACAGAATAGAAGATAGACAGGGATAAGCCCGTTAATCTTACATTAGAGATGTGCAGCAGTATTATTGAATTCCAGTTTAGCTTATATATATCACAAATTTGATCACGTAGGTTACTTAGCCTAAGTCTTTATCTATTAGTCTTGGCATATTTACAATCGAGCTTCTCAGGATCGGGTTTCACTCCCTTTATAGTTATAATATTCCAAAAAATCTGAATGCTCGTTTGGCACAGATTCACTTTTTCTTCATTTATTTTAAGAATTTCTTTACTGAGTCGTTTTAAACGTTTTAAAATTTAGGTCGTAATCCAGGTATTTTTCGTGTTCTGTTTCTCCTTTGCCAAAAACTAAAACATCATCTGCGATATATACTAAACCTTTCGGTCCAGCTATTATCTGACTTTGTCTCATTTCAAATATTTCACTATGTTTTGCACGAACATATACTTGTTTATTGGTGCTAAATGTTTCTCGATAGCGTTCAATATACACATATGAATAAGGGTGCGTGCATTCTCATTCAGAGAAACTTTTCATGCAAGTGCACAAACTTCTAGGTACCCTCACCAAAAATTTTTACAAACAAGTAAGTACGTTGCAGTCGGGCGTAACCGACTGTGCAATACTCGTTCAGGGTCAAAATGCTTATTGTTATTTGGAAAAATTTTAATTTTTGTAATTTGTAGGGGATGAAGTGGGCGTTGCCGACATTTTTCGATTTTTCGCCTCTATATTGCTTACTAAATTTGGTGAATCTACCTCTAAAATTGTAGGAGATATTGGTTTTCGCGGCTTACCAGCCCTAAAATACATATGGATTTTATCGACTTGCCACGCCCCCAGTGAGCGTATCCAAAACTTGTTGGGTGATCTTTAGAGGAGGTCATTATTAATCTGTGTGAACAAATTATAGCTAGCTATATATAACTAGCTTTAAAATCTAGGGAAACATATCGACTTTATCGATTTGCCACGCCACCAGGGTGCAAAAAATTGGTTGTGTGATATTTTGGGCGTGGGCGAAAAATTGTTCGCAATTTTTGTGGGATGTCACCAGCAATCTACAGACTAAATTTGGTGACTCTAGCTTTAAAATTTTGGGAAATTCACCTTTAATCGATTTGCGATTTAAGGTATATCGACATGTTATCAGCCAGCCTCTTTGTGGGTGTGGCACAAAAATCTTAACTATTTATCTGGTGCAGATAATTACAAGTCTATGTCCAAAGTTTCAAGAGCCTGGCTTCAATAGCACCGAAAAAAGTTGGGTTCATCCGGACAGACGGATGGACATTGAACGAGTATCAAAAATCCCAAGTTTTCAAGACAAAGTGGCAAACCCTTTATAAATTTCTCAACTGCTCAAGCAAAAGGGAAGACGAGCGACCGAAAATTGAAAATTTTAAATTATCGGCGCACTGCTGCTTGTGTTTCAAGACTTACACATGCACATGCATACATACATTTTCTGAGAGCACTGAAAGAAAGCCTAGACAATGCTCTGTAGTGTGAGGAAGCAAATGCACACAAATCCGCTATCTCGCTCGATCCTTACAGAGCAAACGCACGCATACTCTCTTGCTCTCTGAGATTGTGAGCGATATGAGGACCTGAGCAAAACCAAAGTTGCTGTGGGACATCTCGCACAGAAAATGAGTGACATATTTTTTTGTTCTAGATGGCCCATCTATATGTTATTTGGTTAGTGCTATAACTCTTACACATTCTAAATTTTTTACTTATTTTGGAAACTAATATTAAAGTTTTTACTTACATTTACAAAGCCCACAGATAAAGCTAATGAGGTAACTACGTCCAAATGTGTAATGACATTCTCTATGCGCGGCATCATTGTTGTACTTGTATTATCAACCTGCAGCGTTGTGTTAACCAACGGAGCTGCTGCTGTCATAGCAATTACGTAGTTGGAATCAACATTGGCATAGGTCAGTACCACTTTTTGGGTCATCATACTGGCTACAGCAAAAGTACCGATAGAGATATGCTTGGATGTGCCTAAAAACATATAGACAAGCACCGGAAAGACGGCCATATAGAGTCCATTCCCAGCGGAAACACCGGCTAACATTCCATAGGCCATGCCATGAGGTATATTCATAATAGCAACTGTAAAGCCCGATATAATATCACCCATTAGGTCTCGCTTAAGTGAATACTGAGGTAGCCATTGCAAAATAGGTATGACGCCAGTAAAGAGTGATACAAAATTCCAATTACGCCAGAAGTTGTGCAGGGACGATGGAATGCTTTTGTCTCTAGCCGCATATCCAGTCTCTCTTATAACTACCTCGTGTGTAAGAACATCTCGATGGATGCTGTACTTTGGTTGTATTTTGGGTTTACTTTGGAAGCTTTTCCCATTTCCATTGTTTTTGCCATTAAGTGGTTTAGTTCTAAAAACAATCATAGTAAAAGTTTTTTGAAAAAACATTGGATAGATGAGTAATGACTTAAACTTACTCTGTATTACCATCATTGCTAGGCATTATGTGCTCGTCGTTTCTTTCTGCCAATACGTATTATACTTCAAAGTTTTTATGTTTTGCATAAAAATTTGTTTTCTGGAAAAAAAAATATATTATTGTTTTGAAAACCTATTCTAACATCCGTTGTTTATAAGAGGCATAGGTAACAAGTAAGATGGCTCTTGTCGGGAGTGTCCGACTAGGAGATACCCTGAAACCAGCTACGAGTTGTCCCAACAAACTTTTAAATCCCCTTGCATTCATACAAATTAATTTATTAATTATTAAAACACAAATAAATTTAAGCAAGTGTTATTTATTTGAGCTCCAAAATGCAACTAAAATCCAAAGTACAATTCTGCCCAATGCAAGCTATGTGTTAGCGGCAAAAACGTTGCCAGCGCCGTCGACGTCTTTGTTGTGCGAGGGCTCGCCAGCGGCAGTTTTGATTTCCTGGATTGTTATTGTAGCAACACTCTGCGTTATGCAGAAAATGCTAAAGACGCTAGGTCAGCATAATTGCGGTCATTGCTACTATGTTGTTTATTGCATTTATTTGTTGTTAACTTAATTGTCGTTAGCTTACATGCATACACAAAATTACACATGCACATAAACACACACCGCAAGCTGCGCACATAACTTAGCAGCTGTGCTTGGCCTAACTATGGAAAATTAATTCTTTCATAATTTCTAAAATAACTGCAAAAAATGTAAAGGACAAGGGCTCCAGTTGGGAACGGCCGACTACGAGATACCCTGAACCCAGCTGCGAGCTGTTAAACTCCTTTGCATTCATGCAAGCACACAGAAAATCACACATAAAAAAACAAGTGCACGCCGCTTCCTGCGTAAGCAATTGCGCTTGGCACAATGGAAAATTAATTCTTAAATAACTTCTGAATTAAAAGCATGATCGTTATGAAATTCATAGGATGTTGAAATCTATGTGGAAACCAAAGCTCGAGTGTAGACGAGTTTAATCAGTTAACACACACTTTTGATTTTAATTGATTAGTTTGTATACTCGTTCACGAAGTGAAACTAGTAAATTGGGTTTGAACAATGTCCGTCATACTGTCCATCTGTCCGTCTGTCCGGATGAGCGCAACTTTTTTCGGCGCTATTGAAGCTAGAGACTTGAAACTTTGGATATATACTTATAGTTATCTGCTTCAGAAAAAGGGTTTAGATTTGTGTGCCACTCCCACTAGGTGGCTGGCAAATCGATAACAGGTTGATACACCTCAAATCGCAAATCCATAAAAGGTAAATATATTTCCCACAATTTTAAAGCTAGAGTCACCAAATTTGGTATGTAGATTGCTCCCCAATTATGACCTAGACATCCCAGCCACGCTTACTAAAACTCCCCCACCCAAAATGAACAGAAATGCGTATATCTTTCACAGCTTTTGATCTAGAGTCACCATATATTACTGGAAATTTGCGACTGCGCCCCCGGCCGCCGTGTAATCGTAAATATCTATATAACAAAGCACAAATCGGCCACCAAATTTGTTATACAGATTGCTGGTCTCCACCAAAAACTGAGACCTTAATATTCCGGCCACGCCTCAGTTTTAAAGCTAGAGACATGCACCTTTTTTAAGCAGATTACTAATGACCTCCTCTCAAGACCGTACAAATTTTTGGCTATGGCTACTGTGGGCGTGGCAATTCGATATATATCCCTCGGTTTTAAAGCTAGCAACATATTTTTTTCAGCTATTGTGGTTGCTGCAATTTAACATTTTCTTGACACTTGGTGTGAAAACTGTCAAGATTTAATTGCAACCTTTGAACTGAGAGAAAATCAGTAGATGACAGGCAAAGATTTACGTCATCGGCGTACATCAGTAACCGAGAGTGACTTATCATAAAAGGAAGGTCATTTATGAACAATGCGAATTACAACGGACCAAAGTGACTTCCTTGTGGTACTCAGGAAGTGACATTAACAGGCTTTGAAATAAACTTGTTGAGTTCTAAGAGTTGTTGAGTTGGAAAAGTTTTAAGAGACCTTCAGCGCAATTTATTTATTTATTTTTAGGTACACAGAAGCTAGCTCTTTGCGTAAAGTGCCGAGGACCCTACTATTTTTTTATAATATCATATATTTAATATATATTAATATATTTAATATATATTCATATATTTAATATATATTCATATATTTAATACATATTCATATATTTAATATATATTCATATATTCAATATATATTCATATATTTAACTGAATATACTTCGTCACAAAATTTTATATCAGAAATTTTGGAGCTGGATCTGTTTTTGGCCCTAGATTGTTACTTCGTGTAGAGGTGTTTTTGTTTGATATCAGACATTTTTTGATTACTTTTGACAGTTTTACTTTGTCAAAAGGTATTTAGTTTTGATATTTTTTAATATACCCCATTACCATGATCAAGAATTGATCCAAAATTATTTGACTAATCAAAACCAGAGCACATAGTTCCGACCCCTAATCTTAGCTGAACGCCACCTGACAACCGCTTCTTTCATACATTTCTCCGAAAACTATCGTTCAAATATTTTAAGGATGGAACTTGGAAAAAGTATAAGGGAATGAAGAACAGTATCGACATTCACATTTTATCGATAAGCATTTTATTGGAGATGCCATTCTCAATTACAAATTGATATGGTAAGGCGCGCGCTATAACATGTATTCCGTCAACTGATTTTGATTACAATTTTATTTGATTTCATCTTTTAGAAAACATACAAAATCAAAGTCCATTCCGTCAACTGATCTCAATTTTTTTAAAGTGAATCAAAATCAGTTGACGCAATCCGTAAATACAGTTATACACAAAGAAACAGCTGAATTAATTTAAACTAATTATTGCCCGCATTGTCAAAAAACAAATACAAAAAAAAACCAACTGGCGACGGTGGTTATTTTTCCAACGCAAAAGAATGAATGTCTAATTTAAGATCTTAGGATATGTAACAAAAGTTTCTTGCTTTATGATAAGGAATAAGCCCACACAGTTCCATAAAGCCATCTCAACGCTATCATACGCGAAAATTTATACCGAAATTAACATCAACTCTACGGAATCACACAAAAAATGTATTTTCACTATAGTGAGGTACCATTCGACGCGAATTCGAAACAAATTTTTAGATGCCTGAACGAATTTCTAAAACCCCCAAACGGGCCGCAACAATTTTTTCTGAATCGTTTACAGCGATATATCCTTTGAACCACATGAGCACATGTTGTGCTAGAAATAAAATCAAGAAAATAAATTTGGGTCGTGGAAGTAAACAAACTAGAGTCGGGACTAGAAATCCAAGTAGTTCCGGCAATATTGAAATCACCCAAAACAACAAGAAAATAGACAGAATTATTTGAAGAAGGCGGAATATAAGAGCAAGTTATAAAAAGGCAACAACACAGCAACAAATTATCTATACTACAGCTTGTTACTACTACTACATCCGAAGATAAATCAGCATCAATAGCAACAAGCACACCATCACTACGACGAGGAGTAGAAATTGCAAGGAAAAGGTTGACTATAAGGGTATACAATTCTAAGTTTTCTATAAAGACCTCTTACTTTCTGTTGATTAAAAGCAACACCAGTGGGGGGATGTGCAATCTGAGACCGAATTTTCTTGTTCGCAGAATATTTTTTTATAATTAAGTGATTCCGCCAGAATTTTTACATCAAATTTTGCTGAAATGTTCAGTCGGAAAATTTATTTTAAAAGACGAAATTTCCCGATTATATGCCACCGTATTGAATTTAGATTTGGCCAGAATAACGGCCTTAACATCATCAGATATAGTAGCAGGTGCAAGGCTGGAAATAGGTTTTTATTTAGCGGAATATCTACAAGGATCATGTTAGGAGCCTCGCCAGTATCTACCATCTGTCCCACTGTTAGAACGCAGCGATTTCGGCATTTACAAAATGTTTGTTTCGATATGTTGCTCCGCTTCATTACTATCGATAAATACCGATTTCCAGACTTGATTTTCTTAGCATATTTCGTAGACTATAAGAGCTAGAGCCATCAAATTTAGTTTATTAAGGTTCTCGAAAGGCACTCCCAGATCAGGAATATTTCAGATTTTTTGATTTGCATTTCTAAGACTTGTGCTTTGGTTTGTACGTAGATTATAATGTTTTTCTGAAGTCCTGAACATTTTATAACGATCATACTCTTAGTTTAGAAGTTATTCAAGAAGAGGGGAACAGCGCAGCCGCTGATTAAGTGCGCTGCAAGCAGCATGTGTTTGTGTGTGTGCACATCACCCATTTTGTGTATGGGTGTATGAATGCAAAGAGTCTCCAAATCATTACCAAATCATCCAAATCTGTGTACATACTAAAGCGCAAGTCTATAGTATTTTATTTAAGTTTTTTTGATATGGGGGCGAATGGGGAGGTATCCAAAATCCGAAATATTTATATTCTGCGTATTACTTACGAGCATATATTTAAGCAAAGTTTATGGCTCTAGCTCTTATAGTATCCGAGATTAGGAAAATCGATGGTCGAAAAGTTTAGGTCTATAGCTTTTATAGTTTCCGAGATCGGTGCGTTCATACAGACGGACGGACAGACAAACATGGCTCAGCTCGTCGTCCTGATCAAGAATATATATACTTTATGGGGTCGGAGATGCCTCCTTCTGCCTGTTACACACATTTGCACAAAACCATTATACCCTTTTTACCCATTTTCAATGGGTTTAGGGTATAAAAACCTAGACCAATACCAATATTTATTTGAGCGCGGGAAATATATGCATAGATTAGGGAGAGTTATTGATAACGTTTATAACGCAAAAAGAAAACAAAACAAGATGGCTCTAGTCGGGAAATTTTACAGTGCCGAAATTGTGAAATTTGTTTGCAAAATTTTCACAAAATAGGAAACTATATCTTTCAAATGTTGGTTTCAGTTGACCTGCGAAAGCTTTTTGAGAGTGTGCATTATATTGCGTGCACTTATTGTACTATAGTACATTTATATATTGCCTATTGCAAATATTAAACCAAATATGGTGACTCTGGCTCTTATAGTTTCTGAGATATGCTCATTTCATTATGGAAAGTTAATTCTAAAATAACTTCTAAACTAGAATAGGATCGTTATGAAATTTTAAGAACGTAACCAGAGCAATGAAATCTATGTACGTATCAAAGCGCAAGTCTGTAGTACTTGATATGCGAGTTTTTTATTTTATTTTTTTGATATGAGGGGCGAATGGCGAAATATTTGTAATCTGCGTATTCTTTACGAGAAAATTTTGGTGGCTCTAGCTCTTATAGATTCTAAAATATGCACAAAAACCGGGTCGAAAAACCGATAAACACTGATTATAAGAAAACGGGGCAAGTTATCGGTCACTTGAAATAAACTTGCGTATGGTATATTCAAATCTAAAAAGTCCAAGTTCGTTTCTCTAGCCATTGTAGTCTCTGAAATCGTCTCGTTTATACAGACAGACGGACGGACAGGGCTTAATCGACTCGGCTAGTGATGCTGATCAAGGATATAATGCCTCCTTCTATCTGTTACATACATTTGCACAAAACCATTATAACCTTTTTACCCATTTTCAATGTGTTCAGGGTATAAAAATGTAACTATGTGAGGCGCAATAAAAAACACGTCTGTTACGAATATCATGCGATGATTTTCATTAATTTTTAAATATTTTCATTAAACACAAATTATATTTGAAATTTTGAGCTACAAATGCATATACCCTATGGATACACACTTACCGAAAAGATTATAATTTGTTCACCAAATATGTAACGCTTAGAAGAAAACGTCTTCGTATATATGTATATTCATTATCAGTATTAACAGCGAAGTCCATATTTCTGTCCGCCTGTTTATTTTTATACCAGCTTCTCTCCCAGTGTTGAAGCAATCGTCATAAAACTTTCCATAAGTATGCGTTTATGATGCAAGCAATAAATACGTTGGAGTCGGCAGGAGCGGACCACTATATCAAATAATCAAAAAAATACTGGTAAGCTTGCAGGCTCGAAATCAGTTGCTGATTTATTGAACCAACAATAAAAAAAGTAAGCAAGTTGTCTGTATAGCTTTTTAAGAACCTCATTTTTTGTTATGATAATCTTTTTTGTTTCTAAAAATATTGCAATATTGTGATATTACACAATTTTTTTAAATTACTATACTATACAAATGTTTTTTAGGTAACCTGTTTATCTAATTATTTTTTTAGCTCGCTTTGAAAATGTTTTTCCTTGATTTGAACACAAAATGCAACGCATTACTTAATCTACTCACTAACAAAAAATAACTAAAAACATCTGTTTACTTAATAAACGCCCAAGGGCACTACTTCAGCTACTCACTAAGAATAAATAGCTTTAGCATCTGTTGGCTCAAAAAACGCGTTTTATTTAAATTAACATTAGTGTGTTTATTTGATCAAATTAATGGATCGACAGACGCTTATATACTTACTACAGTTGTATGTTTCATAAAAAGTAATTTACAATACCCGACTTGGGCCCCTAACACAGTTCCGAATCTTCTTAAAATACATTTGTATATACCGGTTTGCCGAGATTATTCAAAGAATTTTTTTGGACAGAATAATTAACTAAGAATGAAACACGAAAGCTTCAGGTCTCTAACATACGTATAAATCATTAACTATAATTAAAGGCTAAAGAGATTTTTCGATTTTATCTTTTTAAAAATGTTGAACTTCTTCATTTTAGTGGCACTGTATATTTTGACTGACAGCCTCTAAATAGTGAGGGCTAAAAAACTTAAATTTGGCAGAAGCTTCTTTTTAGAAGAGACTTTGCAAAAGTCAACCCTGCCATATAAGAGAACTTTGACATTGTTATGTCAGACGTGACTTAGATCAAACAAAAACACCTCTACACGAGTTAACAATCTAGGGATATATAATTTTGTGACGCGGGATATTCACTTTAATATATGACCAATTCCAAATTATAAAACAGTGAGAACGTTTCAATCGGGTGGAACCGACAGCGGAATACTCGTTCACGGTGTAATAACAACGAAAAAATATTACCTAGCATTATGCGTGCACAAAATAATAACAAACGAGTATACAAAAAAAATAAAATAAAAATTTGAACCCGGGCCTGCCGCGCAACTAACACGTAAGCTCCGGGTTAGACACTAAGGCCACCATTTAACCTCGAGTGTGACGAAATTCAAGTTAAAGTATTTAATAAAAATTATACGAACTATTCTAACAGAAAGCAAAATGAATATAATTTTAGGAAATTGTTATGAAGTGGAAAAATTTTGAATTATTAGAAGAATCAAGACCACCCTTTGCATCAGGAACGGGAATCGAAGCCGAGCACCATCAATCACTTGTTTTTGTCTGAAAGTTCTTAGGTTTCATCATTTGTTTGACTATTGAAAAGGAATATAATTAAATTGTATTATTAGTTGTGACTAAACTCAAGTTATATGACAAGTGCCCAATCGCAAACAGCAGCAAACAGACACAAATTCGAAGGATATGAAAAAGTCTGGCAACTAACTACCAGTGATCAGTGACCACTTAATTTCCCTTGTGACTTAATTTCCCATGTGGCAAAATTGAACAGTTTCCAACACTATTCTTTTGAAACCAAATAATAAGTACCTAATTAATTAATTTGATCAATTTAATTACTGCGGACTGCACTTATTCAAATCCGATAAGTCGTTCAATAATAAAGAAATTACATTTTTTGTGTGTTTCCGAAAATTAGATGACACCCCCACCAGTTTGCAAGCCATAGAAACCATAGTAGGCAAAACAGATATTTAATATATATATATTGTTAGAAAGGTATTTTCAATAGCTTTTAGGCGTACCTTGGCGTTTTTGTTCTTAGGTACTCAGGTAAAAAGTTACAGGTGAAAAAAGTTTTCAATTACACATTTTAATAATTTAGAGCATTGAAAACTGTGTACGAATCAAAGCGCAAGTATGTAGTACTTGATTTGCGAGTTTTTTTTTATTTTTTTGATATGGGGCGAATGGGGGAAAGTATCCAAAATCCGAAATATTTATAATCTGCGTATTCTTTACGAGAAAAATTTGGTGGCTCTAGCTCTTATAGATTCTAAAATATGCACAAAAACCGGGTCGAAAAACCGATAAACACTGATTATAAGAAAACGGGGCAAGTTATCGGTCACTTGAAATAAACTTGCGTATGATATATTCAAATCTAAAAAGTCCAAGTTCGTTTCTCTAGCCATTGTAGTCTCTGAAATCGTCTCGTTTATACAGACAGACGGACGGACAGGGCTTAATCGACTCGGCTAGTGATGCTGATCAAGGATATAATGCCTCCTTCTATCTGTTACATACATTTGCACAGAACCATTATACCCTTTTTACCCATTTTCAATGTGTTCAGGGTATAAAAATGTAACTATGTGAGGCGCAATAAAAAACACGTCTGTTACGAATATCATGCGATGATTTTCATTAATTTTTAAATATTTTCATTAAACACAAATTATATTTGAAATTTTGAGCTACAAATGCATATACCCTATGGATACACACTTACCGAAAAGATTATAATTTGTTCACCAAATATGTAACGCTTAGAAGAAAACGTCTTCGTATATATGTATATTCATTATCAGTATTAACAGCGGAGTCCATATTTCTGTCCGCCTGTTTATTTTTATACCAGCTTCTCTCCCAGTGTTGAAGCAATCGTCATAAAACTTTCCATAAGTATGCGTTTATGATGCAAGCAATAAATACGTTGGAGTCGGCAGGAGCGGACCACTATATCAAATAATCAAAAAAATACTGGTAAGCTTGCAGGCTCGAAATCAGTTGCTGATTTATTGAACCAACAATATAAAAAGTAAGCAAGTTGTCTGTATAGCTTTTTAAGAACCTCATTTTTTTTATGATAATCTTTTTTGTTTCTAAAAATATTGCAATATTGTGATATTACACATTTTTTTTAAATTACTATACTATACAAATGTTTTTTTAGGTAACCTGTTTATCTAATTATTTTTTTAGCTCGCTTTGAAAATGTTTTTCCTTGATTTGAACACAAAATGCAACGCATTACTTAATCTACTCACTAACAAAAAATAACTAAAAACATCTGTTTACTTAATAAACGCCCAAGGGCACTACTTCAGCTACTCACTAAGAATAAATAGCTTTAGCATCTGTTGGCTCAAAAAACGCGTTTTATTTAAATTAACATTAGTGTGTTTATTTGATCAAATTAATGGATCGACAGACGCTTATATACTTACTACAGTTGTATGTTTCATAAAAAGTAATTTACAATACCCGACTTGGGCCCCTAACACAGTTCCGAATCTTCTTAAAATACATTTGTATATACCGGTTTGCCGAGATTAATCAAAGAATTTTTTTTGGATAGAATAATTAACTAAGAATGAAACACGAAAGCTTCAGGTCTCTAACATACGTATAAATCATTAACTATAATTAAAGGCTAAAGAGATTTTTCGATTTTACCTTTTTAAAAATGTTGAACTTCTTCATTTAAGTGGCACTGTATATTTTGACTGACAGCCTCTAAACAGTGAGGGCTAAAAAACTTAAATTTGGCAGAAGCTTCGTTTTAGAAGAGACTTTGCAAAAGTCAACCCTGCCATATAAGTGAACTTTGACATTGTTATGTCAGACGTGACTTAGATCAAACAAAAACACCTCTACACGAGTTAACAATCTAGGGATATATAATTTTGTGACGCAGGATATTCACTTTAATATATGACCAATTCCAAATTATAAAACAAGTGAGAACGTTGCAATCGGGTGGAACCGACAGCGGAATACTCGTTCACGGTGTAATAACAACGAAAAAATGTTACCTGTCATAATGCGTGCACAAAATAATAACAAACGAGTATACAAAAAAAATAAAAAAAAAATTTGCCTGCGCGCGGTCTTAAACCCGGGCCTGCCGCGCAACTAACACGTAAGCTCCGGGTTAGACACTAAGGCCACCAACCATTTAACCTCGAGTGGGACGAAATTCAAGTTAAAGTATTTAATAAAAATTATACGAATTATTCTAACAGAAAGCAAAATGAATAAAATTTTAGGAAATTGTTATGAAGTGGAAAAATTTTGAATTATTAGAAGAATCAAGACCACCCTTTGCATCAGGAACGGGAATCGAAGCCGAGCACCATCAATCACTTGTTTTTGTCTGAAAGTTCTTAGGTTTTATCATTTGTTTGACTATTGAAAAGGAAAATAATTAAATTGTATTATTAGTTGTGACAAAACTCAAGTTATATGACAGACACAAATTCGAAGAATATGAAAAAGTCTGGCAACTAACTACCAGTGATCAGTGACCACTTAATTTCCCTTGTGACTTAATTTCCCATGTGGCAAAATTGAACAGTTTCCAACACTATTCTTTTGAAACCAAATAATAAGTACCAAAGTAGGCGATAGGTGGCGCCTACAATGTTGCACTGGCATTGTTGATGTTTTACACATATCGAGTTTTAGACATTGTGGGCGCGGTTTTTTGGTGGTATCTTTGGAGGAAATCATCAGCTTATTACTTTGCTAAGAGTGTTTACAGATAATTGAATTATTAATTATTTAATTAATTTAATTATTTGATTAATTTGATCAATTTAATTACTGCGGACTGCACTTATTCAAATCCGATAAATCGTTCAATAATAAAGAAATTACATTTTTTGTGTGTTTTGTTGTTAGATGACACCCCCACCAGTTTGCAAACCATAGAAACCATAGTAGGCAAAACAGGTATTTAATATATATATATTGTTAGAAAGGTATTTTCAATAGCTTTTAGGCGTACCTTGGCGTTTTTGTTCTTAGGTACACAGGTAAAAAGTTACAGGTGAAAAAAGTTTTCAATTACACATTTTGATAATTTAGAGCATTGAAAACTGTGTACGAATCAAAGCGCAAGTATGTAGACTTGATTTGCGAGTTTTTTTTTTTTTTTTGATATGGGGCAAATGGGGGAAAGTATCCAAAATCCGAAATATTTATAATCTGCGTATTCTTTACGAGAAAAATTTGGTGGCTCTAGCTCTTATAGTTTTTAAGATATGCTCAAAAACCGGGTCAAAAAACCGATAAACACTGATTATAAGAAAACGGGGCAAGTTATCGGTCACTTGAAATAAACTTGCGTATAGTATATATGAATCTAAAAAGTCCAAGCTCTAGCTCTTTTAGTTTCTAAGATATGCACAAAAAACCGGGTCAATAAACCGATAAACACTGATTATTAGAAAACGGGGCAAGTTATTGGTCACTTGAAATAAACTTGCGTATGGTATATACGAATCTAAAAAGTCCAAGTTCATCTCTCTAGCCCTTGTTGTCTCTGAAATCGTCTCGTTTATACAGACAGACAGACACGGACAGGGCTTAATCGACTCGGCTAGTGATACAGATAAAAAATATAATGCCTCCTTCTATCTGTTACATACATTTGCACAAAGCCATTATAGCCTTTTTACCCATTTTCAATGGGTGGGAATAAAAAAAGTTCACTATGTGGCAAATTGGCGATATCGAAAGAGTTTCTTACCATATTTATTACATCTGTTTTCATTGGCTTCTGAATTCCTTTTGCACCCAAAAATTATTCATCTGACAGGGCTGCTACTATTCGGCCAGTTGTCGCCTTAATTTTGCAATCCTTGATTGCATCGAAAGCAAGATCCCTTGGCTCGTTTCGGCTCCGTGCAAGCACCAACCATATGACCGTAGCCAGAGCAATTGTAGCAGCGTACTCTGATGGCATCCTTGATTTCACCTAGCGCACTACTGCGTGTGCTCCGTCGTTTAATTAGTTCATCGATCATATTTTAACTGAGCTTGAGCGACCGAATGTTTTTAGGAAACGTAGAGCGATCGACTTGAACAAATAGCTCGGCTTCTGTGTCGGTCTTCATCCGACTTTTTAGCTTATACACCTCTTCGTTGGATTAGAAAACACGCTCAAAGTCTCTAATCCATTTATTAGCATCGCATGAGTCTGCACCAACACATGGTTTTATTGTTTGGATGACGTCGTTGATGTGGAATGATTTTTGATGGTCTCGTTCACGCAACTCCGCCTACAGAAGTATCTTTTGGAAAAATTAAATTTCGACGTCTAGTAAGTGGTGTTCTGTAATGTTGTGTAATTGAGCTACGTTACGTGTAGGTACAATCTCAGAGAGCGTTTCCAACTTATTTTCGACAACTGTCATCTCCGCAAATCAATGGGGTCACTCGGCTCCTTCTTGGCAGTATCGTTTAGTTCCTCCACGGACTCATTTTCCATCAGTCCGAGAATGACTACGCTTGACTAACGCTTGCCAATATGCAGAGCTATCTTTGTATCGCATTTCTGTCGAAAGCGACGTTATTGCAGCTCAACCAACTTATTATTTCGTCTAAAAAAAACGAAATTATTGCGAAATTCTTATGTGTATATGTATTTGCTTCCATCCTCACACATGTATGGTTGGAGTGACGAAAAAATGTTCACGCAGGCGTTTTTGACAATCCCACTTCTGAAGTTGTAAAGGGGTTTGGTGTAGATCGACGATTGTGCCGGATTAATCAAAAGCTTCAAGTTTAAACTATATATATATTTTTAGTATTCTTATTTTTATATATTTTTGGTTACCGCACTGCAAGACGTCCGTTCGCTTCGCTTCTTCTGTCACAGTGTTTTGTAACCGCTCTTCGATAACATATTATCGGTTAGTGTTTAACAGTAGTAGTGTTGAGCTGTTATTAATTTAAAGTTAACGGTTTAACGACTATGAATATAAAATACTTTAACAGTATATTCATTTTTCTGATTTTGTGCTTTTGGTTTGTTGACGTTTTATTGTCCACTTATGTGATATGATATTCGGAAGGTTTTGAGTGATTTCTGACTGCTAAATTATTTTAGAATGTGGATAATGACCTAATTTCTGCTTTCGGGTCCTGCTGTGGTTAGCAAAGACACGCATCTTACATATCCTATGCAAATGCAAGTCCACAGTCTTAGGGCAATTTATTCTGCCGGCTCGCGACTGATGCGTGCTAATACAATTTTCGCCTGCGCTCAAGACCTTCTACATATGCACAGATACATACAAAAACTGTATGTAAACATTCAAAGAAACTTTTCTTGCAAAAGCAATCGCAACAATACTACAAACAAGTAAGAACAATACTTGTTCACGGTCTTAATTATTAAAGGTCATCAGAAAACTGCTTACCAAATTTAGTGACTCTAGCTCTAAAATTGTGGGAGATATGGCGGGGTGGCTGGGGGGCGTATCTTAATCTTTGGTGGAGATCACCAGCAATTTATATACCAAATTTTGTGAGTCTAGCTTTACAGTTATGGGAAGCATTCACGTGTATCCGACTTGTGCTTTCAGGCCGAAAAATTTGTTCTGTGATGTTTGGGGGAGCTTTATTAATAACTTTTTTTTACACCTAACTTACAAAAACAAGTAAGATGGCTCTAGTCGGGTGTGCCCGACTAGGAGATACCCTGAACACAGCGGCGAGCTGTCGTTACATGAAGTTAATTAAACCTCTCTGCACTCATACTCTCGACACAACAGCCGCACTTAGTAAAATAAAAAAAAAATAATAATATAAATTAATGGTTGCGCTACGCGCTCGATTTTAATATTTTCAGGCACCTTTTAGTATGCTGTAGGTGTAAAATTTCTCGCAAAATTTTCACAAAGTAGGAAACTATATCTTTCAAATATTGGTTGCAGTTCAAAATTTTCACAAAGTAGGAAATTATATCTTTCAAATGTTGGTTGCAGTTGATCTGCGAGAGCTTTTTGAGAGTGTGCATGCCAAATTCCAATTTTTCCCCGTTTTGTTGCTCCAGAATATATCAAATCACCGATGTCCCATCATTAAGTTACACTTGGACTAACAAGTAGAAAAAACTTCGTTGACCCAAGCCAGATCCGAACCCGCGTCTGATAGCGCGCTGGGCAACATCTCTACCACCGAGCCACAGCTGCATTTGAATTGTCTTCGTCAAAATCTGACATTAGACACACACATACAACCAATCGCTTGAGAATTCGAAAAAGAATGTGCATATACATATGTATGTATGTATGGATGCACACGCATGCAGAAAACGTCTGCGCTTGGCGCTTGGCGCTTGCCACCACGTGGTTTGCCAATATACAAAAACATTTTCTTTAAAAACTTCTGTGATTCTTAACCGCTTTGGATGAAATTTGTTTTAATGCATTCTTATTATACTAAAGAACATGTTTATAGCAGCCTAAACCAAATTTGGTGGCTCTGGCTCTTATAGTTTCTGTCTGTAGTACTTGATTTGCGGATTTTATGATTTTTTTGATATGGGGGGCGAATGGGGGGATGTATCCAAAATATTATTAAATATTAAATATTTATAATCTACGTATCGTTTACGGGAACATATTAAATTTGATGGCTCAGCTATTATAGTTTTTGAGATATGTTCAATGTGCCTAATGTGCCTAAAAAAGGTTCATGATATTAAATCAAAAAAGTTTAGGCAGACATATGGAAAATTTAAATTTATGTCGGATTTGTATGTATTTAATATTTTGTTGGCCCTCCTTTGGCCTTGATAACAACCTCTAATCGCCTACCTATACTAGCAACTAAGTTCCTTGTCTCCTCGCGTGTTATTTTTGCCCATTCTGTACGTGTGGCCTCCTGAAGGGATGATTTTGAGGTTATTTGGTGCCTGCGAATTCTTTCACCCAATAAGTGCCACATATGTTCAATTGGGTTCATATCTAGCGACTGTGAAGGTGTTTTTAACTGCTTACAATAGTAAATAAATAGCCATTCCTGCACAAGATACGACGTATGTTTATGGTCGTTATTTTGTTGAAACAAATATGGTTTCCCATTCAACCGTAATTTCTCAACAATGGGAGCCAAATTTTCTTTCAAAATATTGGGATAATGGTGCTCGTCCATCTTTTCATCAATAAATACTAGATTTCCCACCCCCACACTATAACGTTACCGCCGCCGTGTTTAATAGTTCTGAGGACATTATTCTCTTTCAGTTTGTTTGGTTTCCGACAAATTTTCTGTGCCGTCTGAACCAAATAGGTTAAATTTCGATTCGTCACTGAATATGACACTGTTCCAAAATGATTTCGGGTCATTTACATGGAGTTTGGCGAACTCCAGCCACTTTTTCTTATTCACTAGCGAAATAAACGGTTTACGGAAGTACACATTCTCTCAAAAACGTTGCGTGTGCCCAAACTTTTTTGATTCACTGTATATTTCAAATATTGTGACTAGCTCAAAAACTGTGGGAGATATAGGCATTTCCGTTTTTTTGGCGGGGGCGCTTGGGTCGTTTTAGTGGGCGTGGCCGGGATGCTAAGGTCACAAATTTTGGGCGAGGTCGCCAGCAATCTACATACCACATTTGATGACTCTTGCTTTAAAATTGTGGGAAATATGCACCATTTATCGATTTGCCAAGTGGACATGGCATATAACAGATAACACTTTGTCTAAAGCAGATATGCACAAGTATATATTTCAAGTTTAAAGGCTTTAGCTTCAATAGCGCCGAAAAAAGTTGCGTTCATCCGGACAGACGGACGGACAGCATGACGGAAATTGCACAAACCCAATATACTAGTTTCATTTCGTGAACGAGTATAAAAATCACAAGTCTTCATGACAAAGTGGCAATCCCTTTACAAATTGCACATAGCTGGTCAAGCGAAAAGGAAGACAAGCGGCCGAAAATTGTAAATTTTCGGCGCACTGCTGCTTGTATTTCAAGACTTACACATGCACATACATACATACATTTTCTGAGAGCACTGAAAGCAAGCCGAGGCAATGCTCTGTACTATGAGGGAGCAAGCTAACACAAATCCGCTATCTCGCTCGATCCTCACAAAGCAAATGGCAAGCATACTCTTGCTCTGAGATTGTGGACCCGAGCAATACCGTAGGACCTCTCGTACAGAAAATGAGTGTCATAATTTTACATTGGAATATTTAACTTTTGGATACTATTCTCCACTCGCCTCGAAATTTTATTTATCTATATTTAAGATTAACAGCCTGTATAAATATATGTATTTAAATTGTGAAAATTACATAAAGATCGGAAAATAAACTTAGAAGCTGTTCAAAATCAAAGTTTGCGTTGTGATTGCTAGGCACAGTCTCTAAGAAAACTGCGCAGCTTGCGTTATGTGTTTTATTTTTTTTATTTTAGTTAAATGTTTTATATTTGTATACAAGTTAAACTTAAAAGGTTATGATCCCTGTCGATCTTCTATTCTAGTTCTCTCTGCCTATTCTGTTAATTAATAAAATTGTTATGTATAATTACTACTCAAGTCAGATACGTATTTTAATAACGTTTACAGACAAATAACATTTGGCGACAAAGTTATATCCTTGCAAATGGTTATACCAAAGACAACTTAAACACTAAGATGAGTAACGCAAAAGACGAAATATAACAAGGCCAAATTGACAACCACTACGAAATCGGTACTCTTGCGCTTTCACAACTTAAAAAGTGTAAAATGCTAGCTTTGAATGGCGAAAAAATAATTTTGTTAGATTTCTTGCGCCGACCGCTAATTTCACTAATTTATTTATTTATATTTACATATATGTTTTTTAAAAATAAATAAATATTTAATTATTATAGCTGATCTCTACCGCACCAACCTCAGTAAGATATATATGTAAGTATACATGTAGGATAGTTCGCGGTCGGCGCAAAAAAACTAACAAAATTACAGTCGAGTTCCGATAATTCGAAATTGCAAGGGAACAGCATTTTTTACGAATTAGATGGGCTTTGGCATTACGGAGTTTTCGCGGTCGGCGCAAAAAAACTAACAAAATTACAGTCGAGTCCCGATAATTCGAAATTGCAAGGGAACAGCATTTTTTACGAATTAGATGGGCTTTGGCATTACGGAGTTTTCGATTTAACGAGGTTAAAAAAGAAAAATACGAAATTACGGGGTTCTAGTTTTGCAATCAACAGAGCTTTTTCTGGTAATAATTGGCCGCCAATGAGAACATTGCTTTGCTGACATTGTGTCAGCCACAATATAGACTTTTTATATCCGGATATTCAGATTGTTTCTGCCGCTTTACCTTACTGCGTGAGCATGCTCCCAAAATAAGCCATTATTTTTGAATTGAAGTGAGTGTTGAGGGTGCGATTTCGAATTGTTTCGCTACCTTAATTCATTTGCTCCATTGTTAAAAGAAGTTAACGTTAACGATAGTTCAATTATAAGAGGTTTTTAAAAATGAATTATGATTTAAGGTTCAGTGGCAAATAAAAAACGGATTAACGAGAGGACCAAATGTATGAAAATTTTAAGGATTAACGAAGATTTTTCAAGGGATCAGCAGTTTGTTACGAAATATTGAGGTTTTCGATTTAGCGAGGTATGAATTACCAAGATTCAAAAAAGCTATACGTCGATTTTACATGCAAAGATTTTCTCTCAAAGTACTTAAAAAGTCAAACGACGCAAAGCGGCATCGACCATCGACCTTGCTAAAGGCAGCCTGGCGACGGATATCATTGCTTGTGTCAGCAGCAGCAAGCAACGACTTCGGAATTGATCGTGTGGAAAGCGACATGAAAAGCTACACTAGAAATTAACACACTTGCATTTAAATGTATGCGCGTTGCTCACTTTAGTATTTATATTGTCTTTGGGTATACTACTATAACCGCTACAACAATTGTCGATAAAGCATCAATACATCGATGCAGTCGTAGACAGCCTATAAACTAGTGATGAGGCATATGTATAATTGCTTATTATACCAAAATAACAAACGAGTACAATAGTTTCCTACCTATTTTTACCTGTGTCTTCTGTAGTTTGGAAACTGTGGGGGTGTTAAATTTATCGGATTTTAGCGTTTCCCCGCCAAACTAGCGGATTTCTCCGAAATTGACATCTAATTTGAATAAGTGAGGTATTATTCGACGGGTATTCGAAACACAAATTTTGTATATGTTTGAAAGAATTTCTGAAAGACCCCAACAGCTTCAAATATGTAAATTTTTTTCTGAATCACTTACAGCTCCATATCTCATGAACCAAATGAGCTATCACATGTTGTGCTATGTTTTTCTTATATTTTAAACGATTACTTTCGGTCGGACTATCAACTACAGCAAAACTTCTTAATTATGGCAAAACTTCAAAAGTTTTGAAGCTGAGAATATTATTTTCAACAACTATCTCATCGTTTCAACGTGTTTTCAGTGGTCGACCCAGACAAAAAAAAAACCTATTGTTTGATTGTAGATAACCTACACAAAAAAGCATATACATAACTGAAGGAAAATTTAACGGCACGGCAAGCACAGCGTTATATTGTTGCTGCTGGATTCGAAGTCAAGAAGCGTGAAATGCGCCACTCACAACCACACAAACACGAATATAAATGTACTTGCTAATATGAATCATAATCAAATAATCATGCTGCGTACTCTTTTTGATGCTGTCCGCTCAACATCATTGCAAACGTTACAACCGTCTCTCGGTGTCGTTTTATAAATCGCTGAAACATTTGAGACAGAAACAAAAACAGTGGCCGTGCTAAAAGAAGCAACTTATGCATGTCGAAGCAAGACAGTGTACAATGGAAAAACGATCATAGAGCAGAAAACGTTCAGACGCTACACAGTATTTGGTCAAAATCTAATAAACATTTTCAGTGAATTTTATACCGTCGCCAAGTGTGGAAACAATGAATCCAAAGCCCGTATCCGTACCGTATTTAAGTTTAGGTGTTATAAAAGGCTTCAAAGTAGTGATGTTAAAAAAAATCGAAACATCGCTCTAACGATGTTAACAGCAGCTGTGTTCCCGATTTTAACTTGATAAATTTTTTTTTATATATTAACACATCGATGATTATCAGCACAATTTTTAACATCAGTACTTCAAAGCATGTGTATTTATAGTCAAACGTTACACCTAAATTCCACAAGACCCTTCAAAAACCTTTTGCTCAAATTACCAAATTCAAAGAAAAAGCACAATTTTTAACATCAGTACTTCAAAGCATGTGTATTTATAGTCAAACGTTACACCTAAATTCCACAAGACCCTTCAAAAACCTTTTGCTCAAATTACCAAATTCAAAGAAAAAGCACAACTAACAGGAGCAGACATTTGCGAGCTAGTAAAATTCAGGAATTGGACATCTCCGATTGTTTTAGCACCTAAGCAAGGACAAATACGAATTTTTGAAGATTTTAAACAGAGCGTCAATGTCTAATTCGATATCGAGCAATATCCATTGCCCGTAGGGGAATCGCTTTTATATACGAATCGCCATGGTCAGCACTTCTCCAAAATCGACCTCAAAACGTATATCTGCAAATGGATCTGAACGAAGCAGCAAAACAAATGATGATTGTCAATATAGCATTGGGTCTCTACCTGTACGAATATCTGCCGTACGGAATAGCCAGTGCACCCGCAACATTCCAGCGTTATATCGATCAGCTCATCAGCCGCATCCACGGCTGTGGAAACTATACTAATGACATCAAAATTTCAGCACCAACCAGTGAGGAGCACACTGCACATCGGCAAAATGCCACTTTTTCCATGACGAAATTGAATGCCTGCGAAGAAGAGTGAACGCCAAGGGTATCTTGCCAGATAAGCTGTCAAGGAATCTAAGCCGCCTAATAATATTAAGTAGCTAGAGGCTTTCATTGGTAAATTCAACTCTTACTGCAATTTCATTCCCAACTATTCTCAGCTAGGTACTCCGCTGAACAGCAACCGCCACTACCACTCGTTGACTTGTACAAGCACTCCGCCTACTACCTCGCAACAGGAAACAAAAGCTCAGCGGCAGTCTAATCGTTCGGATATGTTAACGGGTTCCAGCCTCAGAATATTACAGCTAAGATATTAAAAAATCGTTTATAACTGCAAAGTAGAGATGTATTACATATTAGCTAAAATATAATCAAATATTACTGCTGCACATCTCTAATGTTACACACAACAGGTAATCATACCTGTTAATCTTCTATACTGGTCCCCTGTTTATTCTGTTAATGAATAAAAGTTATGCATAATCACTACTCAAGTGCAGACACGTATTTTAATAACGGATACACACAAACATAACAAAGGGGTATTAAGATTATTGTCATAAGAAAGCTAGGAGTTAAGAGTAGAGATTAAGATAGATTAAGGAGCTGCAATAATAAGAAATTTAAGAATAGTTAGTTAAAATATTAGCCATAGTCGACCCTGCGAAGGCACTGAATGCAATCCATTTGTCGGTTGTCTGGTCGAGCACTTTCGCCTACAGTACTCTTGTTGTACATTATTTTTATACCCTGAACTCATTAAAAATGGGTGCAAGGGTATAATGGTTTTGTGCAAATGTGTGTAACTAGCGACTGTAAGAACGCGTCGATCTGAGAACTACAAAATTTGAAATTAGATTTGAATATTCTTGTTAAGTACTTAAAATTTCATAATCATCATACTTTCAGTTTAGAATCTATTCACGAATTTAGTATTTTCTATAGTTGGACCAAGTGCAGTCTTTGAGTAAACTGCGTAGCTTCGTTTTTTTTTGTGTGGGTGTAGGTTTTTTTTTTTTTTTATTGATGCGACCATCAGGCGATATGGAGCAGCTAGTTTCCCAATTAGTCCTTTATGATGCTTGAATGCCGTGTAGCCTGGGTTTACGCAGTATTGCCGCTAGAGTACTCGACGTAGGTCCGAAAGGTTAATCTGCTGTCTAGCATGACACTAGATATTTGATCGCCTTCTTCGACCTCACGGTCACGTTGCCCACTGTGATGTCTGGGAACTGCACCTATTTTCTGCTCGAGATGAGCATCCGTTTTGTGCTCTGCCAGCTCTAGCCCAGAATCCTGCATCCAGCCCTTTAACGCCTTTATTGCGTTGTTAGTAGTAAGTAAGTAAGTAACTGCATATGATCCGCCTTGGGAGTTGGTACTGCTCCTTCTATTTCTGACCGATATGTAGAATTAAAGGCATTGCGGATGTCAAGGGTTACCACCACACAATACTTCGTGCTGCCACCTTTCCATCTAATGCTCTCAATCGCTTTGGTTGCGATGCTGACAACGGTGTTTACGGCCACCGTAGATCAGGCTTTTCGGAACCCAAACTGTCCATCGGACAGGGTCTTCCGCTCTTCTAATACGGTTTCCAGTCTCACATATATTATTTTTTCAAAAGCTTGGCAATCGTGTTGAGTGGGTGTATATGTAATTTTGTGTATGCGTGTATGAATACAAAAGGGTTTAAATGTTTGTAGCGACAGCTCGACTGGAGCTCTTTTACACGTTTGAAGTTTCAGAAACAGTGTGTATAGTATACGTAAAATACAGACATTAGAAAGAGTTAGAGTAGCAGGTCAATTAACCCAAAGTTACGACTACAAACCACGCAGCTTGTCTCTGTGATCAGATAAGAGTTGTGATACCTTGTTTACAAGCATGCCAGATTGTTAAATTGGGGATGTCCCTATAGATCCAGTCACTTTGTTCTATTGTGCTCGAATCAAGAATTGTATTGCCACAATCCAACTCTTTAATAGCTGAGTGTAGTCCTGTAGGTATTCGGGGATATATAACTTCGACAGCGCGTCTAATATTTTGTCATATCTAGTAAATTTTCGAGATGTAGTGTGGATATTATAGTGTCTTCTTAGTCCCTCTCTTTCATTATAATTCCGATTTGACTTTGGGTGCTTTGTTGATTGCCTTATCCAAGGCATCGTCTTGTGAAATCTAAATTGGTTAAGGTACAGACCACCATCGTTTGTGATAACTGTTTAAAGCCTATTAGAAATGATTTTATTTATGACGTTTGCCAGAGGGTCAAAAAGGCTGACTGGACTGCGTATCGAGGAATCCTCTGGAGGCATATTTGGTTTTGATAATATCAACAATGTCTATATATTCCATATTGCTTATCAGCATAATTGGACGAGCTAGAGGTGCGATATTCTATCTATCTGCTTCTGGCATCTATGCAGGCTCGGTGGTATTGTTCTGTGATATTGTCAAAGTCACCTTTGTATCCATAATTAATTAGTTAACGCCGAATAAAAGTATGCAGCTAACAAGAAGAAAACGATAGCAATTATATAGGCATTGAAATCTTTAGGAAGCAACCTATATGAAAAAGCTAAGGACTACATATTAACTGAACATCAACTTGCGACATACATATAACCGAAGAAATATATATAATAGCTACTATCTTATACTTGTGGGCTTTAGGTATCGAAATTTGGCGGTGAGCTCCAAATGGTTGGAGCCGTAGTTGCTGGACCGGGAACTTTTTTCGTTTCACTTCGGCTTAGACAAGACAAAAACAAGCTTTTTTAATTGCGTTAAAAAAACGTAAGCTTTCTAGTTTTGTTCCGCTCGAAATTGTTAAAGTTATATAGACGACAATCATCTTCTCTAAACAAGCTGTGCTATGTGACTTAATTATTTATAAGCATAGCATTAGACGGGGTTACAAAGCACGAGGCAAAGTATTGCCTACTTTGTTTTGGGCGTACTTATTGCAAGCTTTCGCATAGTTTCTTAAAACTTTTTAGTCAGAACCCAATTTGCTTCAAACAAGGCAGAAAAAAAAGCAACCAAACCCCAATGGAACGTCGAGAGCTAATCATAATACTTCAGGTGACGTCTACGTGGAGTTGCTCCGCTTAGAACAAGTATTCTAGAGACCTCAATTCCTTAAATCTAAGTATTTCAAGAAGGTCAGGTCAATCAATGCTAGCCTGCCGACCAACACAGGAAAGGCAACCCAGACGACACCAAAACAGACAAAAATTGAGCAAACGCAAACCGCCCAAAACGACTCATCCAGGGATGCTCAACTCCCAACCCCATCCACGGAAACAAAAAGTAACAACGTTGCAGTCGGGCGTAACTGACTGCGCAATACTCGTTCACGGTCTTAATTATTATTGTTATTTTGTAAATATTTAGATTCTTGTAATTTTTAAAAAAATAATGGGGGAGTTTTGGATGGATGGATATGGATTGTATCGATTTGCCACGTCCCAGTGAGCGTATACAAAACATTTTTGTAGCTAGCTTTAAAACCGAGCAAAATATATCGGTTTGTTATTTGTTATGCGATCTTTAGAGGTCATAAGTAATATGCCTGAACAAAAAGTATGTCTCTAACTTTAAAACTAAGGGAGATATATCGATTTTATGGAAATGCCACACCCCTAGTGGGGATGGACGTAAAATTTTGTAAGGATATTTAAAAGGGATAACCAGTAGTCTACTTTTGAATTTTGGGGACTCCACCTCTAAAACTGCGGGATATCGATTTTCGGGATTTGCGGTGGCGGGAGTGGGCGTGGCTGGAGGTTTCTGTGGAAGATAAAGGCCTTCTAGTTTTAGTAGACGTGGCCAGGCTATCAAGGTGTCAATTTTTTAGGGAAGGTCACCAGTAATCTATATAATATTTATTGCTCTAGCTTTACAGTGTAACCGATTTGTATTTTCAGGTATGTCGATTTTTGCGATTACGGGGCGGAAGGCCGAAAAATTGTTTATGTGCTGTTTGGGGGAGCTTTGGAGTAACATATATTTCAAATATGGTGACTCTAGCTCAAAAACTGTGGGAGATATAGGCATTTCAGTTTTTTTTGCGGGGGCGCTGGGGGCCGTTTTAGTGGGCGTGGCTTGGATGTCAAAGTCGCACATTTTGGACGAATATGTGCCTTTTAGCGATTTCAGGTGTATCGTAGCACAAAAATCTTAACCCTTGTCTGAAACATATAATTACAAGTATATATTCCAGTCGAAGTAGATAAAAAATCTTTGCACTTCAGAAGCGTCTTGAAAACGCTGAGAGGTAATGTTAATGGCATAAGAATGAATCCACAGATCTCGCTAAGTAGCAGTTACACACTGCTATACAGCAGCGCTAATAGGGAATGCCGATGTAAGAACCAGAAGAACCAGAAGACTAGAAAATATATATAATCTTGATCAGCATCATTAGCCGAGTCGATCTAGACATGTCCGTCTGTCCGTCCGTCTGTATGAACGCGTCGAACTCGGAAACTATAGGAGCTAGAGACTTAAACTTTTCAGCTACAGACTCGTCAATAGCACGCGCAGATCAAGTTTATTTCAAATTTCCTAAAATCGATAAAAATCTACAACAACCTCTAATTTTTTGAGCTAATTTCGTAGATTATGAGAACGAATGAGAATACTATAGCACTAAAACAATCTATTGCATTAAGATTCATCAAAATCTATCAAAAAATAAGAAACAGAAGTTATTAAAGAAAACGTATGGTAAAATTTTACCAATTTGACAATCCAATTGGCAGCAAGTGCTGCAATAAGTGCTTGGGATTACAGTTTAGTTTTTTAAGTTCGTGTATACCATAGGCAGATTAGGGCTATTTAAAATTATCGATAACACGCCCAGTTTTCTTATTATCGATATTTATCGGTTTTTATCGAGTTTTTTGAGCATATCTCAGAAACTTCAAGAGCTAGCTAGCCACCAAATTTAGTTTAATATGTGCTCGATAAGGATACGCAGATTACATATATTTCAAATTTTTGATACCTACCCCCATTCGCCCCCCATATCAAAAAAACTCAAATCAAGTACTAAAGACTTGCGCTGTGCATTACATAGACTTGGATGCGCTTATAAAGCACTGACAATTTCAAACCGATTATACTTTTAGTTTAGAAGTTATTGAAGAATTCATTTTCCATGGTGTGGCCAAGGGCAGCCGATTTGTAAAGTGCTCAGTTTGCTGCATGCGTTTGTGTGAGTGTGTAGGTGTAACTTTGTGAATGTGTATATGAATGAAAGAGCTTTAAATGTATGTAACGACAGCTCGCCGCTGTGTTCAGGGTATCTCCTAGTCGAGGACACCCGACTAGAGCCATCTTACTTGTTCTTAAGTACGCAGGTTACAAATTAACAATTGAAAAAATCGTTTTCAATTGCACATCTTGATAATTTAAAAGAAAACGGCGCCTACGATTTTGATAAATGTTTAATATGTTGTAGGCATTGGTATATGCCACATATCTGGGATAATTCGTTTTTGCAAATTAGACACACGTTTGCGTTAGAAAGTAAGTTGCCAATCAGTTTTGTGTTGTACTTGTCTTTTGACAATGCGGGCAATAATTTGTTTAAATGAATTAAGCTTTTACTTTGTGCATAACTGGATTTAGGGCTTCCGTCAAATGATATTGATTCACTTTAAAAAAATTGAAATCAGTTGATGGAATGGCTTTTAATTTAGTCAAGCATTTATTCTGCTTGAAATTTGGTTTGAAATTTTGATTTGAGCTTGTGCCGCAAAACGTAAACAAACGTTCCAACGGTTTTGTATGAAACAGCTGATTGTGTACTATGTTTACCAAAAGTTTAAATCAAATAAAAATCAGTTGACGGAATTATAAATACATGTTCTATCACGCGCCTTACCATATCAATCTGCAATTGAAAATGGCGTCTTCTCAAACCACCTCTACCTCTTTTACCTCTACACGAGGTAAAAATCTAGGCGCGAAAGCACATTCCAGCCCCAAAATTTCTGATATAAAATTTGATGATGAAACAAACAATATATAGAACATACATTTACATTCTATGGTTTGGAAACTGTGGGGGTGTCAACTTTGGTTCATGATAGGGAACAAGCCCACAAAGTTCTATAAAGTCATCTGTATGCTATTATACGCGAAAATATATACCGAAATTAACATCAACTTTTCCGGCTACGAAGTTGGCGATGGACTAGCTAGGGCCGGTTCCGCAACCCCCCCTCTTTGACCTGAACCCTTTTATGGGTTAAGCTGGGTCAAAGAGTTGATAGAGGAATGGTCAAAAAATAAGAGGGGAATCTACTGGTCAACGACCTGGGTTACGACAAGCTAAAGAGATGGTCAGCCCACATATAGGTAGAAAGACCAAAAATCTTTTAAGGGCGGAACTACGGTTTTGGGTGTCCTATCTCACGGGACACCACACAGTCAAATATCACCTCCACAAAATGCGCCTATCCCCTGACACAGAGTGTATACTCTGCGGAGAGGATAACGAGACAACAAAGCACATTTTATGTAATTGCCCAGCCATTATATGGAGAAGGAGGGTATCTATGCAGAGAATCTGTTACTATAGCACAGATCAGAAATTCCTCGACTAGGGATCTGCTCTCCTTCATAAGGGAGGCACAGCGTCTATTGTCTCCATAGGGAGCCCCATGGCACAAAAGACTGCCCTTCGGTCGCTGTGCCTCTAAAATCTCTGTTGTGAGACTCCCTCACAAATAATAATATTAATTTTTCGGAAACACACAAAAAATTTATTTAACTTAATAACTATTGAACGAGTTGTGACGAAGGTTATTAAATTTAATACATAAACAATTCCGAATTATAACAAGTAAGGTGGATCTAGTCGAGTGTGCCCGACTGTGAGATACCCTGAACACAGCGGCGAGCTGACACATACACTTAAACCTCTTTCCATTTATACACACATTCACAAAGTCACACACACACAAACGCACGCAGCCAGCGCACTTTACACATCGGCTGCGCTTGGCCCCACTATGGAAAATGAATTCTGGAATAACTCTGATCGTTATGAAATTTTCAGAGCTTTATGAGTAGTATTTGATTTGCGTTTTTTTTTTTTTGATGGCTCTAGTTCTTATAGTCTCCGAGATATTATACTCTTTTTACCCTTTTTCAATGTGTTCAGGGTATATAACTTTAAATAAACAGTACAAAAACTGCGTTGACACAGCGAGATTCGAACTCGCCTCTGATAGCCCGCCAGGCAATATCTCTACCACCGAGCTACAGCATCATTCTAATCTTTGTCAAAATCTGAGCTAAGAATATTACACACATGCACAAACAATCGCATTAGAATTCGAAAAAGATCTCACGCTTATGAATGTGCATATACATATGTATGTATGTGCTCACACGCATGCAAAAAACGTTTGCGCTTGGCGCTTGCAAACACAAACACAAATACATGTTCTTTATTAACTTCTGTGTTTCTTAACCGATTTCGATGAAATTTACTTTACTGCATTCTGCATTTATATATTGACGGGTAAGAATTGTGGCTGTAAATGCAATAAAAAATGGTTTTTCTGTTAATGGGGGAAGAAGGGGGGAGATATCCAAAATCCGAAATGTTCATAATCTTCGAGAACACATTAAACCAATATGCTCAAAAAACCGGATCAAAATAATAAGAAAACGGGACGGGTTATCGATAATTTAAAATAAATTTGATCTGCCAATGGTATACACGAACTTAAAACCCGAAACTTTAACCCCTAGATCTTATTGCAGCCCTTGCTGCCCATTGAATCGTCAAATTTGTCAAATTTTGTGGTCAGATTTGAGCATAGTCTAGCAGAATCATCAGTTGCCGCGTCCAACGCAGATTGGAACTTTGCGGTTTGGGCATACAGCGACTAGATGCAGCAGAAAACACGATAATTTGAAACAAAATTGATCTGCGTATGGTATACACGAACTTAAACAATCAAACTCAATCCCTAGCTCTTATTTTAACACTTTTTCCCAACTGGCTTGTTAGATTTTACCAAATTTTACATGTTTTCTTAAATAAATTCCATGTTTTTTAACCGATGTTGATGAACCTTTTTGCAAAAGATGCTTTAAATGATTTAGTATATCTAAATATTAATTTGACTTGAATGAAATTTGATGTCTCTAGACCTCATAATCTACGAAATAAGCATTACAAATTTGAGATTGTTGTAGAATATAATCGATTTTAGGTTATCGATTATCTGAAATAAACTTGATCTGCGTGTGCGATGAAATCTATATCCGAAAAGTTGAAGTCCCTTGCTCTTATAGTTTCGGAAATCGACGCGTTCATTTTGACGGACAGACATGGATAGACCGACTCGGTTATTACTCCTGACCAAGAATATATATACTTTATGGGGTCGGAGATGCTGTTTTCTGCCTGTTCGATATATTTGCACAAAACCATAATACCTTTTTACTCATTTTCACTGCGATAGGGGAAAGCACAACGTAGTGTGCAAAAGCGGCTAACAATAAGCGAACTTTTAAAGTTTTGACTACGATAGCCCGATGAGGTCGAGTAATATACCGATCGAAAGGTATCGTTTAAACTAAAAGAAAAACAATTCGCAACATGTGATAGCATATCTGGTTCATGAGAAATATAGTTGTAAACGATTAGACAAAAATGTAAATTTTTAAAGTTGATGGGGCTTCCAGGAATTCGTTTAGGCATTTGAAATTTTTGCAGAAGAAGGCATCTCCGACCCCATAAAGTACATATATTCTTGATCAGCATCATTAGCCAAGTCGATCTAGACATGTCCGTCTGTCCGTCCGTCTGTATGAACGCGTCGATCTCGCAAACTATAGGAGCTAGAGACTTAAACTTTTCAGCTACAGACTCGTCAAATTTCCTAAAATCAATAAAAATCTACAACAACCTCTAAATTTTTGAGCTAATTTCGTAGATTATGAGAACGAATGAGAATACTATAGCACTAAAACAATCTATTGCATTAAGATTCATCAAAATCTATCAAAAAATAAGAAACAGAAGTTATTAAAGAAAACGTATGGTAAAATTTTACCAATTTGACAATCCAATTGGCAGCAAGTGCTGCAATAAGTGCTTGGGATTACAGTTTAGTTTTTTAAGTTCGTGTATACCATAGGCAGATTAAGGCTATTTAAAATTATCGATAACACGCCCCGTTTTCTTATTATCGATATTTATCAGTTTTTTATCGAGTTTTTTGAGCATATCTCAGAAACTTCAAGAGCTAGCTAGCCACCAAATTTAGTTTAATATGTGCCCGATAAGGATACGCAGATTATATATATTTCAAATTTTTTATACCTACCCCCATTCGCACCCCATATCAAAAAAACTTAAATCAAGTACTACAGTACTACAGTACCATCTTACTTGTTCTTAAGTACGCAGGTTACAAATTAACAATTGCAAAAATCGTTTTCAATTGCACATTTTGATAATTTAAAAGAAAACGGCGCCTACGATTTTGATAAATGTTTAATATGTTCTAGGCATTGGTATATGCCACATATCTGGGATAATTCGTTTTTGCAAGATATTCATTGTGTAGTGTACATATCCTAAAATCTTAAATTAGACACACGTTTGCGTTGGAAAGTAAGTTGCCAATCAGTTTTGTTTTGTATTTGTCTTTTAACAATGCGGGCAATAATTAGTTTAAATGAATTGAGCTTTTACTTTGTGCATAACTGGATTTAGGGCTTCCGTCAACTGATTTTGATTCACTTTAAAAAAAATTGAAATCAGTTGACGGAATGGCTTTTAATTTAGTCAAGCATTTATTCTGCTTGAAATTTGGTTTGAAATTTTGATTTGAGCTTGTGCCGCAAAACGTAAACAAACGTTCCAACGGTTTTGTATGAAACAGCTGATTGTGTACTTTGTTTACCAAAAGTTTAAATCAAATAAAAATCAGTTGACGGAATTATAAATACATGTTCTATCACGCGCCTTACCATATCAATCTGCAATTGAAAATGGCGTCTTCTCAAACCACCTCTACCTCTTTTACCTCTACACGAGGTAAAAATCTAGGGGCGAAAGCACATTCCAGCCCCAAAATTTCTGATATAAAATTTGATGATGAAGGATATTCAATTTAATATAAGATCAGCTAAATGAAAAGATATTCAAACAATATATAGAACATACATTTACATTCTATGGTTTGGAAACTGTGGGGGTGTCAACTTTGGTTCATGATAGGGAACAAGCCCACAAAGTTCTATAAAGTCATCTGTATCCGGCAACGAAGTTGCGGACGGACTAGCTAGGGCCGGTTCCGCAACCCCCCTTCTTTGACCTGAACCCTTTTATGGGTTAAGCTGGGTCAAAGAGTTGATAGAGGAATGGTCAAAAAAGGAGAGGGGAATCTACTGGTCAACGACCTGGGTTACGACAAGCTAAAGAGATGGTCAGCCCACATATAGGTAGAAAGACCAAATATCTTTTCAGGGCGGAACTACGGCTTTGGGTATCCTATCTCACGGGACACCACACAGTCAAGTATCACCTCCACAAAATGCGCCTATCCCCTGACACAGAGTGTATACTCTGCAGAGAGGATAACGAGACAACAAAGCACATTTTATGTAATTGCCCAGCCATTATTTGGAGGAGGTATCCATGCAGAGAATCTGTTACTATAGCACAGATCAGAAATTCCTCGACTAGGGATCTGCTCTCCTTCAAAAGGGAGGCACAGCGTCTATTGTCTCCATAGGGAGCCCCATGGCACAAAAGACCGCCCTTCGGTCGCTGTGCCTCTAAAATCTCTGTTGTGAGACTCCCTCACAAATAATAATATTAATTTTTCGGAAACACACAAAAAATTTATTTTCTTAATAACTATTGAACGAGTTGTGACGAAGGTTATTAAATTTAATACATAAACAATTCCGAATTATAACAAGTAAGGTGGATCTAGTCGAGTGTGCCCGACTATGAGATACCCTGAACACAGCGGCGAGCTGACACATACACTTAAACCTCTTTCCATTTATACACACATTCACAAAGTCACACACACACATACACATACACACAAACGCACGCAGCCAGCGCACTTTACACATCGGCTGCGCTTGGCCCCACTATGGAAAATGAATTCTGGAATAACTCTGATCATTATGAAATTTTCAGTGCTTTATGAGTAGTATTTGATTTGCGTTTTTATATTGATGGCTCTAGCTCTTAGAGTCTCCGAGATATGCCAAGAAAACCAAGTCAAAAATCGATTTTTATCGATAATAAGAAAAAAATTAACTTGTGCCTTATGCCTGTTATATACATTTGCACAAAACCATTATACTCTTTTTACCCTTTTTCAATGTGTTCAGGGTATATAAATTTAAATGAACAGTACAAAAACTGCGTTGACACAGCGAGATTCGAACTCGCGTCTGATAGCCCGCCAGGCAATATCTCTACCACCGAGCTACAGCATCATTCTAATCTTTGTCAAAATCTGAGCTAAGAATATTACACACATGCACAAACAATCGCATTAGAATTCGAAAAAGATCTCACGCTTATGAATGTGCATATACATATGTATGTATGTGCTCACACGCATGCAAATAACGTTTGCGCTTGGCGCTTGCAAACACAAACACAAATACATGTTCTTTATTAACTTCTGTGTTTCTTAACCGATTTCGATGAAATTTACTTTACTGCATTCTGCATTTATATATTGACGGGTAAGAATTGTGGCTGTAAATGCAATAAAAAATGGTTTTTCTGTTAATGGGGGAAGAAGGGGGAGATATCCAAAATCCGAAATGTTCATAATCTTCGTATCCTTTACGAGAACACATTAAACAAAATTTGGCTGGCTCACAATATGCTCAAAAAACCGGATCAAAATAATAAGAAAACGGGACGGGTTATCGATAATTTAAAATACTTGATCTGCCAATGGTATACACGAACTTAAACCCGAAACTTTAACCCCTAGATCTTATTGCAGCACTTGCTGCCCATTGAATCGTCAAATTTGTCAAATTTTGTGGTCAGATTTGAGCATAGTCTAGCAGAATCATCAGTTGCCGCGTCCAACGCAGATTGGAACTTTGCGGTTTGGGCATACAGCGACTAGATGCAGCAGAAAACACGATAATTTGGAACAAAATTGATCTGCGTATGGTATACACGAACTTAAACAATCAAACTCAATCCCTAGCTCTTATTTTAACACTTTTTCCCAACTGGCTTGTTAGATTTTACCAAATTTTACATGTTTTCTTAAATAAATTCCATGTTTTTTAACCGATGTTGATGAACCTTTTTGCAAAAGATGCTTTAAATGATTTAGTATATCTAAATATTAATTTGACTTGAATGAAATTTTATGTCTCTAGACCTCATAGTCTACGAAATAAGCATTACAAATTTGAGATTGTTGTAGAATATAATCGATTTTAGGTTATCGATTATCTGAAATAAACTTGATCTGCGTGTGCGATGAAATCTATATCCGAAAAGTTGAAGTCCCTTGCTCTTATAGTTTCGGAAATCGACGCTTCATTTGACGGACAGACATGGATAGACCGACTCGGTTATTACTCCTGACCAAGAATATATATACTTTATGGGGTCGGAGATGCTGTTTTCTGCCTGTTCGATATATTTGCACAAAACCATAATACCTTTTTACTCATTTTCACTGCGATAGGGGAAAGCACAACGTAGTGTGCAAAAGCGGCTAACAATATTCGCGAACTTTTAAAGTTTTGCTACGATAGCCCGATGAGGTCGAGTAATATACCGATCGAAAGGTATCGTTTAAACTAAAAGAAAAACAATTCGCAACATGTGATAGCTTATCTGGTTCATGAGAAATATAGTTGTAAACGATTAGACAAAAATGTACATTTTTAAAGTTGATGGGGCTTCTAGGAATTCGTTTAGGCATTTGAAATTTTTGCAGAAGAAGGCATCTCCGACCCCATAAAGTACATATATTCTTGATCAGCATCATTAGCCGAGTCGATCTAGACATGTCCGTCTGTCCGTCCGTCTGTATGAGCGCGTCGATCTCGCAAACTATAGGAGCTAGAGACTTAAACTTTTCAGCTACAGACTCGTCAATGGCACGCGCAGATCAAGTTTATTTCAAATTTCCTAAAATCGATAAAAATCTACAACAACCTCTAAATTTTTGAGCTAATTTCGTAGATTATGAGAACGAATGAGAATACTATAGCACTAAAACAATCTATTGCATTAAGATTCATCAAAATCTATCAAAAAATAAGAAACAGAAGTTATTAAAGAAAACGTATGGTAAAATTTTACCAATTTGACAATCCAATTTAAGTTCGTGTATACCATAGGCAGATTAAGGCTATTTAAAATTATCGATAACACGCCCCGTTTTCTTATTATCGATATTTATCAGTTTTTTATCGAGTTTTTTGAGCATATCTCAGAAACTTCAAGAGCTAGCTAGCCACCAAATTTAGTTTAATATGTGCCCGATAAGGATACGCAGATTATATATATTTCAAATTTTTTATACCTACCCCCATTCGCACCCCATATCAAAAAAACTTAAATCAAGTACTACAGTACTACAGTACCATCTTACTTGTTCTTAAGTACGCAGGTTACAAATTAACAATTGCAAAAATCGTTTTCAATTGCACATTTTGATAATTTAAAAGAAAACGGCGCCTACGATTTTGATAAATGTTTAATATGTTCTAGGCATTGGTATATGCCACATATCTGGGATAATTCGTTTTTGCAAGATATTCATTGTGTAGTGTACATATCCTAAAATCTTAAATTAGACACACGTTTGCGTTGGAAAGTAAGTTGGCCAATCAGTTTTGTTTTGTATTTGTCTTTTAACAATGCGGGCAATAATTAGTTTAAATGAATTGAGCTTTTACTTTGTGCATAACTGGATTTAGGGCTTCCGTCAACTGATTTTGATTCACTTTAAAAAAATTGAAATCAGTTGACGGAATGGCTTTTAATTTAGTCAAGCATTTATTCTGCTTGAAATTTGGTTTGAAATTTTGATTTGAGCTTGTGCCGCAAAACGTAAACAAACGTTCCAACGGTTTTGTATGAAACAGCTGATTGTGTACTTTGTTTACCAAAAGTTTAAATCAAATAAAAATCAGTTGACGGAATTATAAATACATGTTCTATCACGCGCCTTACCATATCAATCTGCAATTGAAAATGGCGTCTTCTCAAACCACCTCTACCTCTTTTACCTCTACACGAGGTAAAAATCTAGGGGCGAAAGCACATTCCAGCCCCAAAATTTCTGATATAAAATTTGATGATGAAGGATATTCAATTTAATATAAGATCAGCTAAATGAAAAGATATTCAAACAATATATAGAACATACATTTACATTCTATGGTTTGGAAACTGTGGGGGTGTCAACTTTGGTTCATGATAGGGAACAAGCCCACAAAGTTCTATAAAGTCATCTGTATCCGGCAACGAAGTTGCGGACGGACTAGCTAGGGCCGGTTCCGCAACCCCCCTTCTTTGACCTGAACCCTTTTATGGGTTAAGCTGGGTCAAAGAGTTGATAGAGGAATGGTCAAAAAAGGAGAGGGGAATCTACTGGTCAACGACCTGGGTTACGACAAGCTAAAGAGATGGTCAGCCCACATATAGGTAGAAAGACCAAAAATCTTTTCAGGGCGGAACTACGGCTTTGGGTATCCTATCTCACGGGACACCACACAGTCAAGTATCACCTCCACAAAATGCGCCTATCCCCTGACACAGAGTGTATACTCTGCAGAGAGGATAACGAGACAACAAAGCACATTTTATGTAATTGCCCAGCCATTATTTGGAGAAGAGGTATCCATGCAGAGAATCTGTTACTATAGCACAGATCAGAAATTCCTCGACTAGGGATCTGCTCTCCTTCATAAGGGAGGCACAGCGTCTATTGTCTCCATAGGGAGCCCCATGGCACAAAAGACCGCCCTTCGGTCGCTGTGCCTCTAAAATCTCTGTTGTGAGACTCCCTCACAAATAATAATATTAATTTTTCGGAAACACACAAAAAATTTATTTTCTTAATAACTATTGAACGAGTTGTGACGAAGGTTATTAAATTTAATACATAAACAATTCCGAATTATAACAAGTAAGGTGGATCTAGTCGAGTGTGCCCGACTATGAGATACCCTGAACACAGCGGCGAGCTGACACATACACTTAAACCTCTTTCCATTTATACACACATTCACAAAGTCACACACACACATACACATACACACAAACGCACGCAGCCAGCGCACTTTACACATCGGCTGCGCTTGGCCCCACTATGGAAAATGAATTCTGGAATAACTCTGATCGTTATGAAATTTTCAGTGCTTTATGAGTAGTATTTGATTTGCGTTTTTTTTATATTGATGGCTCTAGCTCTTAGAGTCTCCGAGATATGCCAAGAAAACCAAGTCAAAAATCGATTTTTATCGATAATAATAAAAAAATTATACTTGTCCTTATGCCTGTTATATACATTTGCACAAAACCATTATACTCTTTTTACCCTTTTTCAATGTGTTCAGGGTATATAAATTTAAATGAACAGTACAAAAACTGCGTTGACACAGCGAGATTCGAACTCGCGTCTGATAGCCCGCCAGGCAATATCTCTACCACCGAGCTACAGCATCATTCTAATCTTTGTCAAAATCTGAGCTAAGAATATTACACACATGCACAAACAATCGCATTAGAATTCGAAAAAGATCTCACGCTTATGAATGTGCATATACATATGTATGTATGTGCTCACACGCATGCAAATAACGTTTGCGCTTGGCGCTTGCAAACACAAACACAAATACATGTTCTTTATTAACTTCTGTGTTTCTTAACCGATTTCGATGAAATTTACTTTACTGCATTCTGCATTTATATATTGACGGGTAAGAATTGTGGCTGTAAATGCAATAAAAAATGTTTTTTCTGTTAATGGGGGAAGAAGGGGGAGATATCCAAAATCCGAAATGTTCATAATCTTCGTATCCTTTACGAGAACACATTAAACAAAAGCTGGACTCTTAATCGAGATATGCTCAAAAAACCGGATCAAAATAATAAGAAAACGGGACGGGTTATCGATAATTTAAAATAGCCTTGATCTGCCAATGGTATACACGAACTTAAAACCCGAAACTTTAACCCCTAGATCTTATTGCAGCACTTGCTGCCCATTGAATCGTCAAATTTGTCAAATTTTGTGGTCAGATTTGAGCATAGTCTAGCAGAATCATCAGTTGCCGCGTCCGACGCAGATTGGAACTTTGCGGTTTGGGCATACAGCGACTAGATGCAGCAGAAAACACGATAATTTGAAACAAAATTGATCTGCGTATGGTATACACGAACTTAAACAATCAAACTCAATCCCTAGCTCTTATTTTAACACTTTTTCCCAACTGGCTTGTTAGATTTTACCAAATTTTACATGTTTTCTTAAATAAATGCTATGTTTTTTAACCGATGTTGATGAACCTTTTTGCAAAAGATGCTTTAAATGATTTAGTATATCTAAATATTAATTTGACTTGAATTAAATTTTATGTCTCTAGACCTCATAATCTACGAAATAAGCATTACAAATTTGAGATTGTTGTAGAATATAATCGATTTTAGGTTATCGATTATCTGAAATAAACTTGATCTGCGTGTGCGATGAAATCTATATCCGAAAAGTTGAAGTCCCTTGCTCTTATAGTTTCGGAAATCGACGCGTTCATATTGACGGACAGACATGGATAGACCGACTCGGTTATTACTCCTGACCAAGAATATATATACTTTATGGGGTCGGAGATGCTGTTTTCTGCCTGTTCGATATATTTGCACAAAACCATAATACCTTTTTACTCATTTTCACTGCGATAGGGGAAAGCACAACGTAGTGTGCAAAAGCGGCTAACAATATTCGCGAACTTTTAAAGTTTTGCTACGATAGCCCGATGAGGTCGAGTAATATACCGATCGAAAGGTATCGTTTAAACTAAAAGAAAAACAATTCGCAACATGTGATAGCTTATCTGGTTCATGAGAAATATAGTTGTAAACGATTAGACAAAAATGTACATTTTTAAAGTTGATGGGGCTTCTAGGAATTCGTTTAGGCATTTGAAATTTTTGCAGAAGAAGGCATCTCCGACCCCATAAAGTACATATATTCTTGATCAGCATCATTAGCCGAGTCGATCTAGACATGTCCGTCTGTCCGTCCGTCTGTATGAGCGCGTCGATCTCGCAAACTATAGGAGCTAGAGACTTAAACTTTTCGGCTACAGACTCGTCAATGGCACGCGCAGATCAAGTTTATTTCAAATTTCCTAAAATCGATAAAAATCTACAACAACCTCTAATTTTTTGAGCTAATTTCGTAGATTATGAGAACGAATGAGAATACTATAGCACTAAAACAATCTATTGCATTAAGATTCATCAAAATCTATCAAAAAATAAGAAACAGAAGTTATTAAAGAAAACGTATGGTAAAATTTTACCAATTTGACAATGCAATTGGCAGCAAGTGCTGCAATAAGTGCTTGGGATTACAGTTTAGTTTTTTAAGTTCGTGTATACCATAGGCAGATTAAGGCTATTTAAAATTATCGATAACACGCCCCGTTTTCTTATTATCGATATTTATCGGTTTTTTATCGAGTTTTTTGAGCATATCTCAGAAACTTCAAGAGCTAGCTAGCCACCAAATTTAGTTTAATATGTGCTCGATAAGGATACGCAGATTATATATATTTCAATTTTTATACCTACCCCATTCGCCCCCATATAAAAAAACTCAAATCAAGTACTACAGACTTGCGCTGTGCATTACATAGACTTGGATGCGCTTATAAACACTGACAATTTCAAACCGATTATACTTTTAGTTTAGAAGTTATTGAAGAATTCATTTTCCATGGTGGGCCAAGGGCAGCGATTTGTAAAGTGCTCGTTTGCTCATGCGTTTGTGTGAGTGTGTGGTGCTTTGTGAATGTGTATATGAATGAAAGAGCTTTAAATGTATGTAACGACAGCTCGCCGCTGTGTTCAGGGTATCTCCTAGTCGAGGACACCGACTAGAGCCATCTTACTTGTTCTTAAGTACGCAGGTTACAAATTAACAATTGCAAAAATCGTTTTCAATTGCACATTTTGATAATTTAAAAGAAAACGGCGCCTACGATTTTGATAAATGTTTAATATGTTCTAGGCATTGGTATATGCCACATATCTGGGATAATTCGTTTTTGCAAGATATTCATTGTGTAGTGTACATATCCTAAAATCTTAAATTAGACACACGTTTGCGTTGGAAAGTAAGTTGCCAATCAGTTTTGTTTTGTATTTGTCTTTTGACAATGCGGGCAATAATTAGTTTAAATGAATTGAGCTTTTACTTTGTGCATAACTGGATTTACGGCTTCCGTCAACTGATTTTGATTCACTTTAAAAAAAATTGAAATCAGTTGACGGAATGGCTTTTAATTTAGTCAAGCATTTATTCTGCTTGAAATTTGGTTTGAAATTTTGATTTGAGCTTGTGCCGCAAAACGTAAACAAACGTTCCAACGGTTTTGTATGAAACAGCTGATTGTGTACTATGTTTACCAAAAGTTTAAATCAAATAAAAATCAGTTGACGGAATTATAAATACATGTTCTATCACGCGCCTTACCATATCAATCTGCAATTGAAAATGGCGTCTTCTCAAACCACCTCTACCTCTTTTACCTCTACACGAGGTAAAAATCTAGGGGCGAAAGCACATTCCAGCCCCAAAATTTCTGATATAAAATTTGATGATGAAGGATATTCAATTTAATATACGATCAGCTAAATGAAAATATATTCAAACAATATATAGAACATACATTTACATTCTATGGTTTGGAAACTGTGGGGGTGTCAACTTTGGTTCATGATAGGGAACAAGCCCACAAAGTTCTATAAAGTCATCTGTATGCTATTATACGCGAAAATATATACCGAAGTTAACATCAACTTTTCCGGCTACGAAGTTGGGGACGGACTAGCTAGGGCCGGTTCCGCAACCCCCCTTCTTTGACCTGAACCCTTTTATGGGTTAAGCTGGGTCAAAGAGTTGATAGAGGAATGGTCAAAAAAGGAGAGGGGAATCTACTGGTCAACGACCTGGGTTACGACAAGCTAAAGAGATGGTCAGCCCACATATAGGTAGAAAGACCAAATATCTTTTCAGGGCGGAACTACGGCTTTGGGTATCCTATCTCACGGGACACCACACAGTCAAGTATCACCTCCACAAAATGCGCCTATCCCCTGACACAGAGTGTATACTCTGCAGAGAGGATAACGAGACAACAAAGCACATTTTATGTAATTGCCCAGCCATTATTTGGAGGAGGTATCCATGCAGAGAATCTGTTACTATAGCACAGATCAGAAATTCCTCGACTAGGGATCTGCTCTCCTTCAAAAGGGAGGCACAGCGTCTATTGTCTCCATAGGGAGCCCCATGGCACAAAAGACCGCCCTTCGGTCGCTGTGCCTCTAAAATCTCTGTTGTGAGACTCCCTCACAAATAATAATATTAATTTTTCGGAAACACACAAAAAATTTATTTTCTTAATAACTATTGAACGAGTTGTGACGAAGGTTATTAAATTTAATACATAAACAATTCCGAATTATAACAAGTAAGGTGGATCTAGTCGAGTGTGCCCGACTATGAGATACCCTGAACACAGCGGCGAGCTGACACATACACTTAAACCTCTTTCCATTTATACACACATTCACAAAGTCACACACACACATACACATACACACAAACGCACGCAGCCAGCGCACTTTACACATCGGCTGCGCTTGGCCCCACTATGGAAAATGAATTCTGGAATAACTCTGATCATTATGAAATTTTCAGTGCTTTATGAGTAGTATTTGATTTTTTTTATATTGATGGCTCTAGCTCTTAGAGTCTCCGAGATATGCCAAGAAAACCAAGTCAAAAATCGATTTTTATCGATAATAATGAAACGGAGCAAGATATCGAAAAAAAAATTAACTTGTGCCTTATGCCTGTTATATACATTTGCACAAAACCATTATACTCTTTTTACCCTTTTTCAATGTGTTCAGGGTATATAAATTTAAATGAACAGTACAAAAACTGCGTTGACACAGCGAGATTCGAACTCGCGTCTGATAGCCCGCCAGGCAATATCTCTACCACCGAGCTACAGCATCATTCTAATCTGTCAAAATCTGAGCTAAGAATATTACACACATGCACAAACAATCGCATTAGAATTCGAAAAAGATCTCATACTTATGAATGTGCATATACATATGTATGTATGTGCTCACACGCATGCAAATAACGTTTGCGCTTGGCGCTTGCAAACACAAACACAAATACATGTTCTTTATTAACTTCTGTGTTTCTTAACCGATTTCGATGAAATTTACTTTACTGCATTCTGCATTTATATATTGACGGGTAAGAATTGTGGCTGTAAATGCAATAAAAAATGGTTTTTCTGTTAATGGGGGAAGAAGGGGGAGATATCCAAAATCCGAAATGTTCATAATCTTCGTATCCTTTACGAGAACACATTAAACCAATATGCTCAAAAAACCGGATCAAAATAATAAGAAAACGGGACGGGTTATCGATAATTTAAAATAAATTTGATCTGCCAATGGTATACACGAACTTAAAACCCGAAACTTTAACCCCTAGATCTTATTGCAGCACTTGCTGCCCATTGAATCGTCAAATTTGTCAAATTTTGTGGTCAGATTTGAGCATAGTCTAGCAGAATCATCAGTTGCCGCGTCCAACGCAGATTGGAACTTTGCGGTTTGGGCATACAGCGACTAGATGCAGCAGAAAACACGATAATTTGGAACAAAATTGATCTGCGTATGGTATACACGAACTTAAACAATCAAACTCAATCCCTAGCTCTTATTTTAACACTTTTTCCCAACTGGCTTGTTAGATTTTACCAAATTTTACATGTTTTCTTAAATAAATTCCATGTTTTTTAACCGATGTTGATGAACCTTTTTGCAAAAGATGCTTTAAATGATTTAGTATATCTAAATATTAATTTGACTTGAATGAAATTTTATGTCTCTAGACCTCATAGTCTACGAAATAAGCATTACAAATTTGAGATTGTTGTAGAATATAATCGATTTTAGGTTATCGATTATCTGAAATAAACTTGATCTGCGTGTGCGATGAAATCTATATCCGAAAAGTTGAAGTCCCTTGCTCTTATAGTTTCGGAAATCGACGCATTCATTTTGACGGACAGACATGGATAGACCGACTCGGTTATTACTCCTGACCAAGAATATATATACTTTATGGGGTCGGAGATGCTGTTTTCTGCCTGTTCGATATATTTGCACAAAACCATAATACCTTTTTACTCATTTTCACTGCGATAGGGGAAAGCACAACGTAGTGTGCAAAAGCGGCTAACAATATTCGCGAACTTTTAAAGTTTTGCTACGATAGCCCGATGAGGTCGAGTAATATACCGATCGAAAGGTATCGTTTAAACTAAAAGAAAAACAATTCGCAACATGTGATAGCTTATCTGGTTCATGAGAAATATAGTTGTAAACGATTAGACAAAAATGTACATTTTTAAAGTTGATGGGGCTTCTAGGAATTCGTTTAGGCATTTGAAATTTTTGCAGAAGAAGGCATCTCCGACCCCATAAAGTACATATATTCTTGATCAGCATCATTAGCCGAGTCGATCTAGACATGTCCGTCTGTCCGTCCGTCTGTATGAGCGCGTCGATCTCGCAAACTATAGGAGCTAGAGACTTAAACTTTTCAGCTACAGACTCGTCAATGGCACGCGCAGATCAAGTTTATTTCAAATTTCCTAAAATCGATAAAAATCTACAACAACCTCTAAATTTTTGAGCTAATTTCGTAGATTATGAGAACGAATGAGAATACTATAGCACTAAAACAATCTATTGCATTAAGATTCATCAAAATCTATCAAAAAATAAGAAACATAAGTTATTAAAGAAAACGTATGGTAAAATTTTACCAATTTGACAATCCAATTGGCAGCAAGTGCTGTAATAAGTGCTTGGGATTACAGTTTAGTTTTTAAGTTCGTGTATACCATAGGCAGATTAAGGCTATTTAAAATTATCGATAACACGCCCCGTTTTCTTATTATCGATATTTATCAGTTTTTTATCGAGTTTTTTGAGCATATCTCAGAAACTTCAAGAGCTAGCTAGCCACCAAATTTAGTTTAATATGTGCCCGATAAGGATACGCAGATTATATATATTTCAAATTTTTTATACCTACCCCCATTCGCACCCCATATCAAAAAAACTTAAATCAAGTACTACAGTACTACAGTACCATCTTACTTGTTCTTAAGTACGCAGGTTACAAATTAACAATTGCAAAAATCGTTTTCAATTGCACATTTTGATAATTTAAAAGAAAACGGCGCCTACGATTTTGATAAATGTTTAATATGTTCTAGGCATTGGTATATGCCACATATCTGGGATAATTCGTTTTTGCAAGATATTCATTGTGTAGTGTACATATCCTAAAATCTTAAATTAGACACACGTTTGCGTTGGAAAGTAAGTTGCCAATCAGTTTTGTTTTGTATTTGTCTTTTAACAATGCGGGCAATAATTAGTTTAAATGAATTGAGCTTTTACTTTGTGCATAACTGGATTTAGGGCTTCCGTCAACTGATTTTGATTCACTTTAAAAAAATTGAAATCAGTTGACGGAATGGCTTTTAATTTAGTCAAGCATTTATTCTGCTTGAAATTTGGTTTGAAATTTTGATTTGAGCTTGTGCCGCAAAACGTAAACAAACGTTCCAACGGTTTTGTATGAAACAGCTGATTGTGTACTTTGTTTACCAAAAGTTTAAATCAAATAAAAATCAGTTGACGGAATTATAAATACATGTTCTATCACGCGCCTTACCATATCAATCTGCAATTGAAAATGGCGTCTTCTCAAACCACCTCTACCTCTTTTACCTCTACACGAGGTAAAAATCTAGGGGCGAAAGCACATTCCAGCCCCAAAATTTCTGATATAAAATTTGATGATGAAGGATATTCAATTTAATATAAGATCAGCTAAATGAAAATATATTCAAACAATATATAGAACATACATTTACATTCTATGGTTTGGAAACTGTGGGGGTGTCAACTTTGGTTCATGATAGGGAACAAGCCCACAAAGTTCTATAAAGTCATCTGTATCCGGCAACGAAGTTGCGGACGGACTAGCTAGGGCCGGTTCCGCAACCCCCCTTCTTTGACCTGAACCCTTTTATGGGTTAAGCTGGGTCAAAGAGTTGATAGAGGAATGGTCAAAAAAGGAGAGGGGAATCTACTGGTCAACGACCTGGGTTACGACAAGCTAAAGAGATGGTCAGCCCACATATAGGTAGAAAGACCAAATATCTTTTAAGGGCGGAACTACGGCTTTGGGTGTCCTATCTCACGGGACACCACACAGTCAAGTATCACCTCCACAAAATGCGCCTATCCCCTGACACAGAGTGTATACTCTGCAGAGAGGATAACGAGACAACAAAGCACATTTTATGTAATTGCCCAGCCATTATTTGGAGAAGGAGGTATCTATGCAGAGAATCTGTTACTATAGCACAGATCAGAAATTCCTCGACTAGGGATCTGCTCTCCTTCATAAGGGAGGCACAGCGTCTATTGTCTCCATAGGGAGCCCCATGGCACAAAAGACCGCCCTTCGGTCGCTGTGCCTCTAAAATCTCTGTTGTGAGACTCCCTCACAAATAATAATATTAATTTTTCGGAAACACACAAAAAATTTATTTTCTTAATAACTATTGAACGAGTTGTGACGAAGGTTATTAAATTTAATACATAAACAATTCCGAATTATAACAAGTAAGGTGGATCTAGTCGAGTGTGCCCGACTATGAGATACCCTGAACACAGCGGCGAGCTGACACATACACTTAAACCTCTTTCCATTTATACACACATTCACAAAGTCACACACACACATACACATACACACAAACGCACGCAGCCAGCGCACTTTACACATCGGCTGTGCTTGGCCCCACTATGGAAAATGAATTCTGGAATATCTCTGATCGTTATGAAATTTTCAGTGCTTTATGAGTAGTATTTGATTTGCGTTTTTTTTATATTGATGGCTCTAGTTCTTATAGTCTCCGAGATATTATACTCTTTTTACCCTTTTTCAATGTGTTCAGGGTATATAAATTTAAATGAACAGTACAAAAACTGCGTTGACACAGCGAGATTCGAACTCGCGTCTGATAGCCCGCCAGGCAATATCTCTACCACCGAGCTACAGCATCATTCTAATCTTTGTCAAAATCTGAGCTAAGAATATTACACACATGCACAAACAATCGCATTAGAATTCGAAAAAGATCTCACGCTTATGAATGTGCATATACATATGTATGTATGTGCTCACACGCATGCAAATAACGTTTGCGCTTGGCGCTTGCAAACACAAACACAAATACATGTTCTTTATTAACTTCTGTGTTTCTTAACCGATTTCGATGAAATTTACTTTACTGCATTCTGCATTTATATATTGACGGGTAAAATTGTGGCTGTAAATGCAATAAAAAATGTTTTTTCTGTTAATGGGGGAAGAAGGGGGGAGATATCCAAAATCCGAAATGTTCATAATCTTCGTATCCTTTACGAGAACACATTAAACCAAATTTAGCTGGCTCTTATAGTTTCTGAGATATGCTCAAAAACCCGGATCTAAATAATAAGAAAACGGGACGGGTTATCGATAATTTAAAATAGCCTTGATCTGCCAATGGTATACACGAACTTAAAACCCGAAACTTTAACCCCTAGATCTTATTGCAGCACTTGCTGCCCATTGAATCGTCAAATTTGTCAAATTTGTGGTCAGATTTGAGCATAGTCTAGCAGAATCATCAGTTGCCGCGTCCGACGCAGATTGGAACCAACTTTGCGGTTTAGGCATACAGCGACTAGATGCAGCAGAAAACACGATAATTTGAAACAAAATTGATCTGCGTATGGTATACACGAACTTAAACAATCAAACTCAATCCCTAGCTCTTATTTTAACACTTTTTCCCAACTGGCTTGTTAGATTTTACAAATTTTACATGTTTTCTTAAATAAATGCTATGTTTTTTAACCGATGTTGATGAACCTTTTTGCAAAAGATGCTTTAAATGATTTAGTATATCTAAATATTAATTTGACTTGAATGAAATTTGATGTCTCTAGACCTCATAATCTACGAAATAAGCATTACAAATTTGAGATTGTTGTAGAATATAATCGATTTTAGGTTATCGATTATCTGAAATAAACTTGATCTGCGTGTGCGATGAAATCTATATCCGAAAAGTTGAAGTCCCTTGCTCTTATAGTTTCGGAAATCGACGCGTTCATATTGACGGACAGACATGGATAGACCGACTCGGTTATTACTCCTGACCAAGAATATATATACTTTATGGGGTCGGAGATGCTGTTTTCTGCCTGTTCGATACATTTGCACAAAACCATAATACCTTTTTACTCATTTTCACTGCGATAGGGGAAAGCACAACGTAGTGTGCAAAAGCGGCTAACAATATTCGCGAACTTTCAAAGTTTTGCTACGATAGCCCGATGAGGTCGAGTAATATACCGATCGAAAGGTATCGTTTAAACTAAAAGAAAAACAATTCGCAACATGTGATAGCTTATCTGGTTCATGAGAAATATAGTTGTAAACGATTAGACAAAAATGTAAATTTTTAAAGTTGATGGGGCTTCTAGGAATTCGTTTAGGCATTTGAAATTTTTGCAGAAGAAGGCATCTCCGACCCCATAAAGTATATATATTCTTGATCAGCATCATTAGCCGAGTCGATCTAGACATGTCCGTCTGTCCGTCCGTCTGTATGAGCGCGTCGATCTCGCAAACTATAGGAGCTAGAGACTTAAACTTTTCAGCTACAGACTCGTCAATGGCACGCGCAGATCAAGTTTATTTCAAATTTCCTAAAATCGATAAAAATCTACAACAACCTCTAAATTTTTGAGCTAATTTCGTAGATTATGAGACCGAATGAGAATACTATAGCACTAAAACAATCTATTGCATTAAGATTCATCAAAATCTATCAAAAAATAAGAAACAGAAGTTATTAAAGAAAACGTATGGTAAAATTTTACCAATTTGACAATCCAATTGGCAGCAAATGCTGCAATAAGTGCTTGGGATTACAGTTTAGTTTTTTAAGTTCGTGTATACCATAGGCAGATTAAGGCTAATTAAAATTATCGGTAACATGCCCCGTTTTCTTATTATCGATATTTATCAGTTTTTTATCGAGTTTTTTGAGCATATCTCAGAAACTTCAAGAGCTAGCTAGCCACCAAATTTAGTTTAATATGTGCTCGATAAGGATACGCAGATTATATATATTTCAAATTTTGTATACCTACCCACATTCGCACCCCATATCAAAAAAACTTAAATCAAGTACTACAGTACCATCTTACTTGTTCTTAAGTACGCAGGTTATAAATTAACAATTGAAAAAATCGTTTTCAATTGCACATTTTGATAATTTAAAAGAAAACGGCGCCTACGATTTTGATAAATGTTTAATATGTTGTAGGCATTGGTATATGCCACATATCTGGGATAATTCGTTTTTGCAAGATATTCATTGTGTAGTATATCCTAAATCTTAAATTAGACACACGTTTGCGTTGGAAAGTAAGTTGCCAATCAGTTTTGTTTTGTATTTGTCTTTTGACAATGCGGGCAATAATTAGTTTAAATGAATTGAGCTTTTACTTTGTGCATAACTGGATTTAGGGCTTCCGTCAACTGATTTTGATTCACTTTAAAAAAATTGAAATCAGTTGACGGAATGGCTTTTAATTTAGTCAAGCATTTATTCTGCTTGAAATTTGGTTTGAAATTTTGATTTGAGCTTGTGCCGCAAAACGTAAACAAACGTTCCAACGGTTTTGTATGAAACAGCTGATTGTGTACTTTGTTTACCAAAAGTTTAAATCAAATAAAAATCAGTTGACGGAATTATAAATACATGTTCTATCACGCGCCTTACCATATCAATCTGCAATTGAAAATGGCGACTTCTCAAACCACCTCTACCTCTTTTACCTCTACACGAGGTAAAAATCTAGGGGCGAAAGCACATTCCAGCCCCAAAATTTCTGATATAAAATTTGATGATGAAGGATATTCAATTTAATATAAGATCAGCTAAATGAAAATATATTCAAACAATATATAGAACATACATTTACATTCTATGGTTTGGAAACTGTGGGGTATGGTGGCAGCCCGACATCTTAGGTAGAAAGGTACTCAGAAAATGCTTGGTTCAAAGAGGTTCGGTAACCTGGTACGGCTTTCGGGTAGCTCTCATAGTCTCTACGGGACACCACACAGTCAAGTATCACCTCCACAAAATACGCCTATCCCCTGACACAGAGTGTATACTCTGCAGAGAGGATAACGAGACAACAAAGCACATTTTATGTAATTGCCCAGCCATTATTTGGAGAAGGAGGTATCTATGCAGAGAATCTGTTACTATAGCACAGATCAGAAATTCCTCGACTAGGGATCTGCTCTCCTTCATAAGGGAGGCACAGCGTCTATTGTCTCCATAGGGAGCCCCATGGCACAAAAGACCGCCCTTCGGTCGCTGTGCCTCTAAAATCTCTGTTGTGAGACTCCCTCACAAATAATAATATTAATTTTTCGGAAACACACAAAAAATTTATTTTCTTAATAACTATTGAACGAGTTGTGACGAAGGTTATTAAATTTAATACATAAACAATTCCGAATTATAACAAGTAAGGTGGATCTAGTCGAGTGTGCCCGACTATGAGATACCCTGAACACAGCGGCGAGCTGACACATACACTTAAACCTCTTTCCATTTATACACACATTCACAAAGTCCACACACACATACACATACACACAAACGCACGCAGCCAGCGCACTTTACACATCGGCTGCGCTTGGCCCCACTATGGAAAATGAATTCTGGAATAACTCTGATCGTTATGAAATTTTCAGTGCTTTATGAGTAGTATTTGATTTGCGTTTTTTTTATATTGATGGCGTCTAGTTCTATAATAGTCTCCGATGATAAATTATACTCTTTTTACCCTTTTTCAATGTGTTCAGGGTATATAAATTTAAATGAACAGTACAAAAACTGCGTTGACACAGCGAGATTCGAACTCGCGTCTGATAGCCCGCCAGGCAATATCTCTACCACCGAGCTACAGCATCATTCTAATCTTTGTCAAAATCTGAGCTAAGAATATAACAAACATGCACAAACAATCGCATTAGAATTCGAAAAAGATCTCACGCTTATGAATGTGCATATACATATGTATGTATGTGCTCACACGCATGCAAAAAACGTTTGCGCTTGGCGCTTGTAAACACAAACACAAATACATTTTCTTTATTAACTTCTGTGTTTCTTAACCGATTTCGATGAAATTTACTTTACTGCATTCTGCATTTATATATTGACGGGTAAGAATTGTGGCTGTAAATGCAATAAAACATGTTTTTTCTGTTAATGGGAGAAGAAGGGGGGAGATATCCAAAATCCGAAATGTTCATAATCTTCGTATCCTTTACGAGAACACATTAAACCAAATTTGGCTGGCTCTTATAGTTTCTGAGATATGCTCAAAAAACCGGATCAAAATAATAAGAAAACGGGACGGGTTATCGATAATTTAAAATAGCCTTGATCTGCCAATGGTATACACGAACTTGAAACCCGAAACTTTAACCCCTAGATCTTATTGCAGCACTTGCTGCCCATTGAATCGTCAAATTTGTCAAATTTTGTGGTTAGATTTGAGCATAATCTAGCAGAATCATCAGTTGCCGCGTCCGACGCAGATTGGAACCAACTTTGCGGTTTAGGCATACAGCGACTAGATGCAGCAGAAAACACGATAATTTGAAACAAAATTGATCTGCGTATGGTATACACGAACTTAAACAATCAAACTCAATCCCTAGCTCTTATTTTAACACTTTTTCCCAACTGGCTTATTAGATTTTACCAAATATTACATGTTTTCTTAAATAAATGCTGTGTTTTTTAACCGATGTTGATGAACCTTTTTGCAAAAGATGCTTTAAATGATTTAGTATATCTAAATATTAATTTGACTTGAATGAAATTTGATGTCTCTAGACCTCATAATCTACGAAATAAGCATTACAAATTTGAGATTGTTGTAGAATATAATCGATTTTAGGTTATCGATTATCTGAAATAAACTTGATCTGCGTGTGCGATGAAATCTATATCCGAAAAGTTGAAGTCCCTTGCTCTTATAGTTTCGGAAATCGACGCGTTCATATTGACGGACAGACATGGATAGACCGACTCGGTTATTACTCCTGACCAAGAATATATATACTTTATGGGGTCGGAGATGCTGTTTTCTGCCTGTTCGATATATTTGCACAAAACCATAATACCTTTTTACTCATTTTCACTGCGATAGGGGAAAGCACAACGTAGTGTGCAAAAGCGGCTAACAATATTCGCGAACTTTTAAAGTTTTGCTACGATAGCCCGATGAGGTCGAGTAATATACCGATCGAAAGGTATCGTTTAAACTGAAAGAAAAACAATTCGCAACATGTGATAGCATATCTGGTTCATGAGAAATATAGTTGTAAACGATTAGACAAAAATGTAAATTTTTAACGTTGATGGGGCTTCCAGGAATTCGTTTAGGCATTTGAAATTTTTGCAGAAGGAGGCATATCCGACCCCATAAAGTATATATATTCTTGATCAGCATCATTAGCCGAGTCGATCTAGACATGTCCGTCTGTCCGTCCGTCTGTATGAACGCGTCGATCTCGGAAACTATAGGAGCTGGAGACTTAAACTTTTCGGCAACAGACTCGTCAATGGCACGCGCAGATCAAGCTTATTTCAAATTTCCTAAAATCGATAAAAATCTACAACAACCTCTAATTTTTTGAGCTAATTTCGTAGATTATGAGAACGAATGAGAATACTATAGCACTAAAACAATCTATTGCATTAAGATTCATCAAAATCTATTAAAAAATAAGAAACAGAAGTTATTAAAGAAAACGTATGGTAAAATTTTACCAATTTGACAATCCAATTGGCAGCAAGTGCTGCAATAAGAGCTTGGGATTACAGTTTAGTTTTTTAAGTTCGTGTATACCATAGGCAGATTAAGGCTATTTAAAATTATCGATAACACGCCCCGTTTTCTTATTATCGATATTTATCGGTTTTTTATCGAGTTTTTTGAGCATATCTCAGAAACTTCAAGAGCTAGCTAGCCACCAAATTTAGTTTAATATGTGCTCGATAAGGATACGCAGATTACATATATTTCGAATTTTTGATACCTACCCCCATTCGCCCCCATATCAAAAAAACTCAAATCAAGTACTACAGACTTGCGCTGTGCATTACATAGACTTGGATGCGCTTATAAATCACTGACAATTTCAAACCGATTATACTTTTAGTTTAGAAGTTATTGAAGAATTCATTTTCCATGGTGGGGCCAAGGGCAGCCGATTTGTAAAGTGCTCAGTTTGCTGCATGCGTTTGTGTGAGTGTGTTGGTGTAACTTTGTGAATGTGTATATGAATGAAAGAGCTTTAAATGTATGTAACGACAGCTCGCCGCTGTGTTCAGGGTATCTCATAGTCGAGGACACCCGACTAGAGCCATCTTACTTGTTCTTAAGTACGCAGGTTACAAATTAACAATTGAAAAAATCGTTTTCAATTGCACATTTTGATAATTTAAAAGAAAACGGCGCCTACGATTTTGATAAATGTTTAATATGTTCTAGGCATTGGTATATGCCACATATCTGGGATAATTCGTTTTTGCAAGATATTCATTGTGTAGTGTACATATCCTAAAATCTTAAATTAGACACACGTTTGCATTGGAAAGTAAGTTGCCAATCAGTTTTGTTTTGTATTTGTCTTTTGACCATGCGGGCAATAATTGAGCTTTTACTTTGTGCATAACTGGATTTACGGATTCCGTCAACTGATTTTGATTCACTTTAAAAAAATTGAAATCAGTTGACGGAATGGCTTTTAATTTAGTCAAGCATTTATTCTGCTTGAAATTTGGTTTGTAATTTTGATTTGAGCTTGTGCCGCAAAACGTAAACAAACGTTCCAACGGTTTTGTATGAAACAGCTGATTGTGTACTATGTTTACCAAAAGTTTAAATCAAATAAAAATCAGTTGACGGAATTATAAATACATGTTCTATCACGCGCCTTACCATATCAATCTGCAATTGAAAATGGCGTCTTCTCAAACCACCTCTACCTCATTTACCTCTACACGAGGTAAAAATCTAGGGGCGAAAGCACATTCCAGCTCCAAAATTTCTGATATAAAATTTGATGATGAAGGATATTTAATTTAATATACGATCAGCTAAAAGAAAAATATTCAAACAATATATAGAACATACATTCGATGGTTTGGAAACTGTGGGGGTGTCAACTTTGGTTCATGATAGGGAACAAGCCCACAAAGTTCTATAAAGTCATCTGTATGCTATTATACGCGAAAATATATACCGAAGTTGACATCAGCTTTTCCGGCAACGAAGTTGCGGACGGACTAGCTAGGGCCGGTTCCGCAACCCCCCTTCTTTGACCTGAACCCTTTTATGGGTTAAGCTGGGTCAAAGAGTTGATAGAGGAATGGTCAAAAAATAAGAGGGGAATCTACTGGTCAACGACCTGGGTTACGACAAGCTAAAGAGATGGTCAGCCCACATATAGGTAGAAAGACCAAAAATCTTTTAAGGGCGGAACTACGGCTTTGGGTGTTCTATCTCACGGGACACCACACAGTCAAGTATCACATCCACAAAATGCGCCTATCCCCTGACACAGAGTGTATACTCTGCAGAGAGGATAACGAGACAACAAAGCACATTTTATGTAATTGCCCAGCCATTATTTGGAGAAGGAGGAAGTATCTATGCAGAGAATCTGTTACTATAGCACAGATCAGAAATTCCTCGACTAGGGATCTGCTCTCCTTCATAAGGGAGGCACAGCGTCTATTGTCTCCTAGGGAGCCCCATGGCACAAAAGACCGCCCTTCGGTCGCTGTGCCTCTAAAATCTCTGTTGTGGACTCCTCACAAATAATATTAATTTTTCGGAAACACACAAAAAATTTATTTTCTTAATAACTATTGAACGAGTTGTGACGAAGGTTATTAAATTTAATAAATAAACAATTCCGAATTATAACAAGTAAGGTGGATCTAGTCGAGTGTGCCCGACTATGAGATACCCTGAACACAGCGGCGAGCTGACACATACACTTAAACCTCTTTCCATTTATACACACATTCACAAAGTCACACACACACACATACACACAAACGCACGCAGCCAGCGCACTTTACACATCGGCTGCGCTTGGCCCCACTATGGAAAATGAATTCTGGAATAACTCTGATCGTTATGAAATTTTCAGTGCTTTATGAGTAGTATTTGATTTGCGTTTTTTTTATATTGATGGCTCTAGCTCTTAGAGTCTCCGAGATATGCCAAGAAAACCAAGTCAAAAATCGATTTTTATCGATAATAATGAAACGGAGCAAGATATCGAAAAAAAAATTAACTTGTGCCTTATGCCTGTTATATACATTTGCACAAAACCATTATACTCTTTTTACCCTTTTTCAATGTGTTCAGGGTATATAAATTTAAATGAATAGTACAAAAACTGCGTTGACACAGCGAGATTCGAACTCGCGTCTGATAGCCCGCCAGGCAATATCTCTACCACCGAGCTACAGCATCATTCTAATCTTTGTCAAAATCTGAGCTAGGAATATAACACACATGCACAAACAATCGCATTAGAATTCGAAAATGATCTCACGTTTATGAATGTGCATATACATATGTATGTATGTGCTCACACGCATGCAAAAAACGTTTGCGCTTGGCGCTTGCAAACACAAATACATTTTCTTTATTAACTTCTGTTTCTTAACCGATTTCGATGAAATTTACTTTACTGCATTCTTTTTGAACTACTGTACATTTATATATTGACGGGTAAGAATTGTGGCTGTAAATGCAATAAAAAATGTTTTTTCTGTTAATGGGAGAAGAAGGGGGGAGATATCCAAAATCCGAAATGTTCATAATCTTCGTATCCTTTACGAGAACACATTAAACCAAATTTGGCTGGCTCTTATAGTTTCTGAGATATGCTCAAAAAACCGGATCAAAATAATAAGAAAACGGGACGGGTTATCGATAATTTAAAATAGCCTTGATCTGCCAATGGTATACACGAACTTGAAACCCGAAACTTTAACCCCTAGATCTTATTGCAGCACTTGCTGCCCATTGAATCGTCAAATTTGTCAAATTTTGTGGTTAGATTTGAGCATAATCTAGCAGAATCATCAGTTGCCGCGTCCGACGCAGATTGGAACCAACTTTGCGGTTTAGGCAGCGATGCAGCAGAAAACACGATAATTTGAAACAAAATTGATCTGCGTATGGTATACACGAACTTAAACAATCAAACTCAATCCCTAGCTCTTATTTTAACACTTTTTCCCAACTGGCTTATTAGATTTTACCAAATATTACATGTTTTCTTAAATAAATCCTGTGTTTTTTAACCGATGTTGATGAACCTTTTTGCAAAAGATGCTTTAAATGATTTAGTATATCTAAATATTAATTTGACTTGAATGAAATTGTATGTCTCTAGACCTCATAATCTACGAAATAAGCATTACAAATTTGAGATTGTTGTAGAATATAATCGATTTTAGGTTATCGATTATCTGAAATAAACTTGATCTGCGTGTGCGATGAAATCTATATCCGAAAAGTTGAAGTCCCTTGCTCTTATAGTTTCGGAAATCGACGCGTTCATATTGACGGACAGACATGGATAGACCGACTCGGTTATTACTCCTGACCAAGAATATATATACTTTATGGGGTCGGAGATGCTGTTTTCTGCCTGTTCGATATATTTGCACAAAACCATAATACCTTTTTACTCATTTTCACTGCGATAGGGGAAAGCACAACGTAGTGTGCAAAAGCGGCTAACAATATTCGCGAACTTTTAAAGTTTTGCTACGATAGCCCGATGAGGTCGAGTAATATACCGATCGAAAGGTATCGTTTAAACTGAAAGAAAAACAATTCGCAACATGTGATAGCATATCTGGTTCATGAGAAATATAGTTGTAAACGATTAGACAAAAATGTAAATTTTTAACGTTGATGATCCAGGAATTCGTTTAGGCATTTGAAATTTTTGCAGAAGGAGGCATATCCGACCCCATAAAGTATATATATTCTTGATCAGCATCATTAGCCGAGTCGATCTAGACATGTCCGTCTGTCCGTCCGTCTGTATGAACGCGTCGATCTCGGAAACTATAGGAGCTGGAGACTTAAACTTTTCGGCAACAGACTCGTCAATGGCACGCGCAGATCAAGCTTATTTCAAATTTCCTAAAATCGATAAAAATCTACAACAACCTCTAATTTTTTGAGCTAATTTCGTAGATTATGAGAACGAATGAGAATACTATAGCACTAAAACAATCTATTGCATTAAGATTCATCAAAATCTATTAAAAAATAAGAAACAGAAGTTATTAAAGAAAACGTATGGTAAAATTTTACCAATTTGACAATCCAATTGGCAGCAAGTGCTGCAATAAGAGCTTGGGATTACAGTTTAGTTTTTTAAGTTCGTGTATACCATAGGCAGATTAAGGCTATTTAAAATTATCGATAACACGCCCCGTTTTCTTATTATCGATATTTATCGGTTTTTTATCGAGTTTTTTGAGCATATCTCAGAAACTTCAAGAGCTAGCTAGCCACCAAATTTAGTTTAATATGTGCTCGATAAGGATACGCAGATTACATATATTTCGAATTTTTTATACCTACCCCCATTCGCCCCCATATCAAAAAAACTCAAATCAAGTACTACAGACTTGCGCTGTGCATTACATAGACTTGGATGCGCTTATAAATCACTGACAATTTCAAACCGATTATACTTTTAGTTTAGAAGTTATTGAAGAATTCATTTTCCATGGTGGGGCCAAGGGCAGCCGATTTGTAAAGTGCTCAGTTTGCTGCATGCGTTTGTGTGAGTGTGTTGGTGTAACTTTGTGAATGTGTATATGAATGAAAGAGCTTTAAATGTATGTAACGACAGCTCGCCGCTGTGTTCAGGGTATCTCATAGTCGAGGACACCCGACTAGAGCCATCTTACTTGTTCTTACGCAGTTACGCAGGTTACAAATTAACAATTGAAAAAATCGTTTTCAATTGCACATTTTGATAATTTAAAAGAAAACGGCGCCTACGATTTTGATAAATGTTTAATATGTTGTAGGCATTGGTATATGCCACATAATTAGTTACCATGCGGGCATAATTAGTTTAAATGAATTGAGCTTTTACTTTGTGCATAACTGGATTTACGGATTCCGTCAACTGATTTTGATTCACTTTAAAAAAATTGAAGTCAGTTGACGGAATGGCTTTTAATTTAGTCAAGCATTTATTCTGCTTGAAATTTGGTTTGAAATTTTGATTTGAGCTTGTGTCGCAAAACGTAAACAAACGTTCCAACGGTTTTGTATGAAACAGCTGATTGTGTACTTTGTTTACCAAAAGTTTAAATCAAATAAAAATCAGTTGACGGAATTATAAATACATGTTCTATCACGCGCCTTACCATATCAATCTGCAATTGAAAATGGCGTCTTCTCAAACCACCTCTACCTCTTTTACCTCTACACGAGGTAAAAATCTAGGCGCGAAAGCACATTCCAGCCCCAAAATTTCTGATATAAAATTTGATGATGAAGGATATTCAATTTAATATAAGATCAGCTAAATGAAAATATATTCAAACAATATATAGAACATACATTTACATTCTATGGTTTGGAAACTGTGGGGGTGTCAACTTTGGTTCATGATAGGGAACAAGCCCACAAAGTTATATATAGTCATCTGTATCCGGCAACGAAGTTGCGGACGGACTAGCTAGGGCCGGTTCCGCAACCCCCCTTCTTTGACCTGAACCCTTTTATGGGTTAAGCTGGGTCAAAGAGTTGATAGACGAATGGTCAAAAAAGGAGAGGGGAATCTACTGGTCAACGACCTGGGTTACGACAAGCTAAAGAGATGGTCAGCCCACATATAGGTAGAAAGACCAAAAATCTTTTAAGGGCGGAACTACGGCATTGGGTGTTCTTTCTCACGGGACACCACACAGTCAAGTATCACATCCACAAAATGCGCCTATCCCCTGACACAGAGTGTATACTCTGCAGAGAGGATAACGAGACAACAAAGCACATTTTATGTAATTGCCCAGCCATTATTTGGAGAAGGAGGAAGTATCTATACAGAGAATCTGTTACTATAGCACAGATCAGAAATTCTTCGACTAGGGATCTGGTCTCCTTCATAAGGGAGGCACAGCGCCTATCGTCTCCATAGGGACCTCCCTTCGGTCGCTGTGCCTCTAAAATCTCTGTTGTGAGACTCCCTCACAAATAATAATATTAATTTTTCGGAAACACACAAAAAATGTATTGTCTTAATAACTATTGAACGAGTTGTGACGAAGGTTATTAAATTTAATACATAAACAATTCCGAATTATAACAAGTAAGGTGGATCTAGTCGAGTGTGCCCGACTATGAGATACCCTGAACACAGCGGCGTGCTGATACATACACTTAAACCTCTTTCCATTTATACACACATTCACAAAGTCACACACACACATACACATACACACAAACGCACGCAGCCAGCGCACTTTACACATCGGCTGCGCTTGGCCCCACTATGGAAAATGAATTCTGGAATAACTCTGATCGTTATGAAATTTTCAGTGCTTTATGAGTAGTATTTGATTTGCGTTTTTTTTATATTGATGGCTCTAGTTCTTAGTCTCCGAGATATGCCAAGAAAACCAAGTCAAAAATCGATTTTTATCGATAATAATAAAACGGAGCAAGATATCGAAAAAAAAATTAACTTGTACCTTATGCCTGTTATATACATTTGCACAAAACCATTATACTCTTTTTACCCTTTTTCAATGTGTTCAGGGTATTTAAATTTAAATGAACAGTACAAAAACTGCGTTGACACAGCGAGATTCGAACTCGTGTCTGATAGCCCGCCAGGCAATATCTCTACCACCGAGCTACAGCATCATTCTAATCTTTGTCAAAATCTGAGCTAAGAATATTACACACATGCACAAACAATCGCATTAGAATTCGAAAAAGATTTCACGCTTATGAATGTGCATATACATATGTATGTATGTGCTCACACGCATGCCAAAAACCGTTTGCGCTTGGCGCTTGCAAACACAAACACAAATACATGTTCTTTATTAACTTCTGTGTTTCTTAACCGATTTCGATGAAATTTACTTTACTGCATTCTGCATTTATATATTGACGGGTAAGAATTGTGGCTGTAAATGCAATAAAAAATGGATTTTCTGTTAATGGGGGAAGAAGGGGGGAGATATCCAAAATCCGAAATGTTCATAGTCTTCGTATCCTTTACGAGAACACATTAAACCAAATTTGGCTGGCTCTTATAGTTTCTGAGATATGCTCAAAAAACCGGATCAAAATAATAAGAAAACGGGACGGGTTATCGATAATTTAAAATAGCCTTGATCTGCCAATGGTATACACGAACTTAAAACCCGAAACTTTAACCCCTAGATCTTATTGCAGCACTTGCTGCCCATTGAGTCGTCAAATTTGTCAAATTTTACCACACGTTTTCTTTAATAACTTCTGTGTTTCTTAACCGATTTGGATTAATCTTATTTCTATAGATTTTCCAAGTGCTATAGTATATATACAAATTCATTCGAACCAAATTTTTTGTCTCTAGGTCTCATAATCTACGAAATAAGCTTAAAAAATTAGAGGTTGTTGTTAATTTTTATCGATTTTAGAAAAGCGGTGTGGGTAATCGATCATTTGAAATAAACTTGATCTGCGTGTGCCATGGACGAGTTTTTAGCCGAAAAGTTGAAGTCTTTAGCTCTTATAGTTTCCGAGATCGACGCGTTCATACAACCGGACGGACGGACGGACAGACATGGCTGGATCGACTCGGCTGTTGATCCTGATCAAGAATGTATATACTTTATGGGGTCGAAGATGCCTCCTTCTGACTGTTACATACATTTGCATAAAACCAATATATCCATTTTACCCATTTTCAATGGGTTCAGCGTATACAAAAAAATAGTTGCGCATTCGGCACTGTGCGCAAAAAGCTCCAGCCTCTATGTATCCAAAGATTACTTTTTGCGATCTGCCCAAATATTTTGTATAATTTGGAATTGTTTATGTTTTAAATTGAATAACCTTAGTCAGAAAATTTGATATCAGAAATGTTGGGGCTTTAATGTGCTTTCGCCTCTAAATTGTTAGCTCGTATAGATGTGTTTTTGTTTTATATTAGCAATGCTTGTACTTGTATCTAATTTCAGTTTTTGTTATGTCATCGAAAAGCTACAGTTGTAACTTTATACTCACAGTACTTTACTCCTTTCCAATCGAATTTAATCCCAATTTCAATTTTTAGGTGTCAATAATCTTCTTGAATAAGTTTCCAATTGATATTGTTTTGAAAATAAGTTTAAGTAAACAAAACCTTTAAAGTAAAAGTAAAATCAAATTTATTATAAGATATTGTCCTAGTAAAATGTTACACACCTACCTATATTTAAGCCATCTAAGCTAATTGAAGCTCTAGTCGGGAGTGCCCGACTAGGAGATACCCTGAACCCAGCGGCGAGCTGTAGTTACATGCATTTAATTAAACCCCTCTGCATTCATATACACGACACCACAGCCGCACTAAGTAAAATAAATAAATAATAAAAATGAATGCTCGCACTTCGCGCTCGCTTTCATTTGCAATTAAAGTTTAGTATGCCGAAGTTGTGACATTTCTCGTAAAAATTTCACAAAATAGGAAACTATATCTTTCAAATGTTGGTTGCAGTTGATCTGCGAAAGCTTTTTGAGAGTGTGCATTGTATTGTGTGCACTTATTGTACTATAGTACATTTATATATTGCCTATTGTAGCCTATTAAACCAAATTTAGTGACTCTGGTTCTTATAGTATGAGATATGAGATATGCTCAAGCAGCTGCGCTTGGCCCCAAAATTGGAAAGTTAATTCTTAAATACCTTCTAAACTAAGAATTGGATCGTTATGAAATTTTAAGGACGTAACAAGAGCATCTGTGTACAAACCAAAGCACAAGTCTGTAGACCTGATGGTTTTTGATATGGGGGCCGAATAGGGAAAGGTATCGAAAATCCGAAATATTCATAATCTGGTGGCTCTAGCTCTTATAGTTTTTGAGATATGCTCAAAAAACCAGGTCAAAAAACCGATAAACACTGATTATAAGAAAACGGAACAAGATAACTTGTTGAAATAAATCATTTGAAATAAACTTGATCTGCGTATGGTATATACGAATCTAAAAAGTCCAAGCTCAGCTCTGTAGCCCCTATAGTCTCTGAAATCGACGCGTTCATACAGACAGACAGACTGGCAGGGCTTTATCGACTCGGCTAGTGATGCTGATCAAGACTTTATATACTTTGTGTTGTCAGAGATGCCTCCTTCTGCCTGTTACATACATTTGCACAAAACCATTATACCCTTATTATCCATTTTCAATGGGTTCAGGGTATAAAAAGAGGATTGTTGCTTTGTTGTTGCATCCTATGGTCAATTTGCCTATGATTGAATTTGCTTTTGCAGACCAACCTTAATTCGTTCTCGCCAACCAAATAACTGTAATAAAAGCTCGGATCAAAAATTCCGCTCTTTATTTCATTACTCAATGTCGAGCCAGTAACCTTTTAAATACTCGTCTGATTATAATACTGACTTTATAATGTATCTATAGAGTCGGGGATGTCTTCTTCGATGCGCTACAAATTTCGTGATAAATTGTATTTGAAAAAATCCTGTTCCCATTTAAAATGGGTTTATGGAATTGTGCAAATGTATTAAACAAACAGGACTCCTACCACATAAAGTACGTATGTATATATATTCTTGGTCAGCATGAATAGCTGAGTAGATCTTGACATGTCCTTCTTTCCATCTGTCTGTATGAACGTGTCGATCTAAGAGACCCATAATAGCTAGAAAATTTTGCTTAGTTTTTTAAGTTAGTGTATATTATATGCAGATCAAGATTATTTCAAATTGTCAAGGGGGGAGATATCCAAAATCCGAAATGTTCATAGTCTTCGTATCCTTTACGAGAACACATTAAACCAAATTTGGCTGGCTCTTATAGTTTCTGAGATATGCTCAAAAAACCGGATCAAAATAATAAGAAAACGGGACGGGTTATCGATAATTTAAAATAGCCTTGATCTGCCAATGGTATACACGAACTTGAAACCCGAAACTTTAACCCCTAGATCTTATTGCAGCACTTGCTGCCCATTGAATCGTCAAATTTGTCAAATTTTGTGGTTAGATTTGAGCATAATCTAGCAGAATCATCAGTTGCCGCGTCCGACGCAGATTGGAACCAACTTTGCGGTTTAGGCAGCGATGCAGCAGAAAACACGATAATTTGAAACAAAATTGATCTGCGTATGGTATACACGAACTTAAACAATCAAACTCAATCCCTAGCTCTTATTTTAACACTTTTTCCCAACTGGCTTATTAGATTTTACCAAATATTACATGTTTTCTTAAATAAATGCTGTGTTTTTTAACCGATGTTGATGAACCTTTTTGCAAAAGATGCTTTAAATGATTTAGTATATCTAAATATTAATTTGACTTGAATGAAATTTGATGTCTCTAGACCTCATAATCTACGAAATAAGCATTACAAATTTGAGATTGTTGTAGAATATAATCGATTTTAGGTTATCGATTATCTGAAATAAACTTGATCTGCGTGTGCGATGAAATCTATATCCGAAAAGTTGAAGTCCCTTGCTCTTATAGTTTCGGAAATCGACGCGTTCATATTGACGGACAGACATGGATAGACCGACTCGGTTATTACTCCTGACCAAGAATATATATACTTTATGGGGTCGGAGATGCTGTTTTCATCCTGAAATCTATATACATATCGATTTATTTCAACTTTAATTGATTGAACACGTCATATTTCAGAAAGATAGTACAATCAACTTTAAAGTTATTTAGGCTTGCATTTCTTACATTGTATATTGTTCGGTTCGGAGCTAGGTACATGGTGTATTCTAGTCCGCCAGTCCCGAATTAACTACTCTTGTTAGGTTTTGTTTTGAGACAAATATGTATGTTGAATGATTAAAAGCAATTTTGTGCAGTTTAAAGTACACTGCTCTTTATCTAAGAAACCTAAAATTGTATGTACTAAAGCAATTATTGCTTTTCGGTGTCACCTTCAATTTTTGATAGCTGCCAATATTTATTTGTTGTTTTTGCTGTTGTTGTCACACTTGTAGCCAATAAAATTGTGATTAGCACGTATTATACGCGTGCATTGAACAAATTGAACTTTTACAATACTTAAGTTTATAATTTTTTAAAATAAATTTAAAAACTTGCTAATTAATGTTAACAATTTCAGTGTTTAGCTTTTATGTGACTTGCTGTTATTTAATTTGTTCATTTGTTGTTTGTATACAATGCTCGTGACATGTACGTCGACTGTATGTTGCTGCGAAACCCACTCGCGCCAAAAATCATACATACGCACAAAACTATGTTGTTACCGACACTGGCATTGAATGTGAGTGAAACTAAAACACACACTATGCGAGGGTGAGCTTTTAAAAGCTTTTTCTACAGCTGTTGCTGCTTATGGTTAACTTTTGTTGTTGAAAAAGTTGTGTATATCACAGAATGTTGGTTAACAGTGTTTTGTTTATCTATTTAATAATTAGTTTTTAATTGTGGTAACACCGACACCACGTGTTGATTGTGCCCAACTAAAAATTTTCTCTATTTTAAGACAAACTCTAGCATTCAAGCGTTGCCACTGGGTTCAACTTTGATATGCCAAACAGCTGATACCGCTGTACAGTGTCATTACTTTTAAGAAAATTGTGCTATTATTAAAGATGATTCGTATATTGTTTCGCTTATTTTTGTATGTATAGTAAGTCCAAGTAGTTTATGTTTTTAGCCTTAATCTTTGTAGTTTTGAACAAGGAATCAATTCTTTTCTTAAAGTAAGTATATCAAATAAAAACACCTCTACACGAGGTCTAAGGTCTAGTGGCAAAAACATATTAGGGCCCCAAAATTTCTCATCAAAGATGTTGTAATGATGGACAGTTTAGAAGTTTCATTTTTAATTAAATAATTATAAAAATAGGTTGGAATTTAGTTTTGCTATTTATTAATATATGTACCTCAATACCATTTTCAAGAGTTAAGCATAAGAGAATGAAGAAAGGTATCGATATTTAGATTCTATATTTAAAATTCTGTCAACTGATTTTGATTTAATTTGCATGTCATTTCAACTTTTGGTGAACATACATATCAGCTGATCCATACAAAATCAAAACAAAGTGGCAAGTGGCCAGATCGCTACCAGGAAGTTATCTGGCAACATAGATATTCAAAATGAGTTTTGAGGCTTATTTGATATATGGACATATATATATTCAATTTACATAAAATAATTATCGCCCGCGTTATCAAACAACAAAAACTGATTGGCATTACATTACTTACTTAGGTAAACGAATTTGTCCAGATATGTGCATTATACCAAAAGTAGCTAAATTTCAACGTCTGCTATACATTAAATTTAAAAAAAACGGTGGAGCAGTTTTGGGATTGGTTTTATTGGATTGGAATAAATGAGGTACCATTTGACGCATATCTAAGACACAAATTTGTATCTGTCTAAGCTAAACTAACAGCTTAAATCCAATTAAAATAACTTACGGTTACACTAAAATTTAAATAAGTTATAAAAAAATACATTTTTATAATTTTTAGTGTAAGGTAATATATAAAGAAAATCGAAATTATTAATAAATACAAATTAGTATTCGAAAAAACAAAAGTATTCGGTAAAACTAAAAACTTATAAGGAAAGTTTATTTGTGTTTGTAAATTTTCAGCAAAAGTCGTTGGATAATTACATGAGGTATTGTTTTTGTTTTTCATTGATAGTATGGTTCGTTGTACTCCTCCATTACTTGTTCAACTCGGTCTGCAATATCGTTGACAACTCGCATTCTACAAACTATTGCCTTCTTGAAGCTATAATTTGCATCATTAGGCCAGTTTACAAAAATTCCGCAGACATTCCGGTTAGTTTAGAAAGTCGGTAAGTATTACTCGTCACAAAATTTAATTTTTTAGAACCAGCATTTTTTTTAAATTATATACATATAGAAATATATTGTATATATATTTAATATTTTCGCTTAAGATATTTTAAAAGCTGCATGTCCTTTCTTGGTGCAGAAGATGCTAACGGCACTTCATACCAGTGTTTCGCCTAGATACGAACTAAAAATGTGCACATATATTTTTATTCTTATTAGTTCCTTTTTGACAAAGATTTTCAAGGAATAAATTGCTTCACCATATAACGTCCGCGATGTAAACCTGCAGGAGCTTTAGTAGATGAAGTTCTTTTAGGGGTATCTTTTTTTTTTTGTTATGTTATGTGGGATAACAGTTTAATCTGTATTAATGTTAAGGATTTTTATTAAATATATGTATATTTATGTGTGTATGTATATATATACTTGACAGAGAATACGAATAATTAAAAGTAATAATTTTAGCTGCAGTTTATACTGCACCACTGCACTACTAGTTGATCACGTTGTGACAAAACTCAACTATGTAGCAGATCGAGTCAGGATTGTATTTGCACGAATAATCTGTCATATTACTTTGGACAAAGTAGTATGAGTAGTAGTGTTTGCAGATAATTGAATAATTCAAAATAATAATTTTAGCAGCATTTTAAACTGCACCACCACACTACTAGTTGTTCAATATAGCTAGATCTTAATGCCTTAAAAAGCCTCGAAATTTGGTTCAATGTGCTCGAGAATAGTTCAGATGTGGGATACCACCCCCAACTCGCCCCAAATATGAAATAGGCAATTTAAGTATTACAACCTTGTGCTTTGGTGTACATAGGTATAATTTATTTTTTTAATGCTTAAAATTTTATTTATATAATACGCTTAGTCTAAAAGTTATATGAGAATTTAGTTTCCATAGTGGTGGCCAAGCACAGCTGCAAAGTAAAATGCGCAGCTTACGTGGAGCGTTGGTGTGTGTGTGTGTGTATGTGTGACATTGTGTATGAATGCAAGGGGGTCAAAATGTATGTGCTGAGAGCACACAGCTGGGTTCTGGGTATCTCCTAGTCGAGCGCTGTCGACTAGAGCACTTTATTTTTTTTTTTTTAATGTTTTTAATTGTTGTTCGGTTGTATCAAAGTACATACACTTAAAATTTTAATTTAAGCCCCAAGACTTTATTGCTTCAAAGATAACTTGACCGACCGATTCTCCTGCTCCACAGCTTGGTTTTCTGACAGCAAGGAGTTGATCGACTTGCTGACCTGAGGTAATCTGGCGACTACTTCGGGACCACTTATGTCTTCTATAATTTTTCCATTCCAGTAATAACAACTAAAACATGTACGCTAGCACTACGTGTGCTTATAAAAAAAATAATAAACTAGTATACAAAAAAAAATATTCCTCCGCGCGGTATCGAACCTGGACCTAAGCCGCGTTAGACATCAGCGACACCAACCATTTAGTTTTAAATGTGACGAAATTCAAATTCAAATTTTATGTACCTAGCTTAAAAACTGAGGTAGATATATCGTTTGTATCGGATTGGCACGTCCCAGTGGGCGCACACCACAACACCATCTGACAGCAAAACTGATTGTCAGCTGATTGGTGACCTCCCCCTCCGGCTACTAAAACGGCCCCGCCCAAAAAAATCGGAAGTGCCAATGTTCGCAGCAGCAGCTGAAACAGATAATTAGCATAGTTCTGCATAACAACTAACCGTAAATAATGCACTCAATTGCTTATCGCTATGCTTCGCGCCCTACGCGGCCGAAAAACCACTAAATTTTGTCTCTGATTGCTTGCTATTGCACTTATTACCGCCCAAGTCAGTTTCTCCTAATATAGCAGAAAGAATTCCGAAAAGCACAAATCGGTAACACGTGTATGCTTCTCACAATTTTTAAGCTATAGTCACCAAATGTTGGTATATAGATTGCTGGTGGCATTCCCAAAAGATTGAGAGGTTGAAAACCCGGCCGCGCCCACTAAAAATATAGTTGGGTATTCGACACTTTACACAAAAAGCTCCAGTTTCGGTGTATCAAAAAATAATATTTTGTGATGTACCGAATTCCCAACTGTTTATAGCATATATGTATGTATATCTATCTGAGTGAATCCGTCGATCTCAACCACTACAAGAGCTATAGTTGAACTTGGACTTTTTTAGTTCGTCAATACCATACGAATATCAAGTTTATTGGAAATTATCGATAACTTTTCCAGTTTTCTTATTATCAATAAACTATAAAAGCTAGAGCCACCTAATTGGGTTTAATACGTTCACGTAAAGGATACGCAGAGCAGAAATATTCTAATTTTGGATACATCCCCCCATTCGTCAACATAAAAAAAACTCAAATCAAGTACTACAAACTTGTGCTTTGGTTTGTACTTATATTTGGATGCTCTTGTTAAGTCCTAAAAATATATATCATAACGATCATACTCTAAAATTAGAAGTTATTCAATAATTCATTTCCCATAGTGAGGGCCAAGCGCAGTAAAGTGCGCTTGAGTAAAGTGCGCTTGCCGCGCGCGTTTGTGTGTGTGTGATTTTTTATGTATGAATGCAAAGGGGGTTAAATGTATGTAACGAAAGCTCACGGCTGGGTTCAAGAAATTAGTCGACTAGAGCCCTCTTCCTTGTTTTTTAATTTGTTTTTTGTTAATGCGGACAGTAACACTAAGTAACGAACGAAAAAAAAAATTAGAACGTTGCAGTCGTTGTCGTGTAACCGATCGCGGATTTCTCGTTCACAGTGTAATAACAACTAAAACATGTACCCTAGCACTATGTGTATTAATAATAATAATAATATACAAGTATAAAAAACCAAAAAAAAAAAAGTTTGCCTCTGCGTGATCACAACTGTCACCTGAACAGCGTGTTAGACATCATCGACACCAACCATTTCGTTTTTGACGAAATGCAGTTGTTTTCAGTTATTTAATAACCTAACCTATCCAATAAGATACAACATAGAATTCCAATTGAAACTGAACGAGTATAACAGAAGGTTGTGGCTTGGGTGACTGTTTCTAACTTCGGCCGCTATAGCCCTAGCGCCGAAAAGTGCATGCTGCGGTTGGTGCATATGATAAACACTACTTATGTTAAAATAATTTTTTTTTTGTTATGTTATGTGGGATAACAGTTTAATCTGTATTAATGTTAAGGACTTTTATTAAATATATGTATATTTATGTGTGTATGTATATATACACTTGACAGAGAATACGAATAATTAAAAGTAATAATTTTAGCTGCAGTTTATACTGCACCACTGCACTACTAGTTGATCATGTTGTGACAAAACTCAACTATGTAGCAGATCGAGTCAGGATTGTATTTGCACGAATAATCTGTCATATTACTTTGTCCAATAGTGTTTGCAGATAATTGAATAATTCAAAATAATAATTTTAGCAGCATTTTAAACTGCACCACCACACTACTAGTTGTTCAATATAGCTAGATCTTAATGCCTGAAAAAGCCTCGAAATTTGGTTCAATGTGCTCGAGAATAGTTCAGATTTGGGATACCACTCCCAACTCGCCCCAAATATGAAATACGCAATTTAAGTATTACAACCTTGTGCTTTGGAATGTACATAGGTATAATTTATTTTTTTAATGCTTAAAATTTTATTTATATAATACGCTTAGTCTAAAAGTTATATAAGAATTTAGTTTCCATAGTGGTGGCCAAGCACAGCTGCAAAGTAAAATGCGCAGCTTACGTGGAGCGTTGGTGTGTGTGTGTGTGTATGTGTGACATTGTGTATAAATGCAAGGGGGTCAAAATGTATGTGCTGAGAGCACACAGCTGGGTTCTGGGTATCTCCTAGTCGAGCGCTGTCGACTAGAGCACTTTATTTTTTTTTTTTTAATGTTTTTAATTGTTGTTCGGTTGTATCAAAGTACATACACTTAAAATTTTAATTTAAGCCCCAAGACTTTATTGCTTCAAAGATAACTTGACCGACCGATTCTCCTGCTCCACAGCTTGGTTTTCTGACAGCAAGGAGTTGATCGACTTGGTGACCTGAGGTAATCTGGCGACTACTTCGGGACCACTTATGTCTTCTATAATTTTTCTATTCCAGTAATAACAACTAAAACATGTACGCTAGCACTACGTGTGCTTATAAAAAAAATAATAAACTAGTATACAAAAAAAAATATTCCTCCGCGCGGTATCGAACCTGGACCTAAGCCGCGTTAGACATCAGCGACAGCAACCATTTAGTTTTAAATGTGACGAAATTCAAATTCAAATTTTATGTACCTAGCTTAAAAACTGAGGTAGTTATATCGTTTGTATCGGATTGGCACGTCCCAGTGGGCGCACACTTAAAACCACAACACTATCTGACAGCAAAACTGATTGTCAGCTGATTGGTGACCTCCCCCTCCGGCTACTAGAACGGCCCCGCCCATAAAAATCGGAAGTGCCAATGTTCGCAGCAGCAGCTGAAACAGATAATTAGCATAGTTCTGCATAACAACTAATCGTAAATAATGCACTCAATTGCTTATCGCTATGCTTCGCGCCCTACGCGGCCGAAAAACCACTAAATTTTGTCTCTGATTGCTTGCTATTGCACTTATTACCGCCCAAGTCAGTTTCTCCTAATATAGCAGAAAGAATTCCGAAAAGCACAAATCGGTAACACGTGTATGCTTCTCACAATTTTTAAGCTATAGTCACCAAATGTTGGTATATAGATTGCTGGTGGCATTCCCAAAAATTTGAGAGGTTGAAAACCCGGCCGCGCCCACTAAAAATATAGTTGAGTATTCGACACTTTACACAAAAAGTTCCAGTTTCGGTGTATCAAAAAATAATATTTTGTGATGTACCGAATTCCCAACTGTTTATAGCATATATGTATGTATATCTATCTGAGTGAATCCGTCGATCTCAACCACTACAAGAGCTATAGTTGAACTTGGACTTTTTTAGTTCGTCAATACCATACGAATATCAAGTTTATTGGAAATTATCGATAACTTTTCCAGTTTTCTTATTATCAATAAACTATAAAAGCTAGAGCCACCTAATTGGGTTTAATACGTTCACGTAAAGGATACGCAGAGCAGAAATATTCTAATTTTGGATACATCCCCCCATTCGTCAACATAAAAAAAACTCAAATCAAGTACTACAAACTTGTGCTTTGGTTTGTACTTATATTTGGATGCTCTTGTTAAGTCCTAAAAATATATATCATAACGATCATACTCTAAAATTAGAAGTTATTCAATAATTCATTTCCCATAGTGAGGGCCAAGCGCAGTAAAGTGCGCTTGAGTAAAGTGCGCTTGCCGCGCGCGTTTGTGTGTGTGTGATTTTTTATGTATGAATGCAAAGGGGGTTAAATGTATGTAACGAAAGCTCACGGCTGGGTTCAAGAAATTAGTCGACTAGAGCCCTCTTCCTTGTTTTTTAATTTGTTTTTTGTTAATGCGGACAGTAACACTAAGTAACGAACGAAAAAAAAAATTAGAACGTTGCAGTCGTTGTCGTGTAACCGATCGCGGATTTCTCGTTCACAGTGTAATAACAACTAAAACATGTACCCTAGCACTATGTGTATTAATAATAATAATAATATACAAGTATAAAAAACCAAAAAAAAAAAAGTTTGCCTCTGCGTGATCACAACTGTCACCTGAACAGCGTGTTAGACATCATCGACACCAACCATTTCGTTTTTGACGAAATGCAGTTGTTTTCAGTTATTTAATAACCTAACCTATCCAATAAGATACAACATAGAATTCCAATTGAAACTGAACGAGTATAACAGAAGGTTGTGGCTTGGGTGACTGTTTCTAACTTCGGCCGCTATAGCCCTAGCGCCGAAAAGTGCATGCTGCGGTTGGTGCATATGATAAACACTACTTATGTTAAAATAATTTTTTTTTTGTTATGTTATGTGGGATAACAGTTTAATCTGTATTAATGTTAAGGACTTTTATTAAATATATGTATATTTATGTGTGTATGTATATATACACTTGACAGAGAATACGAATAATTAAAAGTAATAATTTTAGCTGCAGTTTATACTGCACCACTGCACTACTAGTTGATCATGTTGTGACAAAACTCAACTATGTAGCAGATCGAGTCAGGATTGTATTTGCACGAATAATCTGTCATATTACTTTGTCCAATAGTGTTTGCAGATAATTGAATAATTCAAAATAATAATTTTAGCAGCATTTTAAACTGCACCACCACACTACTAGTTGTTCAATATAGCTAGATCTTAATGCCTGAAAAAGCCTCGAAATTTGGTTCAATGTGCTCGAGAATAGTTCAGATTTGGGATACCACTCCCAACTCGCCCCAAATATGAAATACGCAATTTAAGTATTACAACCTTGTGCTTTGGTGTGTACATAGGTATAATTTATTTTTTTAATGCTTAAAATTTTATTTATATAATACGCTTAGTCTAAAAGTTATATAGGAATTTAGTTTCCATAGTGGTGGCCAAGCACAGCTGCAAAGTAAAATGCGCAGCTTACGTGGAGCGTTGGTGTGTGTGTGTGTGTATGTGTGACATTGTGTATAAATGCAAGGGGGTCAAAATGTATGTGCTGAGAGCACACAGCTGGGTTCTGGGTATCTCCTAGTCGAGCGCTGTCGACTAGAGCACTTTATTTTTTTTTTTTAATGTTTTTAATTGTTGTTCGGTTGTATCAAAGTACATACACTTAAAATTTTAATTTAAGCCCCAAGACTTTATTGCTTCAAAGATAACTTGACCGACCGATTCTCCTGCTCCACAGCTTGGTTTTCTGACAGCAAGGAGTTGATCGACTTGCTGACCTGAGGTAATCTGGCGACTACTTCGGGACCACTTATGTCTTCTATAATTTTTCTATTCCAGTAATAACAACTAAAACATGTAAAACCATTTAGTTTTAAATGTGACGAAATTCAAATTCAAATTTTATGTACCTAGCTTAAAAACTGAGGTAGTTATATCGTTTGTATCGGATTGGCACGTCCCAGTGGACGCACACTTAAAACCACAACACTATCTGACAGCAAAACTGATTGTCAGCTGATTGGTGACCTCCTCCTCCGGCTACTAGAACGGCCCCGCCCATAAAAATCGGAAGTGCCAATGTTCGCAGCAGCAGCTGAAACAGATAATTAGCATAGTTCTGCATAACAACTAATCGTAAATAATGCACTCAATTGCTTATCGCTATGCTTCGCGCCCTACGCGGCCGAAAAACCACTAAATTTTGTCTCTGATTGCTTGCTATTGCACTAATTACCGCCCAAGTCAGTTTCTCCTAATATAGCAGAAAGAATTCCGAAAAGCACAAATCGGTAACACGTGTATGCTTCTCACAATTTTTAAGCTATAGTCACCAAATGTTGGTATATAGATTGCTGGTGGCATTCCCAAAAATTTGAGAGGTTGAAAACCCGGCCGCGCCCACTAAAAATATAGTTGAGTATTCGACACTTTACACAAAAAGTTCCAGTTTCGGTGTATCAAAAAATAATATTTTGTGATGTACCGAATTCCCAACTGTTTATAGCATATATGTATGTATATCTATCTGAGTGAATCCGTCGATCTCAACCACTACAAGAGCTATAGTTGAACTTGGACTTTTTTAGTTCGTCAATACCATACGAATATCAAGTTTATTGGAAATTATCGATAACTTTTCCAGTTTTCTTATTATCAATAAACTATAAAAGCTAGAGCCACCTAATTGGGTTTAATACGTTCACGTAAAGGATACGCAGAGCAGAAATATTCTAATTTTGGATACATCCCCCCATTCGTCAACATAAAAAAAACTCAAATCAAGTACTACAAACTTGTGCTTTGGTTTGTACTTATATTTGGATGCTCTTGTTAAGTCCTAAAAATATATATCATAACGATCATACTCTAAAATTAGAAGTTATTCAATAATTCATTTCCCATAGTGAGGGCCAAGCGCAGTAAAGTGCGCTTGAGTAAAGTGCGCTTGCCGCGCGCGTTTGTGTGTGTGTGATTTTTTATGTATGAATGCAAAGGGGGTTAAATGTATGTAACGAAAGCTCACGGCTGGGTTCAAGAAATTAGTCGACTAGAGCCCTCTTCCTTGTTTTTTAATTTGTTTTTTGTTAATGCGGACAGTAACACTAAGTAACGAACGAAAAAAAAAATTAGAACGTTGCAGTCGTTGTCGTGTAACCGATCGCGGATTTCTCGTTCACAGTGTAATAACAACTAAAACATGTACCCTAGCACTATGTGTATTAATAATAATAATAATATACAAGTATAAAAAACCAAAAAAAAAAAAGTTTGCCTCTGCGTGATCACAACTGTCACCTGAACAGCGTGTTAGACATCATCGACACCAACCATTTCGTTTTTGACGAAATGCAGTTGTTTTCAGTTATTTAATAACCTAACCTATCCAATAAGATACAACATAGAATTCCAATTGAAACTGAACGAGTATAACAGAAGGTTGTGGCTTGGGTGACTGTTTCTAACTTCGGCCGCTATAGCCCTAGCGCCGAAAAGTGCATGCTGCGGTTGGTGCATATGATAAACACTACTTATGTTAAAATAATTTTTTTTTTGTTATGTTATGTGGGATAACAGTTTAATCTGTATTAATGTTAAGGACTTTTATTAAATATATGTATATTTATGTGTGTATGTATATATACACTTGACAGAGAATACGAATAATTAAAAGTAATAATTTTAGCTGCAGTTTATACTGCACCACTGCACTACTAGTTGATCATGTTGTGACAAAACTCAACTATGTAGCAGATCGAGTCAGGATTGTATTTGCACGAATAATCTGTCATATTACTTTGTCCAATAGTGTTTGCAGATAATTGAATAATTCAAAATAATAATTTTAGCAGCATTTTAAACTGCACCACCACACTACTAGTTGTTCAATATAGCTAGATCTTAATGCCTGAAAAAGCCTCGAAATTTGGTTCAATGTGCTCGAGAATAGTTCAGATTTGGGATACCACTCCCAACTCGCCCCAAATATGAAATACGCAATTTAAGTATTACAACCTTGTGCTTTGGTGTGTACATAGGTATAATTTATTTTTTTAATGCTTAAAATTTTATTTATATAATACGCTTAGTCTAAAAGTTATATAGGAATTTAGTTTCCATAGTGGTGGCCAAGCACAGCTGCAAAGTAAAATGCGCAGCTTACGTGGAGCGTTGGTGTGTGTGTGTGTGTATGTGTGACATTGTGTATAAATGCAAGGGGGTCAAAATGTATGTGCTGAGAGCACACAGCTGGGTTCTGGGTATCTCCTAGTCGAGCGCTGTCGACTAGAGCACTTTATTTTTTTTTTTTAATGTTTTTAATTGTTGTTCGGTTGTATCAAAGTACATACACTTAAAATTTTAATTTAAGCCCCAAGACTTTATTGCTTCAAAGATAACTTGACCGACCGATTCTCCTGCTCCACAGCTTGGTTTTCTGACAGCAAGGAGTTGATCGACTTGCTGACCTGAGGTAATCTGGCGACTACTTCGGGACCACTTATGTCTTCTATAATTTTTCTATTCCAGTAATAACAACTAAAACATGTAAAACCATTTAGTTTTAAATGTGACGAAATTCAAATTCAAATTTTATGTACCTAGCTTAAAAACTGAGGTAGTTATATCGTTTGTATCGGATTGGCACGTCCCAGTGGACGCACACTTAAAACCACAACACTATCTGACAGCAAAACTGATTGTCAGCTGATTGGTGACCTCCTCCTCCGGCTACTAGAACGGCCCCGCCCATAAAAATCGGAAGTGCCAATGTTCGCAGCAGCAGCTGAAACAGATAATTAGCATAGTTCTGCATAACAACTAATCGTAAATAATGCACTCAATTGCTTATCGCTATGCTTCGCGCCCTACGCGGCCGAAAAACCACTAAATTTTGTCTCTGATTGCTTGCTATTGCACTAATTACCGCCCAAGTCAGTTTCTCCTAATATAGCAGAAAGAATTCCGAAAAGCACAAATCGGTAACACGTGTATGCTTCTCACAATTTTTAAGCTATAGTCACCAAATGTTGGTATATAGATTGCTGGTGGCATTCCCAAAAATTTGAGAGGTTGAAAACCCGGCCGCGCCCACTAAAAATATAGTTGAGTATTCGACACTTTACACAAAAAGTTCCAGTTTCGGTGTATCAAAAAATAATATTTTGTGATGTACCGAATTCCCAACTGTTTATAGCATATATGTATGTATATCTATCTGAGTGAATCCGTCGATCTCAACCACTACAAGAGCTATAGTTGAACTTGGACATTTTTAGTTCGTCAATACCATACGAATATCAAGTTTATTGGAAATTATCGATAACTTTTCCAGTTTTCTTATTATCAATAAACTATAAAAGCTAGAGCCACCTAATTTGGTTTAATACGTTCACGTAAAGGATACGCAGAGCAGAAATATTCTAATTTTGGATACATCCCCCCATTCGTCAACATAAAAAAAACTCAAATCAAGTACTACAAACTTGTGCTTTGGTTTGTACTTATATTTGGATGCTCTTGTTAAGTCCTAAAAATATATATCATAACGATCATACTCTAAGATTAGAAGTTATTCAATAATTCATTTCCCATAGTGGGGGCCAAGCGCAGTAAAGTGCGCTTGCGCGCGCGTTTGTGTGTGTGTGTGTGTGTGTGATTTTTTATGTATGAATGCAAAGGGGGTTAAATGTATGTAACGAAAGCTCACGGCTGGGTTCAAGAAATTAGTCGACTAGAGCCCTCTTCCTTGTTTTTTAATTTGTTTTTTGTTAATGCGGACAGTAACACTAAGTAACGAAATTAAATTTTGAATTTGTATTGTTTACCAAACCTACTTTTTCTAGATGAAAAAAAACACCAAACAATTTTTTCTATGGTGAGACTTTGGTTTTCAAAAAAGTTGTAAAATCTGGTATTATCTGTGCTTTGCTTTCTCATTATTACTCGAGATTTTTTAAATCTCTGCGTTTCCTAAAAGCTAATAAATATATCTATTCATCAGGCATACACACTTTTGAATTTAAATCATTAGGTTTTTAACTATATATTTGTGAAAACTATGATTTTTTGTGGTATTTTTTTTTACAATTCAAACAAAAGTCTAAAAAATGTATTTTGTTTTTTGTGTATTTATTTGGTTTCATTAATTAGGCGTATTTTAAGACATTAATCATTGCAATTATTGGAGAGATGGCCGCGATATTATCATTTCATTTAAAACTCACCCATATAAGTCATGGGTGAAGGAGGCCATCCAGATGCGATTATGCGCACGAACTTGGCTCGGATCGGCGATCCGATTATGTTTGACGTTAGTGAAAGTGCTCGCGAACAGATGTCAGTGCGTTTGGTTTTTCGACGAGATGGCCTGCTTTACTCCAGCCATACTCTACCATCTACTAGTAGCAGATCGCTGACCGGAGAACTAGCCGCAACTCCTATCTACAGGAATGTTCTCCCAATAAATTTATGTCAGGTACTGGTTTCTGATATTATCGTAACCCAAAATCTACCTGTTGCAGGCTGAACACTAATGTACTACTAGTACTACCTGAGAAAGCTTGATGATCCGCATCCATTTTCAACCGAAAGTACTACCTGAGAGAATTTGGACCAAACGAATAACAAGAAATTTAATGTTGATCACAGGTAAATATGATAGCGACATGTTAACGCCCTCTGCCCAATCCAGAATCGGTATATAACTGCATACCACAGTTACCGCACAGTCTATTTCTGACATTCATCGGAATACGAGCAAACCAGAAATATTCCTATATTTCGTTCAGATACAATTCTGACTCGTACTGCTACATATGTATGTGGTATCAACATTGTCAATACGAACTCAACAAGATGGCTCCAGTCGGGAGGGCCCGACTAGGAGATACCCTGAACGCAGCGGCGATCTGTCGTTATATACATTTAAACCTCTTTGCATTCATACACACAATCATACAGTCACACACACACACACACACAAACGCACGCAGAAAGCTGCGCACTTTACACATCGGCTGGGCTTGGCCCCACTATGGAAAATGAATTCTTAAATAACTTCTAAACTAAGAGTATGATCTGTATACAATTTTCTGTGCTTAATAAGGGCATTGATATCTATGTACAAAGCAAAGCGAAATCCTGTAGTTTTTATATGAGTGGCAAATGGGGGAGGCGTCCGAGATATGCTCAAAAAACCGGGTCAAATACAGATTATAAGAAAACGGGGCAAGATATCGATCATTGAAAATGATCATATGAAATAAACTTGATCTGCGTATGGTATATACGAATCTAAAAAGCCCAAGCTCAACTGTCTAGGCCTTGTAGTCTCTGAGAGCTTTTCGGCTGTAGACTCTTCCATGGCACACGCAGATCAAGTTTATTTCAAATGATCGATACCCCCCACCGTTCTCCTAAAATCGATAAAAACTACAACAACCTCTAATTTTTTTAAACATAGTTCGTAGATTTTGACACCTAGAGACATTAAATTTTGTTTGAATGAAGAATATATGGCAATAAGATAAATCAAAATCAGTTAAGAAACACAGAAGTTATTAAAGAAAACGTGTGGTAAAATTTGACAAATTTTACGATTCAATGGGCAGCAAGTGCTGCAATAAGATCTTGGTTTTTAAGTTATAGTATACCATACGCAGATCAGGGCTATTTTAAATTAGCGATAACACGCACCGTATTCTTATTACCGATATTTATATGTTTTTCATCCGGTTTTTTTTAGCATATCGCAGAAACTATAAGAGCCAACCCAACCAAATTTGCTTTAATGTGTTCTCGTAAAGGAAACTCAGATCATGAACATTTCGGATTTTGGATACCTCCCACAACCTTCCCCCATTAACAGAAAAAACATTAGTGATTGCAAGTACAGCCACAATTCTTTCTACTTACGCTGCTCGTCAACATATAAATGTACTAGAGTACAATAAGAATGATTTGAAACTAATTTGATCAAAATCGATTAAAAAACACAGAACTTATTAAAAAAAATGTATTTGTATATTGGCTAAACCACGTGTAGGCAAGCGCCAAACGCATACGCTTCTGCACTCGTGTACACACATACATATATGCACACTCATATGCGTGAGCTCTTTTTCGAATTCTAATGCGATTGTTTGAGCATGTGTGCTAATTTCTTAGCTCAGATTTTGACAAAGACTGTTAGAGTGCTACTGTAACGCGGTGGTAGAGGTGTTGCCTGGCGGGCTATCAGCAGCGAGTTCGAATCTCGCTGTGTCAACGGACTTTTCCTCTTAATATGTTTTTTTTTTTAACTTAACACACTTACTGGTTCATGTTAACACACTTACTGGTTCATGTGCTGGACATCGACGATTGAAATATTCTGAAGCAACAAAATGGGAAAAATTGGTATACTCTCAAAAAGCTTTCGCAGATCAACTAAAACCAACATTTGAAAGATATAGTTTCCTATTTTGTGAAAATTTTGCAAGAAATTGTACAACTACGGCATATTTAAATTTGTCAGCAAATATTAATAAATTTTCTTATTTATTTTATTTTACTTAGTGCGGTTGTGGTATCGTGTGTATGAATGCAAAGGGTCTTAATTAAATGCATGTAACAGCTCGCCGCTGGGCTCAGAGTATCTCCTAGTCGGGCACTCCCGACTAGAGCTTCAATTAGCTTAGATGGCTTAAATATAGGTAGGTATGCAAAATTTTACTAGGACAATATCTTATAATAAATTTAATTTTACTTTTACTTTAAAGGTTTTGTTTACTCAAACTTATTGTCAAAACACTATAAATTGGAAACTTATTCAAGAAGACTATTTACACCTAAATATTGAAATTGGGATTAAATTCGATTGGAAAAACAAAAACACATCTATACGAGCTAACAATTTAGGGACGAAAGCACATTAAAGCTCCAACATTTCTGATATCAAATTTTCTGTTTAAGGTTATTCAATTTAATACATAAACAATTCCAAATTATACAAAATATTTGGGCAGATCGCTAAAAGTAATCTTTGCTTTTTGCGTACAGTGCCGAATGCGCCACTTTTTTTTGTATACGCTGAACCCATTGAAAATGGGTATATTGGTTTTGTGCAAATGTATGTAACAGTCAGGAGTCATCTCCGACCCCATAAAGTATATACATTATTGATCAGGATCCACAGCCGAGTCGATCTAGCCAGGTCCGTCCGTCCGACTGTGTGAACGCGTCGATCTCGGAAACTATAAGAGCTAAAGCCTAAAACTTTTCGGATATAGACTCGTCCATGAAAAGAGTATAATGGTTTTGTGCAAATGTATGTAACAGTCAGAAGGAGTCATCTCCGACCCCATAAAGTATATACATTATTGATCAGGATCCACAGCCGAGTCGATCTAGCCAGGTCCGTCCGTCCGGCTGTGTGAACGCGTCGATCTCGGAAACTATAAGAGCTAAAGCCTAAAACTTTTCGGCTATAGACTCGTCCATGAAAAGAGTATAATGGTTTTGTGCAAATGTATGTAACAGTCAGAAGGTACAAGTTCTTTTTCTTGATCCGTTTCATTATTATCGAAAAAAATCGATTTTTAGAATTGGTTTTCTTGGCATATCTTGGGAACTATACGAGCTAGAACCATCAAATGGTTTAATATGTGCTCATAAGTAATACGCAGATTATGAATATTTTGGATTTTGGATACCTTCCCCCATTCAAATCAAATACTACAGACTTGCGCTTTGGTTTGTACATAAATTTGGATGCTTTTATCAAGCACTGAAGAAGTTATTCAATATTTCAGTTTCCATAGTGCGTGCGTTTGTGTGTGTGTGTGACTTTGTGAATGTGTGTATGAATGCAAAGAGGTTTAAATGTATGTAACAGCTGGCTGCTGGGTTCAGGGTGTGTCTTCTCCGGGCACACCCGACTAGAGCCGTCTTACTTGTTTTTGTAGTATTTTTGCTTAGTGCGTTTTTTTCATGCTTAATGCTTAACCAAATTCAGTGGTTCTAGCTCTTATAGTGTCTGAAATATGCTCAAAAATCGCTAAATGTTGATGAGAAAACGGGCTGGGATATCGATCATTTGAAAAAAACTTGTTCTGTGTATGGTACACACAAACTTAAAAAGTCAAAGTTCAGCTCTTGTTAAGCCCTAAAAATCGCATAACGTTCATAAAGTTAATTTCGAAGTTATTTGTGAATTTAGTTCATATAATGGGGGCAAGCGCAGCTGCTGAGTAAGGTGCGCTGCTTTCGGCGTTTGTATGATTTTGTGTATGTATGTATCATGGAGATTGAAATGTATGTAAAGATAGGTCGCAGCTGCATTCAGGGTATCTCGTAATCGGGCGTTCCCGACTAGAGCAAAGCTGCTTTAGTTTGAGACATAATGCCCAATAATATTCCAGCTATGCCAATACCCGTTCTCGATATTCGGTGTCCGGTAGATGGAGAAAAAAAAGCGTCGCTTCCTTGTCAATTCTAGCTGCTTTTCATGTTTTCTGGCTTACATACGTATTTAACTTGATTTTTACCCGATTAAACCCGCCAAGTTTAATAGAATTTAACAGAAAACCCGTTTTGTTTTTGGTAATTCGGTGTGCGTTAAAATAAAACAATATTTAAGTTGCCTCTTGTGATCAAATTCGGATGAAGTTGTACCCAATATTGTTTTCAATTATTGATGCAATTGAGCAAAATGAAACAATGAAACAGATATGTAGGTTATAATCAAAATTTCTGAGGATGTCGTAATATAATTAATAGCAGCGTTAAGAATTTATCATAAAAATAAAATTTTCTTCTTAAACGTGCATATTTTTTATAAATTTGCGAACGTAATAAATACTGCAGAAAATAAATCCGAAAGTGCAGCGCAAAAAAAAAATAATAAAAATGAAATTAAATTTTTTTTTTTTGAAAAAAAAAAACACGTTGATAACGAAATATGTTTTTATGCGTTGCTTTGGTTTGCTTTGATTTTTATGTTTTGCTTCACTGGCGCCATAAGAAAGTGGGCAATTATCGAAACACAACAAAGCAAAATTATATGTTTTGTTTTGTTTTCTTTGGTATCTATGTGTTATAACTCTCATAACAAACAAAGAAAATATGTGGTATGGTGTGTTTTCAGCTTAAGTTATAAAGCATAAGTTTATTAATTTCGACTTAATTAACTTAGCGTTTAAGTGTGTAAATATATATTAATTAATATTAATATATATTAATAACTAATGTCTCAATGTCTACTTTTAAAACTATGTATATTAAAGAGTATGTATATATTCAAGAGTTGATCCTCCCTGACAAACTGATTGGTGACCAACGCACAGCCTAAAAGGTAGGGGCTACCAAGCTGGAATATGTGTCAAAATCTATAGTGTTTAAATGAGTATCTCACCTACATATATATTATTTATAGAGTAGGAAAACCGTTATATTCGAGGTACCGAAGATTAAATACCATAGCAGTCATGACGTATATGTGTTTTTTTTCTATATTTAACCGTGTTATGAGCGCTGTGACGCTCACATTAGCCAAGTTTGGTTCGAATATCTTAAGAAATACGATTTTTGCAGTCTGGTTTAACTGACTACGCAATATTCGTTCACAGTATATATAACAGCTTAAAACAGTCGAAACGGTCTTAATTTGATTGTTATTGAAAACAAAAACGATTTGTTTAATTTTTAGAAGAGGGAGTTGGCGTAGCCAACATTTTTTGACTCGACCTTTGGATGAGGTCATCAGAAAAGTGTCTACAAAATTAATTTTGTAAAAGACTATAAAAAGTTGTTATAAAAAAAATTGTTCATCGAAATGATGAGGCTTAACTAAAAAACTTGTTTACAAGAGATATACGAGCATAATACAATTTGTAATATACAATTTTGTGACTCTAGCTTCAAAATTAAGGGACATACAGATTTTAGCGATCTGCCACGCTCCCAGTTGGCGTAGCCAAAACCTCACTTTATACGATGTGGGTCTACACGAGTATTGCACAAAACCAATATACCTTTCACATGCTCCGATGCATCGACAGAGCTTCTGCTGGCGCTCTAGCTGCATAAAAAAGGTGCCTGATCACATAATTTTAACGTCACTTGTTGCATCCATCAGTCTTGCTAATGATGCTGCAACCCCGTTGCGACTGCTGACCCAGGTCACCGTCATATAAAGTCCTTGCGCCAGTCCTTACTGGCTACGATGAAACATTTGATATTACAATTGCATTAAAATGAGGAAGCCATAATAGCAATATAACATATTCCGATAGGCCCTAAATACTAAAAATTTCATACGATGCGATTGTAATCAGAGTGTTTGCATTCTTTTCACTGCGTGATATAAATTGCTTTTTTGTTGCTTCTGAAGAAAATACAATAGTTTTTACTTGCACAACGATTTGATTCAAAAGATATTCTTATTTTTTATATTTCTGAAAACCAGGGCACCACAATAACTATCTACCTGAAATGGCTAGCTTACATATCGCTTGAAGTTTTTGGCTATCATCAAGTCGAAAATTCATCGGCTAAGCGGTTTACTTTGTTTTAATTACCGTAGCTTAAAAGCGTGCAATCAAATTGGGGTTTTGGGTTGACCCTACTTAGTTTCTACGTGAATTCCATTTCCATTTTTGCTTTTCACATAATTCCGCATTTTATTGATTATAAGAGAATTACTTCTGCAGTTAAGCAAATTACTATTATAGATAAATCGGTGCCAGTCTGATTACCAAAAGTTGTTCAGTATCGATAGTAGAGTTGTATAGAATATCGATATCAAGTATCGATTGAACTACTCATTTATCTGAACGAATGAACTACATGCGTCAGATTAGCATCGGTCGTACGGTCATGGCTCGGGGGCCGGAAACACATTTTTGTTTTGCGTTTATTTATGTTTTTCTGCTCTAATGCAAATATATATAAAGGCAAAAATTGTTAAAGTTTTTATTATGCCAAAATATGGGTTTAGAAATTGAGTTTTTATTATCCTCAAAAATATCGTCATTGAACGTTTCTGAGATATTTGAAACTAAATGCAGTAACCTCGTTGCCAGCCCTATACAAAATGAGTTCAAAATTGTGCTTGAAGGCTTGTATTCCGTATCACGTATTCAATAGTCGTATAGTATAGTATAGTCCATTCAATAAGTCTATCGAACAGCTATCCATGCCTGGATTGTCGTGTAGTGTAAACTAGAGAGGGAACATTTTTTAAATTATTTTTATTTATATACGACATTTTTAGACTTGTTAATAATTGACATTTACAAAAAAACAATAACATTTAGATAAACGATTCTGTATTATTCAGCAGTGCTATGAAATATACATATACACATAATTTTCATTATTCATACATTGACTTACGCAAAATAGCTGGCAGATATTGACAACTACTTGTACAAATAAACGAAATTGTACAGTTATATTTGTTCTTTATTCGGCAACTATGCTTGTTGATCGCTTCATATAAACTAAACTTATAACTTAAAGCTATCCCACGTAGTCCATGGTCTGGGGCAGCGACGTCGACAGAATGCTGACTTGGCGCCTTGTGACCGTTCTGAGTCTTGGCACTTGGAGCGCACATGCTTGGACACTTGGTGTGCGCATGCTGGCGTCAAATTTCGTCGATCGCAATGTTGCATTGTTAGCTACTTTGTGAATTGTTTGTGTTAACTCCTCCCTTCCCTCAATGCCTCGACTAGCTCGGTTTGGCGTCTGATCTTCAGACGGCGGCGAACAAGACAGATGAAGATGTAAAGCAAGGAGACTACGGCTAGGATAGTGCAGCTGCTCAATATTGGCCTGGATAGCAACCTGACTTGGGCCATGGCGGATATCGCAGTTTTTTCTTCAGTGCCCCGTTGTTGACATACAACGTACTATTCAAGGAGACCTTGTCCTCAAAAGTTAGCAGGTAGGTCCCGGAGATTTGTTGGCTGATCCCGTTACTATCTACGACGTTTATGGTTGCGACATTGATAATAATCCTCCCTTCGTCGACCACAGTAACAGAGTTCAAGTGGCCCGGTTGAGTACTGCATTGTGCGACAGTTCCAGATACAAGTTGGCGAGCACAGGTTGACATCTGCGACCTTTTCCAGAAAGTAGTGCCCACTGATGAATCACACTCGCTGACAGCGAAGGTCTTCGTACCACACTCAGCGACCGTATTGCCTTCTTCGAAATCTAAAATTCTGTTATCTTGCTGGACTGGATAAACTTTAATTTTTTTGCAAAACTAATTTTGGTTTTGGGAATTTAATAAGAAAATACAATAAATTTTCGTTCTGGAATGTTTTGATGTTAGCTACTTCTAAAATATCTGTTACGATGCCGTTCGTAAGATGTTCATTCGTTATTTCATTAACATCAAAGTTATTTTGAGAAAGTTATTGCGAGTATTAAATCTTCTAAATCTGTTATTATTATTCTATTTTTTGCCAAAATTGTCTCGTCCAAATGTTCCGTATCCAGACCGTCTGTTTTCCTAATGCTGTTTAAGGAGTTTGCCATTTCATTAAGCGTACTTTGAATTTTGGTGTTTATTTATATCCAGTTATTTACTGAATTAGCTGACCTTGCTTGAACTTAATTTGTTCCCAATCGGTAAAATCAGGATATCCTGCCATTACCTTTAGTGCGGTGCCCAGTATATTTAGACTACGAGCATGACGATGATGAACCTTTTTTGTTGCTAGTAATGTCTCTATGTGCCTGAGGTCAGTGGTAATAATCTATATGGTAATTCTGTTTCGTTGGAGTAGATTTTGTATGATGTCACGTTAGTTGTATGTCCTAACTAACCGCATTCGTCCCAGATTGTCACGTCACCGTCTATTATGGGTATGTAGTTCGAGTGTGAGTAATGGTTAAGTTTCAAGGTGTCAATAACAAATATAAAGGTCGTCAGAAGTATTGTGGGTAATAACTGCCTTAGCCGAAAATATAAAATAATACGTTTTTGGAATTAGTACGGAAAAAATGTGAAAAGTGGTGTTGTTTACTTAATGCTTTTCTTATGGACCACCCTCCACCTAGTAAGAATTGTCGCACCCAGATCGACCTCTATAACCTCTTCTGAGCATATCGGTGTCAATTTATTTACAAGTCGTTTGTTTTTAACCAAACTTTGTCGCCAACCTGATATTCTCTGTTACTTCTGTTCGAGTTTGTTTGCCTTAACTTCTCGTCCTGAGCTTTTTGAATTTTGTCTCTGATTTGTGTTTCAAATTCTATTGGAGCTGCATAGATGACTTCAATTGGTTTTTTATTTATGACCGAATGTATTGTTCTATTGTATTCTATAGTTGAGAGTAGAATAAGGTCTACGGTTTCGTGTATCTTCCGATCGATCTTCATACATCGTGCGAATTCTGCGAGAGTGCTATGAAATCTTTCGACTTGCCTATTTGAGGTGCTGTGCAAAGGAGGTGCATTGAAAATTTTAATTTTGAAATTTTTGGCAATTGATCTAATGGTTTCAGAGTTGAGTGACTTTTCGTTGTCAAAATATATGGTCTTTATTTTTGGAAATATGTTTATTAATTGAAGTATCGGTGCTTCGATATCTACGATCGCTTTTGAATCAATAGGCTGTACTATGGCAAACTTAGACAATTTATCGATGCATGTCAGAAAATTCATTTTGTCTGTAGAAAAAACATCGATACGGAGAATTTCATCGGTATATGATGGGATGGGTGTTTTCCATAAGACCTTTTTTTTTTGGTTGGCGGTTGTATTTTGCCATGGAGCAAGTTTTGCAATTTGCAGCTATTTCTGATGCTAAATGGCTCATCTTGGGGAAAAAGTAATCGCGAAGTACTTGTTTCATATTTTCGTGTGCGGCTCGGTGGGCTCTATTATGTTCCATTGTCATGATCTCTCTCTGCTCAGTTTTATTGGTAATTTCTACTACAAAATATTTGGTGTGCCTAAATGTGGCTGATGGAAATGATTCAACAAATTTATGTGGAATGGAAGCCAATATTGGAAGTTTGCAGAATATCGCATTTACGACATCTGTTTTAACTATAAATTGTAATGTTTGTAAAAAAGACTCGTGGTCTGAAAATCGGACAATGAGTCGTATTTTATTTTTAAAGAGCATGAGAGTTTTTAAAGATGGGAAGTCTGATTGCTCAATTACAATTTGATTCCTAAAACAGTTAACCGGTTTCTCTGTTGTTTCTATCGTATAAGTGAGGAATTCTTCACTATGAATAGTGGCAACATCTGGATCTGGCGAATTTTCTAAGGAGTTAACATGTTCCATTCCTGGCTTATAAAAAACATGTGCGTTGTGTTCATCGACAAACGCTTTTCATCTTTTAAACCTGGGGTTAGATTTTGTCTCGGTCAGTAAAACTGTTTAATTTTCTCAACGCCCATACAATGGCGAGGAGTTCTCTCGTTGGTTTCCATTGTTACCTAATTAGCGCGTAGTGTACGCGAGATCATAGTAATTGAACGCTTATTTTGCAACAGCACGGCCCCTAAGCCATGCTCCGAAGCGTCTATAGTTAAGTCAATGGGTTGGCTAAAATCAGGGTACGCAAGCATGACGTTTAGTGACTGTAGTGTTTTTGATATTTTCAAAAGCTTTTAGTTGCTCTGTTGTCAAGTCGAGCTTGACTTTTTTTGAGTGGCTGGCACCTATTTTGCCATTTTCACCCTTTAAAATGTCCGTTAAAGGTCTTGCGACCGTAGCAAATCCCTTTATGAAACATCTGTAGTAGCTTGATAATCCCAAAAATGATCTGGGATTAAACAATGTAGAAGGGGGCTGAAAATCTTTTATGGCACCCTTTTCAGGTTCCACCCGTTGACACGACGAATCGCAAGTACTCCACGCTCTCATGCCTGCTACAATGTTTTAAGGACTTTGTCAATGTCCCTAACAAGGTCCTCCTTACTCGTGGAAAATATTATTACGTCGTCGACGTAAACACAACAAGCTTTCTCGATTTTTTCCAGCAGGACATCACCAATTGCCCGTTGGAATATGCTGGGGGCATTTTTAAGACCAAAAGGAAGTCTGCAAAATTCATACTTCATTGTTTACCGAAAAAGCTGCCTTTTCTCTGTTTTTCTCCGCCAGGTATATTAGGTGGAAACCTGCTTTTAGGTCTTTTCCTATATTTGACAGTATGGTTGTAATAGAAGGTATAGGATATTCGTCGTCGATAGTCTGCTGGTTTAGTTTTCGTCGACACCTTCTTAGTCGACTACCCATATTGGGTTATATAAGTGGATCTGGACGGCCTTATTATGCCATCTGCCAGAAGTTGTTTAACCTCTGCATTGACAAAATGTGCAACGCCCATTGGGTAAGGGTAAAGTTTTGAATAGGCTCTCTATTAGTTCGTATGGTAGCTATCGTGTTAATGTTATAAGGCAGGGACTCGTTTGGGTCCGCGAAGGCCTTTGACCTTTGTGTGATAATTTTGTTAAAATCTTCCCTTACAATGTGAGGTGCGTCCGCGTCGTCAATGTTTTTGAAGTTCACATTTTGACACTTCGTAAACAAAATTGGTTCCGAACCGTGCTCGTGTTCGATTATGTTTTACTTTTTTTTAGTAGGTCGAGCTAAAGACAATATAAATACTAAGATGAGTAACGCCAAACAACGAAATGCAACAAAGCAGCTTAATTTTCGCAAAATTGAGAACCAAAACGAAATCGGTACCCTTGCGCTCTTACAAAAAGAATAGCGTAAAATGTCTAGCTCGCTTCGGCAAATGCTTTGCTGGCTTTGGCTGGCGGAAAAATAGTTTTATTAGATTTCTTTCGCCGACCGCGAAATTCCCTAATTTATATTTACATACATATGTTCTCTTTACAGATTTGATGTATTGCCGCTAGCAGATGCAGATTTGCTATCGAACAGAAGACAAAAAAAAGTATATTTATATACTAAAAGTCTGTGCTCTACTGAGGCTACGCCTATGTTCATACATACAAAGCTCGCTCGCCATTGGCTGATACGAGCGATTCTTTCTAGCATGCACCGGCACCGACCAGCTTTGCTGAAAGCATCCAGGCGACTGATTTCGTTGCTCGTGTCAGCAGTAGAGCGCAACGACTTCGGTATTTGATCGTGTGGCATTTGGAGAGCGAAAAGCCACCTGGGTGCAGTGGCTTTTGAGGAGCGAAAAGCCACTTGAAAAGCCACACTAGAAATTGATATTATGTAATTCTTGGAAGCTCCCGTCTATTAATAATCTTATTTGGCCTGCTACTGTGCGCGTGATGTATGGTAGCAGGGACTTTCCCCTAAAAAATTACAAGATTCTGCATCGGACTAATCTTCGTCGACCGCTGCAACCTCAGACTGTGCCCTGGTCCCATAATTTTGCTGCTCTTGAGTTGTGTGGTGAACCTTCTGATGGCTTCGCATGGACTGGTCTTGTCAACCCTGGGTTCCTCTATGATTTGTTTGTTGTTTAAAGCGCGACGAGGAGTCTACTTCCATCGGCTCCGGGCCCTGGTTCTGTTATCTTTGGGCGCTAAATCTCTTCATTATTGTGCCGGTCCTGGTTTCTAGTACCCCGATTTTTTGTGTAATGGGGGTTTCTAACCTGATAACCCTGGTTGTTGTCGTTTTGTTGACCATTGTGCGAATTTCTCTGAGGGTTTCCTGACGAACTATTTTGCGGACCATTTGAGTAACCTTGTCGCCATCGACCTCTGGCGTTGGCCATCGGGCTTTTGCGAAATGTCCTCAATATGCCTGGCATAATTCGCTGCGAACCTATACCTGTCATTGCTTACCTCTGCCTCTTGGGCCAACGCCAGGGCGGATGGCAGATCTCGCGGTTGAGCGGGAAACACTGCCTGTTTGAGGGACTTTTTAAGCCCAGATAAGAAAGTATGCAGTGCGTCGTCTCTGAACTTTGCATTGAGGACTGTTGCGGCTGCTACATCATGGGTCATTATTGTTTTTTTTGTCAGTAGCGTAAGTTTTCTTTAAATTTCGTCGTAGTATTTTAGCAAAGGCAGGTCGCCTTGCCTCATTGTATCCAACTGTTGTTGGATAACACGAATTTTGTCGGCGTATGTGTGTGTTAAAATTTAACACTGTTAAATGACGCAAGTGTTGCGTCTGCTTGGCCCCCAATTTTGTTTCGAATTTGTTGCAATTGCAGCCTGTCGCCAAGAGACGTAATTTTCTTGGATGCCATCAAATTGTGGTATAGACTTTACGATGTCTAAGGGTTCATTACAAATAATCTCCCCTAAAATTTTGGCTGGTTCGTACACTACTTTGTCTAGTGCATTTTGTGTTCTCTCCCTATGCATTTGTTCTTTTAATGCTCTTATTTTTCTTCAAACTTTTTCTCCTGATGCAGTAGTGCAGCATTTACGGCAGACTCTATCAATTGAATAAGCTGTTCGTTATTCATATTGTTCACTGTTTGCTGTTTTTGAATTGTCAATAAATTTTCCTTGTATTAATTGAAAATTACTCGTGAATGTCACAGTCATAGATACTTTTGAATTTAAATCATTAGTTTTTATACTAGTTCACAAAGTGAAAGTAATATATTGGGTTTACGCAATATCCGTCCGTTTTTTTCGGCACCATTGAAGCTAGGGACTTGAAACTTTGGATATGTACTCCTCCCTCCCCCATAATCGAAAAAATCGATATAATTGAAAGCACGAATAGGTAACACGTGTATGCTTCCCACAATTTTAAAGGTGGAGTTACCAAATTTGGTATATAGATTGCTGGTGACCTCCCCAAAAATTGAGACCTTAATATTCCGACCACGCCCACTAGAACACTACCCGGGCACACTGGCCCCACGAATCGCGAAATCCTGTATCTTCCACTGTTTTAGAACTAGAGCCCCCAAATTTGGATGGTAGAGTACTGATCGCCACCTTTAAAGATCCTAAAATTTCGATAAAATCGATGTTTCCCTCTCTGTTTTAAAGCTAGAGATATGCATCTTTTTCAGGCAGATTACGAATGACCTCCTGTCAAGATTGCACAAAAAATGTTTTGGATACGCTCTCTTGCGGCGTGGCAAATCGATAAAATCCATTTATCTGAATTAATTTTTCAAAAATAACAATAATAATTAAGACTGTGAACGAGTATTGCGCAGTCGGTTACTCCCGATTGCAACGTTCTTATTTGTTTAACTGAATATTTTTGAACTAAGAAAATGGTGATTTATTTTCTGAGGCATTTTACTTTACAAAAAAAAAAAAAAAATTGTATTTTGTTTCTCACCGGAGTATTTACATAGTTCCATTAATTAGGCGTCGTTTAATCATTGTAATCATTGAAATCGATGTAGAGACAGCTGCGATATTACCACTTTAGCAAACCCACCCAAGTAGCATTTTTAAATTCACTTATGAAAGTCATGAGTTAAGCAGGTCATACACATGCGATTATGTGCGCGACCTTGGTTCGGCTCGCGGAATGTTCGACGTTAGTGAAGGTGTTTGCGAACAGATGGCAGTGGTTTTGTATTTTGTCCTAATTTAGTCAAGCCATACTCGCCCATCTACTTACGCGCTGTTAATATGGTACAAGGGTTAAACTGTTTGAAGGTATCAAATATAAAGGACATCAGTGGAAGGTGTGCTGCGAAATACACGCTACTTGAACAATTTTTAAAATACCGACTATGTTACCAACCAATACTTGAAAACTGAATAACATGTAATACATTAACAAACAAATAGTGAATCGTATTTTTAATAAACATTTATTGATACATATCATTTCTGATTGTTTTATGTCCATTTATCTCTAGATTATGGGGCCAGGTTTCGGTAAAACCACTGAAATTGTAGTATAACACCATATAAATTGGTCGTTTCTACGTTATTTTAATGAACAATGTTAAAATTGAAGATCCATTAATATATTTAATTGATTATAAAATCAAACAGCCAGAAAACTTAAATTGGGGCGGCATTCCTGGGACTTTAAAGTCAGAATTTCGTAGAATATTTAGCAAAGAAATTATATTTATCGACAAAAACGTACCTAGATTTAAAATGTTGATATTTTACCGCCTCTCCATCGATTTCAACGATTCCTAACTTAAACGACGCCTAATTAATTGCCAATGTTGGACTGATATTGGAGGTTATCAGCAATCTGTCGGTATACATTTTATGCATCTAGCTTTAAAATTATGGGAGATATATATGCCACGACCCTGTGGCCGCACCCTGAAACCCTTAACACTTTATCTGACGCGGGTATACACGAGTATATATTTTAAATTTCAAGTCAATAGCTTCAAAAGCGGCGAAAAAAATTGGGTTCATACAGCATGACGGACATAGCACAAACCCAATATACTAGTTGCACTTCGTGAACGAATATAAAGCTGCTCCACATTTCCGGTCAAAGATAAATCTAGCCTCGATCTTTCTTATCGTGACCGTCTAGCTGAGTAGTTGTGCTCTTATAAAAGTTGAAAAATGGTAACCTATAAAATTTAAATTCGTCACGCGTAAGGAATCAAAATTATTCAAATCGATTTTATTAAATTACTTAAACATTTTTGTTGTTGCAATATTCCTTTATGGCATCTTTCAATTTTACGAAAACAATTATTTACCCACAGAGTAATGCTCCAAAGGGACTAACGTGTAATTATAACTTGAATAATACGCGCCGTATCTACACACACTGTAAGAATTGCGACTATACTCTCCACGTGAGGGCTGTTGGAAGCAGACCTTTTGTATGGTCATGTCTCTGCCAAGGGTGCTGACTAATAGTAGTCGGATTTAGAGAAGACAACTCCTCAGATAATTACCACAATCCAAAGTGGAACAGCTTATGCCGAAGGATTCATGACCGAGGAGGTGCTCGGCCTTTAGTATGCGGACTCTGGATACCTGTCGCTTTCCAGTTTTATTTTTACCCCACGCGGTAGACGGGCTATGCGCGGGTGAACTCCCTTTCCCGTACACTCGAGGAATTCAAAATGAACCAAGATAATATAATATCACCCCAGGTTTCAACCTGCACGGTTAAGCCTATCCCTGGCTCTGCAGCTGTAGGGCTGCCGATCTCTACCCTCCCAAGCGGTGATGATGGTCACCAAGGGGAGGATCCGGAAAGATCACCAAATTAATTGAATAAAGAGTTGGCGTGTGCCACTTTCTCGTCAAGAAAACCCGGCAGGGTTCGATGTAGGCATTGGTCTGCGAATCTGACACTGAGTCACACTCACCGATCTCGACGACGTATTCAGTGAGATCTCTCAGAGAACCGGTCTAATGATTATCTGACAGCGAAGCAAATGGCAACGCTAAAGGCGGCGGTCCTATCATCCAGGTGTGAAGCCAAAGTTTGAGAGTGTTGTTCCGAGAACGGAGTGGCTCATGCTCGTCTGCTACGAGAGCAATGCAGACAAGTGGGTAAGGACGAACTTTAGCCATATCAAGGCCTGCAGTTTCCTAGAAGTTGGGCTGTTGGAGGAGAGCCAGCTTACCCGGGCGCAGCTGGAGACAGTTCTGGCGCACATAGTAGCCCTTCATGGTGGATGACGCGTCGCTGGTAAAGTACGGCGAAAAAGTCTGGTACTGCTTTGGCAGGACCGATTGGAGCGCCTAGCGCAACTATCCTTCTGGATAAGAGCGTAAGGTACTTCCCTCTAACAATCTCTACAAGGACCTAGTTTCGTCAATCAATTGAGGTGGCTACGGCAGGAAGAACGAGTGAGATTGTAGTGGTGTCGGCATTCCCTGACGACACCGACGACGCATCGCCGACGAAGGTTTAGCAACTCGTCGATTTCTGCCGAAGGACGAACAAACAGCCAGACGCCAACGCCCATCACACTATATGGGTAGTCAACAAAAGGCGCTAGTGCCTTCTTGAATATCTTTTGTGTAGTCAATTAGATGTATCGAATAAATGGTGCAAACCCAGTTTTATAAACGCAATTAGCGAAGACATACTAGACCTCACTCTGGTTAGCAGTTCTTTGTCCGATTTCATTATAAACTGGCGGGTTACCGATGAGGCCTCTCTTTCGGATCACCAGCACATCAGATTTAATCTCCCAGGCCAAGCGGAACTCCTCTACAACTCTTTTAACCCAAAGTAAACAAATTGGGACCTATTAGCATTGCCTTATTGGCTTTGAAAGTTGACCAACTTCTCGCCAGCTCTTACTCAATAAGGGAGACAGAATAGGCATCATGACAACTTCAAGATGTGCTTTTAACATCTTACCATGATAGTGCGGCCCTAAGACCCCATCAGGGGAAACGTGGGGTTCCCTGGTGGAGTGAATTCCTGGCAAATCAAAGAAAGGAGGTCAGGTGGCTTTTTAACAGGGCCAAGTCAAATAGAGACTCGTGGGACACATACGGATACGCGCTCACTGAGAATAATAAGAATTTTAGACGGGCCAAACGCATTAACTGGCGCACCGACTGCGAAAGTGTGGAGTCACTACCAGAAGCAGCGAGATTGAAAATGGTCTTGGCCAGAGGGTCATCTAATGGTGTGGGGCTCCTAAGAAGAATAGATAGTTCTTACACACAGGATCGACAAGAAACGCTAATGCTACTGCTTCTGGTGCATTTCCCTGGTTTTGTTATAAACCCGGAAAATCCCTGTAATGGTCGGGATACTGAACCACCAGCTAGACGTGGTTACAGTCTGTCGGGTTTTATCTTCGACGCTGTCAAGGTCAGGTGGGCCATTAAATCATTCGCTCCCTTCAAAGCCCTGTATCAACCTAAGTCGTATATACCAAATACATACGCCTTACATGCTTTCTGCTTAAGTCCACAGAGCGCCTCTTATTACCAGATTATCAGATACCAATCCATTAACCCATACACAATTCACCGACATCAAAGGCAGATCGAAAGAGGTCGCTCTACATCAGATAGTCAGTTAGATTGAGAAGGTATTCGACGCGAAGGAAATTGCTTTGTGCTCCTACCTCGACGTCAAAGGTGCCTTCGGCAACATTGGCTATCAGTCAATAACCAGGGCATTAGTATCTTGGGGGGACACAGAGTCATAAGATCTTTACTGGATGCCACCACACTCTGCATCCGCGTGGTCAAAGGGTGTCCACAGGGCGGGGTCCTGTTTCCCCTTTTCTGGTCCCCATAATAGATGAACTACAAGTGAAACTATCGGAGCTAGGCATCGATACTATAGGGTATGCAGATCACCTGGCAATAATATTCTCCGGAAAGTTCGGTTTAACGGTCACCGAATTGATGGAAACGGCACTCAACAAGACCCTAAGATGGTGCACAGATGGCGGTCACAATATCAACCCACAAATGGCGATTATCATTCCGTTCACGAAACGGTACAACATCGATGTCCGACAGCTCTACATTGGCAGGCAACCCGTCGGGATGAGGTCCTCGCGGGTATCATGCGTCCATGTCCTACTGCTGTGATAAAGATAGCCTTAGGATTGAATCCACTGTAGTTGCACATGATGAAGGTAGCTTTTTGAGCCTTCTGAGGATTAAGCTAACAAATGAGTTTTTAGCAGCAGACATTGGTCACGCTAGTCTAGTAAAAACAATTCCTGGCTTAAGGATCTGCAACAGAACGGATTTTAGGACCACAGAGCTCTTCCTCAAGGAGAAATTTAAGACTCTTATTCCAGGCCGTAGGGAATAGGATGATGGCAACCCTCGTAATGATCGCATGTGCCTACAGTGGTTCACAGACAGATCAAAAACTAATCAAGGGGTTGGTGCGGGGATCACAGGACCCAACACCAAAATCTCGACTGCAATGGGTACCTGGCCCAGTGCTTTTCAATCTGAGATCAACGCCATTGAGTCCTGCTGCAGACATATCCTTGACAAGGGGATAAAAGGAGCCACCATAAATATCTTTTCAGATAGCCAAGCAGCCATTCAAGCTCTTTCTTCTTGGAGGATTACCTCGAGACTTATTACAGATTGCTGGAATTGTCTCCAGCAAGTTTCATTTGGGGCATTCCGGATTTTCTGGCAAAGACGTTGCGGACGTGCTAGCTAGGACCGGTTCCGCAGCCCCTCTTCTTGGACCTCAACCCTTTTGTGGGTTAAGCTGGGCCTCTTGAATTGTTGTGAACAATTAACCAAATAGTTACTTAATATGCAATAGGATTAAACTAGATTTTTGTAAAGTATAGTTTACATATTGCCAGATAATTAACACGTGTGGCATACACTTAACAACTCACGTAATCCACAAATGTGTCACAACATAATAAATATAAAGCTAATATTCGATGACTTTGCACTTATAGTCAACGTTTTACTTTCCTGCTGTGATGTGTTGTGTTTGATGTGTTATGTATGCGTGATGAATGTCAATGTTGATAAGGCCAAAATCAGTTATATCCGTGTTTCAAGTAGCGGCTTGGCATGTCTTAGTTCTGTTTTTCCTCTTTGGCGGACAAGAAAAGTGTCTGGCACGTAAATGTCATTGAATCAATCGCGTGCTGCACCCATTTGGGTTTGTTCTTCCACACGACTCCGGCGTAGTAGAATGGTATGCCATTTAGCATTATTAGCAGCGACCTTAAATGTCGCAATATAATCAGGAACGACCATCAGAAAGGCGCACACAATAACAGACACGGCGAGTATCCACAAAGAGTCTTTAATTTGACGCTCTATGTTGGGGCGCTTGTAGCAAAAGAACAAAACAGCCGACACCTAGAGCAAAATAAAGAACGACTCCACAATGCTGATATAAGACATCGGTGACGAGGAGCATCACAATCGAGAGCATGCACAGAAAAGCCAGCGATGGCAGCGGCGTGTAGCTCGTGTTACGTTTATGTGGGCCAGCACCGCGGCTATGTGTCTATTGCGAGCGCCGATAAAGCACATGCGCGACGAGGTCATAATGTGCATCGAAACACCGCCAAAAGTCGAGTTGGCCACAATAATGGCTATAATCAGCGAAAAGCTGCCTATGATCTTGTTGTCAAAAGTCACAGTTATGGCATTGGAGGCGATCATCTCGGGTGCCAAAAACACGGCTAGATAGGTTATGTTGGCCAGCACATAGATGCCGGTGACGAGGGGCAGTGCTATATAAATGGCGCGTGACAGATTGCGGTAAGAATCACGCAGCACTGCCGTCATGAAATTTAAATAATTCCAGCCGTCGTACGAAAAGATGCCTGAGTATAATGCCACCGAAAGCTTGCCAGGAGTGGTTTCCGGGTTATGAAATTCTCCACATTGCCCATTAGCATCCAAACCAGACCCACGACAATGATCAGTACCAGTGCGGCAATTTTGGTAAACATTATAATGCTCTGCGTGTACACAGAAAAAAAAATGCCGTACTAAAGTAAGTTTAAAATTCTTAAATTCGTACTAGAAATTGTTCGACGAATTATACTATAATTCGTACTAATATTCTAGAATCGAGTATGAGTCGGGACTGATTCCTCAAATCAATCTCCGAAATTCTTAGTCCAAAATACTTGATTTTTATGACAGAAGACAATTTTACTCTCTCGGCTTATCTCAACCGAAACGAGAGAGCACACCTGAGGTACAATGTTGGGACAATCGGTAATTTGACAGTTGCGAAGCAGAACTTTGATGAATTTTGTCATTCTGCAAGTGTTGAAAACCGTGCAACAGGAACAGAAAAATTAGTCCTGTGCAAGAAGTTGTGCCTGAAGAAAAGCTTTTAAGTGTGTTAAAAAAATTAAATGTAAATGCCGCGTTTGAGTACTTACAAGGTAAGTAAAAATATTAAATTATTAAAAAAATATTGTATATGTACATACATATGTATATGTTGATACATGTAGAATATTCTATTAACATATATGTGTATACATACATACATATGTATTTATGTAACGGCGACGACGGAAAAATTGGCAGCTATGATTTTTTTGGTTAAGCGTTGCAACAGCGCCGGCACATGCATGCAACATGCAACATGTATAAACGCTCGCAAGTTGTGCGCATTTTGTCCTTGAACACGTCCGTATGTACATACATACATAATTTTATATTTGTTCAGCTGCGAATGTTACATTTGAGAGGCTGCAATACATGCGAAAAGAGGATATCAAAGAAGCAATTCCTCCACTTGGACTTCGAATTGAGATTCGCGCAATGATTTTTAGGTGGAAAAAAGAACAGGTTAACACATACATACATGTAAAGATGTATTATATTTATTATTGTTTCATTTTTTTTTAAAAAAATATAATTTTTCATCCATGTAGTATGGAATCAATGACGAAAGTCTATCAACAAAGACGAAAGATTATACAGGTCGATTTTGAAATTCGCGCAGGAAAACAAATCTATTACTGCATCCCATCGAAATTCAATTATAAATATAATTGTGGAAGAAGCCATAAACCAAAAAATACGCATCAAAATTGCCGAATTTTCATTATTATTAAGGGAATTAATTTTTGTGTTTCCATGCGAAAAAAAATGACATGCATTTAAATTAAATCGGTTTGATTAAATTTGTATTTTCTTTCGATTTATTTTCCTACGCGTTTTATTTGCTTAAGTTGTCGGTCTTCTCTGTTTCCTTCAATTTTTAATTATTTTAAACTATTTTAAGGATCACTATTTCATTCCACGGGTGTAAAACGGATGTCCAGGCAGCAAGCTATACTCGAAACACAAAAACTTCCGCGCAAAGCGCTTAAAATATGAAGATCCTGTTTTAAGCTTGGATGAACATAGTAGTTCCAATAAGGAAAATGGGAACGGTGCTGATTTATTTCAAGTTGTTGAAACCGACCTGTCCATTGCATCAGCACTTAAAACAGCCTTAAATCGCGAATCTGCTTCATGATTTGAGGTCTGTGATAACTGGCAGAAACGTTCCATATGCGCCGTCGTGATCTGATGAAATTGGGAACTGTCGATTTTTTTGCAGCTTGGACGGAATTTTTTTTTTTTTTGAGATTTGTGTTATTTTGTGATCTAAATTGATTTTAAAATCTTATACCCTATCAAATCCCACTTGCTGTCTTCAAATTGGGAAAGTTAAAAAAAACTTATTGATTTTTATTAATTAAAAATTACAAACGATGGATGTAAGCAGCCGTTGTCGGCAGCAATGTCGACTAAAAATATAGGTATATTTATTATTTATAGGTTGTCAATAAATTTTATTCCGTAGGGTTAACTATCCATCCTTTTTTTTTAATTTTAGAAGGAGAAATCGAAAATGTTTCAGGATTCTATGTCTACTTCGATAATATCTTACTAAAATTTAGTTCCTTTTTGCAAAGTCTTGATACTTGCTTCAAGATATTTCAGGTTCTTAACTTAAATGTTAATGTAAAATGGCAGCCGCAGAAGTGGTGACACATAGCTTTATTTTTTGATAATGACTAAAACCAATAAAATAGATAAATGAAATTTTCTCAAAAACCTTATTAACGATTTCGATGATTTAAAAAGCAAAATGTTTGTATTTTTGATTTCTTTTTAGTAAATTATCATGCAAATGGGCCATTGTCTGTGAAAAAATATATTTAATTGACTAACGTAAAATAGCTGCCGCACTAGTGATGCCACAAAGCTTTATTGTTTCGACAGTGACTAAAACCAATAAAATAAAATAAAAATAAATGCAAATTTCTCAAAAACACTATTTTCATGATATAAAATTCAATATGTTTGTCCTCTTGATTTATTTAATGTAAATTACCGTGCATTTTGGCCATTGCCTTGAACAAGTTTTCAATATATGTGCAAGTAGTTGCCAACATTTGTGTCAGCTATTTTGCATAACTCATTGAATGAATTATTAAAAATATGTGTATATGTATATTTACTAGCATTGCTGAATAATACTGATTTTTTTAATTTATATTTTATTGTTTTGTTTTTTGTTAATGTAAATTATTAAAAAGTCTAGAAATATCGTAAATAAATAAAAACAATTTAAAATATGTGTGCTTCCCGCCACATACATATCTTCATAAAAATACTTAACACTGAATTCAGTCAATGGTTCCGTTCATATATGAACTAGCAGTTCGATAGGCTTGATGAAAAAGCAACCTGAGAATTTCTTAATTTTCTCTAAAACTGTACAACCGAACTTTTTCACATGTATGTTAAAAATTGCTTAAAACATGTACATACAAGATGATATAGCATGCATTGTGGGCTAGTATCTGTGAAGTGAGATATATGCCTTCAAACGCAAGGCAAATATTTTTAGCACATTTCTTAAAATAGGAAGTGCATTTATTTAGAAGATAATTTACTTCTTTACAATTTTGCATTTACATTTGTTTGATTTAATGCTGGAAAACATAAATAAACGCAATACAAAAATATGGTTCCGGCCCCGGAATTAAGTTCCGAAAATCGACGCGAAGTGACGGTCGCTAATTTGACGCACGTACAATTGGCGCCCAATTTAAATGATATATAACTTTCGAGCCAAATTAAATCCGATATTTATTTTGATATGTCATCGATGGTAAAAAACGATCAACGGTTCGTCTCAAAGTGTTACCGATAGTGTCAGATATTTGACATTCTTTTCAAGAATTTACTCATATGCTAGACAAATCTTATTTCAGTAATTCTTCGTTTTGGTCACCGTAGAAAACAGCAATGAAAAGTAAAGACTTGTACAATGTATGATGTATTTAATCTATATGAAAATATAATGCAATGTAAATGTAAATTCGTACAAAATAATATAAGTAAATAAAAGACAATTTCTGAATACTTGCAATTCAAACATAATTATTAGAGTTTTGCTACAATAGTCCGATCAGATCGAGTGATACACCGATCGAAAAGCACCGTTTGAACTAGAAGAAAACCATAGCACATGTGGTTCAAAAGACATATCGTTGGAAACGATTCGGAAAAAATAAAAATTTTTTTTATTTGCAGGAAAGCGGGGAAAGCGCTCAAATCCGCTAAAACTGTTCTATATATTGTTTGAGAGGTAATTTCAATAAATTTTATGTGTACCTTGGCGTTTTTGTTCTTAGGTACCCAGGTAAAAAGTTACAGGTGAAAAAAGTTTTCAATTGCATATTTTGTTAATTTAAAAAAAAAACGGCGCCCACGATTTTGAAAAAACCACTTGCATTAAAAAATGTTGAATATGTTGTAGGCAGTGAGTTTTCGCAACTTTTGGTATATGCCACATATCTAAGATAATTCGTTTTTGCAAGATATTCCTTGTTTAGTGTACATATCCTACAATGTTATGTTATAGGTTCAGACCATTACGCTGGAAAAATAACCAGTGCTGCCAGTCATTTTTTTGTATTTGTTTTTTGACAATGCGGGCATTACATAGTTAAAATTTATCGAGGGGAGCAGCCCTGTTCATCGCATCACGATTAGCGTGAGTGACCAGAGTGGCAGCAGATGGTGACTGCAGAGGAGATGATAGGCAGATTAAAGAAAGAGGCGACAACACGTTTACTTGGCGGGACGGCGAAAGAATGAAATGGTCAAGTGTGGCCATAAAAGAAAAGTTTGAATTTATGGCTATTCACAGGCGCACAGACCCCATATACGAGTGTTATATATTGAAGTTCGGCGTAAGTGTGCAAGCGAAAATGTCTGAATGTGTTTTAATTTAGTGTTTGTTTCCAACAGTTTATGGAAAATTCTCTACTGAGGCCCAATATTTTTGGAACGTTTCGTCTACATATTGGCACTTATATATATAAAATTCTGACCACCAGTGCGAGGCAGAAGTAGCTGTCGCATATTAACTGACCCCCACCTCCTTTTACTTTTGTTGGAGCTCCGATAGGCTAGGAAAGGGATTGAGGGAACATTAAGCGACAGTATATCTGCGCCGTGCCTTAATTACAATGGCACAATTCAATTTTCTCTATTAATTTATACTTGGCAAGATTTCGCTCCTGCTCGATTTTCAAATCAGTGCAATCAAATTTTAAATGCCCGCCAACCAAAACTGTTAATATAAGGCAAACATGTTTATTTATTAATATGTAATTTTTGAGCGAAACAAACAACAAAATTGCTATTAGAGTGACCGTATATTTTCAATGCTATGCATGTACGCTTAGGAGCTTGTGACGTCACTTTCTTACTACAACTCGGCCATCCTAACAGTCGTATCTCCTGATCACGATATTTTGTAATTACTTCCAATGATTTACAATATTTATCTTATATCTATTTCTTACAAATAACAATGTTTTATACTTAATTTATAATATATTACCCAATTACTTTATGTGTCATTTAATTTTATTTTCCATCCATGGGCTTATATTTTGTATACTCCAAATACCTTGATATTGATTACGGGATACTTGAAAACGTTCTACATCTTTTAACAAAAATCTATCATTTCTTAATACTCTTGCTATTACATAAGGTCCTTTGTTCTTTGGAATCAATTTTCTAGGTGCACCCACTATGAAATTCTTCACCACGGTATATTAATCTCAATTTTTATATTTTCTTGGCTCTTTTTTATTTCGTATCATAATTGGCTGTGTTGTAATTTTGTGCTTTTTCCTGAATGTTTGCTGCCTCATTTCTTATTTCGGTCTGAAATTATGCATCTTGGTCTACTATACGCCCTGAAATAGTCTTTTAGTGACATAATAACTTCTTTTGTGTTCGTTGTTGTGGTCGTATAAAGCCGTACAAACTTTGTATACCCGTCTACTACCACAAATAAGTGATTTTTCAATAATGATCTATATGAATTATTTCAAAAGGCTTGTTACCTTTTGAAATGTTGTGAAACAATCCTTCTCCCTTTCCAGTTTTGGTGAAAACGCTATGCATTTCAAACAATTTTCAATATGTGTCAAGCATTTGTCTTTTACTTTTGGGTACCAATAACTTTTTCCAATTAAATTCATCATTTTATCCCTACCTATGTGTCAAATTTTATTGTGGTATTTGTACATTACATGGTCTTCCATTTCCTCTGGCACATAAAATAATATACTGTTATCATTCGATTTCCTATACACTATACAATTGCTCATTTCAAATCATTTTTGTTCAGAAGTTTCTAATATTTTCTTAAGTTGCTGTATCCAAGATTTCCCGATCTATGTATTAATTCAAAATCATAATTTTGAAGTTCTAATGCCCATACGCGGGTTGAGTTCCACTTTGTTTAAAGTTAACGTAAACGAGTTGCAATCAGTGATAATTTTGAACCGTTTCCCTAGTTAATATATCCGAAACCTACGTAGCGCATAAATAATTGCCAATGTTTCCATTTCCAAACTATGATATGGTGATTCTGTCTCCGTCGTGCGTTTCGAGAAATAACAAATTGGATATAGCTTCTTATCCTCTTTCTTTTGCATTTATAGTGCACCAAAACCTAGCGCACTGGCATTACAGTGAAGCTCAATGTCATCCTTATAATCATATATTGCAAAATTTGTGCCTCCATCTATTTGTCCTTTAGCGTCGGAAAACAACTTAATTATTTTTGTTCAAAACCAAACGGTTTATCTTTTTTTAACAGGTTGTATAACGGTTCGGCTATTGTCGAAAAATCTGCGAAAATATGAACACAGACCCAGAAACCTCTGAACTGCCTGTGTCTTGTCTGGAACTGGAAAATTTTTTTATAGCTTCCTTTTACTCCTATTCCTTTTACATCAGCTCTTATACCTTGACTTGTTATTATAAAAAGCCTAAAGACTTAATGTTTGATTGCATAAACTCACATTTGTCCATCCGTAATTCTACTTTGTTTTGTGTCAATCTAATAAATACTTCTAGCAGTGTTTCCAAATGTTCGTTAATGTTTTTACTTGCCACCATAATATCGTCCATATATTTTCCCTTATTAAATCTGCAAATATTCTATTAACGGATCTTTGAAATACTGCTGGTGCATTTTTCAACCCCATTGGCATCCTTAAAAACTCATACTGTCTATAGGTGTCACAAAAGATGTGTATTTAATTGATTCCTTGTCTACAAATACATAGAAATATCCATATTTTAAATCCAATTTTAAAAAAACACTTTTGTTTACTAATTTATCCAACAAATCATCTATCAGTGGAAGAGGATAATGCAATCCAAAGGTTGGCCTCTCGAATTACAGTTCGCACACCGAATTCCCTTGTCCGAAGTATATGCTGTTGTTAAACGAGGTGTACTTCCTTCCTTCCGCTGTTCAGATAGACAGACTCTAGAAAACGCACGAAGAATTTGTATCGGTTCCGAAAAACATTGGATACGTGCTTGTGTCCGCAAGTTTTGTGCAGGGATGCCATTCAATTATGCACTCCAAAAATTCTTCCATATCCACATTTATCTCTTTAGCTAACTGCAACTTGTCTTCAAAATAAATGGTAAATTTCTCACTGGCTTTCCATTTCCGATTTTGAAATTTGCTCCTTGCATTTGCTTTAGACATCTCACTCCCAAATGCCAAAACAAGTTGCTCAAATAATTGGTCAACCGGTTCAGAAATGCGTGTCGTATTTGCGTGCAACCAGAGCTGCGTTTTGCCTTTTAATTTTGCAATTAACAAAATTCGCAAATATGCCGCATTTAAATTATACACCAGCGCAATGTTTTGCAACTGTATAATCCAGTTTCGAGCGCACGACTTGCCGTCGTACTCCATGGTCACTTCTTTTGCCGATGTAAACATTTCACACAATTTGTTTACATTTTGGCTTTGGCGCTGATCAACACTTCGCTCGTTTCCACAGTTGACCTCGCCAATACTGTTACTGTTAACATTGCTCATGTTAGCATTGGCACGGCAACATTGCTGCTGTTAACATGATCGCTCACGTCGTTGCTGTTTAGGAAGTGGTTGGTTACGTTGTTGGCTGTTACGTTGTTTGCTGTTACGTTGTTGACTGTTACGAAGTCGCCGGTTACGTTGTCGCAGTCGGTAACAAAATTAATACGCCCAGCTCTTCCCAACTCTCTGGCGCAACCGCATTCAAACGTGCTACCAGCTCAGTTTTAAAGCCTATGGTCGGCAGCCCAAGCATATCTAACCACTTTTTGAGCGGTATAACCGAAAACTCACTTGTTTCAATTGAGATTGAGATTGCGAGAGGATGATTAATACTTAGGATACCGGTTTATTATAATTTTATTCAAAGTCTTTTCTTGCGTTCGTTCTTGCTTACAACAGACTGCCTGCTTCTTATTATGCTAATGCTTAACATAATTCTCTAGTGCTTAAAATATCAGCTCCGCTGTTAGAGTGACCGTATGATTTAAACGCTATACATGCACGCTTGGGAGATTGTGACGTCACCATCCTATAACACTATCAATGGTCTTTTTTCTAATAAAATTTTTTTATGAAAATGTCAAAATAAAGTTACAAATTGTCTTTGCTGTATATTTTATAATATTTATTATGTATAGTGCGGGGTAATTCTTCGTTATCGTCACCCCAGGTAAAGAGCGTCCTAACTTAGTTTTTTACGAGGATTCCATTTCCGGCGGCGGAACTTAACTTTATTGCGTGGTTTATTAAATATAAGCAAATTAAAGTTGCCGATATAACGGTGCCAGCACGATACCAAAGGTTGTTCCGTATCGATACCACTTGACGATGAATGTTTGATAGGCATGAACTATCGCCAACTACTTCGAGATGAGCAAATGAGAGTCATGCACTATCGATGCAAGTCATTATAAATATCGTATTTTCGTTTTGGCGCAAATTGTTTTGACACAGCCTATATTTAAGAGCGATTAGATTGCAACTAGTTTTTCTTTAAATATACATAAATTCAAATGTTAATTATACTTGTTTATTTCATAGTTTATATGATAAATATATATAAATTTTTAAATACATTAGTATATGACACAAAGTTTTTTTTTAAGGATATTTACTATTTGTTTACCAATACTGAATGTGACGGGACTCTTATAATATATAAATATATAATAATCTTATTATTATTATTTTTATATATACATATTTATTTATTTATAAATAAATTTATCTGTATTAGGTTATTGAAAAAAAAAACAAAATAAATATATATATTATATATAAATGTATACATCAAGGCTTTTTGTTATAATATAGAAGATCTATTGGGATTTATTTAATTGTATTTTTGCTACATACAATGGGAGGGACAAGTGTGTATAACCATTTGTGACCCTGAACTTGATCGCAAATTTCATTAGTACATATGTACATACATATGCAAATGAAAGAAGTAAAGTACTTTGTACTAACTCGCACACGTTCCTTGCAAATGTATATTTGTATTTACATACATAAAAATTCACATTTCATCCCTTTCGTGCATCGCTCTAACGCGTTCTTGTCGTAGGTCATGTACTCATAATATGTACATATGTATGTGTAGGAAAACAAACCCAATTCAAAGGCGGAGCAAGTGAAATTGGTTGCAAAGCAAAATACAGGTAAGATCGTGGCTAATGGATATCATAATACTTCTTATATAATATTGATATTTCCTTTTTCAGCCCCTGGCTGTACTGGCTCTGCGAAGAATCGGAAGCGACAGCGGAACAAGTGCAGCCAACAGCAACAACAATTCACCAACCCCAAGTGATTGGCAGGCATCGGTGGATCGTTCACATAATTCAAAGACTATTTAGGTAGATCGCGAATGAACTGATTATATTTAATAACTTTAACTTTTATAATGTTTATATTTATTTGTCTAGCAAGCAATTTGAGACTTATGCGTGGCGACGGATTTTGCGCACCCACCGCGGCTTTATCCTTTTGTGCCACCGATGACAACGAATCGTGTGCTATACATTTTTTTATTATATTGAAAAATATTGTATCAAAGTTATGTTAATATATTAACAAAAAACACCCAACTCATAATGTATTTACTTGTATATTAATGATTAGCAATAATAATCTACACAACTTTGTCCAACATTTTTGCATATTAGATCTGATTGGATTGGCTCAGTTAGCCAGCTTAATAAGATTTGTATATGGGCAATAACTGTAAGCCAATTGGAACTGATCGCATTTTTCACACTTACACACATATGTGTTAGAGCATATGCACTAGTAGAATATAAATGTGTTTCGCGTTCGCTTCCACACGTTCTCTGAAACGGTTGTCTGTATGTTTGCAAGTTGCATGTATGCATATGTACATTTCTGGTCGACGATAGAAAATACAAAGTGGTTAAAAAATTGTTTATATATATATATACAATCCAAAAAATTAAGAAATGAATGAAGAAAACAATTTGTGTAACGCATGCCAATACACGGCAAGTGAATTCATACTAATAATTATGGATGAAGAAAAATTAATGTACCGGTTGGCCAGCCATGGGCTCATTATAAGAAAAAAAACTGTGAGCTATGTGGTGAGCCATGCAAGGCCACCAAAATAAGAGACGATTTTTATTTTCTCTGCCGTAAAACTCAGACGGTATGCAAAAATAAAAAAATTGTTAAGAAAAAATGTAATTTTATGGAGAGCGTAAAAAAGAACACCTTTTTCGACTCGTCCAATTTAAGCATTCGCGACATTTGCTTAATCGTATATTACGAGCTAATAGGAGTGGATTCCATTACGTTATTTTTAAAAAACGAGTTATCGTGTACGGACGAAACTATTGTAAACTGGCGCAACTATTTGCGCGAAGTGTTTCAGGAATGGGCCGCCAATTTAAACTGTGGAAAACTTGGTGGAAATGTTTCCATTTCCGGTAGAGATTGATGAGAGCTTCGTGTCCAAAAGGAAAAACAATTCCGGAAGAATAATCCAAGGCCAATGGGTTTTTGGAATTTTTGAGAGGGAGAGTAAGAAACTCTACATAGTCCCAGTAGAAAACAGGACAAAGAGTACTCTTCTCAAAATAATAAAGGAAAAAATTGAAGATGGTACAACAATAATATCCGACTGTTGGTCATCATACCGTTGCCTGAAAGATGAGGGATTTCAGCATCTAACCGTAAATCACTCGATGAACTTTGTGGATCCAACAACAAAAGCTCACACCCAGAATATCGAGAGGAAATGGAGGGATATGAAGGACAAGATTCCAAAATATGGGCGTTCCAGGACCCATTTTCTTGGATATTTGGCGACATACATTTTTAAAGCACACTATCCGAATCACAAAGACAAGTTTCACTACGCACTTGCAGCGATTGCGAAATTATACAATCCGCTGTGCAAAGACCAAAATATTGATGTCAGTGTGACTTATGATGATGTAAGTATTTATTTCACGAATAAAATTAGAATACACAACACATTTCTAACAAATATTTATTTTATTTAAAACAAATAGTTAATTTAAATTATGTTATTATTATTTAATTCAATTATATATTATTTATTTTGCAGTCGGACAATGAGTTGGACGAGCTCAGTGGAATGGAAATAGCAGAAACAAGAAAATAGACCATAGATTTTAGTAAGTACCATTAAAAATCGCCTAGCGTCTCTTTTAATTGTAATTTAATTTCAGCTTTGTCGCCAAATGATTTTTATGAATTTTGTTCTTCATATCCCTCTTTTATCCCACTTAATATTTTGGGTGTGTGCTTTGCTATTGGATCAACAAAGTTCATGGAGTAATTTTCGGTTAGAGGATTAAATCTTTCGAGCAACGGATCGATGACCAGCAGTCGAATATTATTGTTGTGCCATTTGCAATTTTTTCCTTTATTATTTTGAGAACAGTGCTCTTTATTCTGTTTTCTGCTGGGACTCCCTCTGCTAAAACTTATTGGCATTGGATTTCTTTTCCGCAATTGTTTTTTCTTTTTGGACACGAGGCTCTCATCAGTCTCTACCGTTTTCCCATTTCCTCCAAGTTTTCCACCCATTTGGCGGCCCATTCCTGGAACACTTCGCGCAAATAGTTGCGCCATTTTACAATAGTTTCGTCCGTATACGATAACTCGTTTTTTAAAAATAACGTAATGGAATCCACTCCTATTAGCTCGTAATTCACAACTAAGCAAATGTCGCGAATGCTTAAATGCGATACGGTAAAAAAAGTGTTTGTTTTTAAGCTTTTGGAGTACAAATTACTTGTTTAAGATAACTTTAAGATATTAATAATGAAATTTAAAATAAATAATTTGAATATACATGTGGCATGTGCCTCCTGTGGCTGTATTAAAAAATTTGTTGTGCGATCTTTAGAGGATGTTATTAGTAATCTCTCTCAAAATTATGTATCTTGCTTTAAAAGTGAGAGATATGTCGATTTTATATAATTGCGCCGCCCCCAGTGAGCATAGTCAAAAAATCAAATTAATACGACGAGCTGCATGGCACACGATTCGTTGTCATCGGTGGCACAAAAGGATAAAGGCGCGGTGGGTGCGCTGTCATCAGCTGCTGGCGCCAGGCCGTTCTAGAAGCCGCAAAATCCGTCGCCACGCATAACTCTCAAATTGCTTGCTAGACAAATAAATATAAACATTATAAAAGTTAAAGTTATTAAATATAATCAGTTCATTCGCGATCTACCTAAATAGTCTTTGAATTATGTGAACGATCCACAGAAGTCTGCCAATCACTTGGGGTTGGTGAATTGTTGTTGCTGTTGGCTGCACTTGTTCCGCTGTCGCTTCCGATTCTTCGCAGAAAACTGCTTTACCCAGCAGAGCCAGTACAGCCAGAGGGCTGAAAAAAGAAATATCAATATTATATAAGAAGTATTATGCTATCCATTAGCCACGATCTTACCTGTATTTTGCTTTGCAACCAATTTCACTTGCTCCGCCTTTGAATTGGGTTTGTTTTCCTACACATACATATGTACATATTATGAGTACATGACCTACGACAAGAACGCGTACAAAGTACTTTACTTCTTTCATTTACATATGTACTAATGAAATTTGCGATCAAGTTCAGGGTCACAAATGGTTATACACACTTGTCCCGTCCATTGTAGGTAGCAAAAATACGATTAAATGTTTCCCAATAGATCTTCTATATTATAACACAGTGCCTTGATATTTATATATAATATATATATTTATTTTGTTATTTATTTTTTTATTTTTCATTAACCTAATACAGATAAATTTATTTATAATTTATAAATATAATATAATAAGATTATTACATATTTATATAATATAATAAGATTATTATATATTTATATATTATAAGTCCCGTCATATTCAGTATTAGTAAACAAATAGTAAATATCCTTAAACAAAAACTTTGTGTCACATTGTGACGATAACGAAGAATTACCCAAATCAGAAGAGATATTCTCCCAGTTCTCTAGCAATACCGTTTTTAAGTCAGTTTGATTTGATATCTGACGTTCTCGTATTTTTTGGTCAAAGATTGCCCATAGGTTTTCAATAATATTAATGTCAGAATACTGTGCCAGTGATGTGATCAAATAGGGACAGTTCCTCACAAGCCAGGACTAAACAATCCCTACTTTATGCTTCAGGTGGTTGTCTTGGTAGAAGCGAAAATTGCTTCTAATACCAAGATTTTGTGCGCTTTTCAGCAACTTCTGCTTCAAAATGTTGAGGTATTTAGTCTGATCCATGATTCCACCAATGAACTCCATGTAGCCAACCCCGGACGCAGACATGCAGCCCCAGCATTACACTTCAACCTCATTGCTTGACTGTCGGTTTAAGGTCCTCTTTTCTAAGCTCTTCATTGGGTTTCCGCCACACATATGACATTCCATCAAAGCCAAATATGTTGAAATTGGACTTATCCGCAAAAATTACTGTGCGCAAAAATTAGAGTCCTACAATGCAAGTAGACTAAATCAATTTTTGTTGCTTAACAAAGGTTTCTTGCGAGCTACTCGACCTTGAATGTTGTTTTCCCGCAGGACCCGGTGAACCGTTTCTGGATTGCACGACTTCCCCAACATTTTCTGAAGCTGTGCAGCAACTTTTGGAGCGGATAATTTTGGATCCTTTTTGATTTTTCGAACTATAAGCCGTTCATCCACCTCACTGAAAATTTAGTTTGGCGCTTTCCTGCCCTTATTATGATCTCTATTTTCATGGACAAATCGTGATATAATATGATGCACAATAGATTCGCCTAACTTAACCATTTTAACCATCTTGCGGCGAGAATGGCCATCCTTAAAGTGACCTATGACCAATTTTCGCTGCTCAATTGTGGTGCGACGGCCTATTTTACTTGTTTTTGCTATTAGCACCCAGATAACACTGAAACTTAGTACTAAAACAGGGAATCGACACAAATGTACAATTTTTTGGTGCTCATATGATATATTTAAAGAGAATGAAGTGCCTGATTCAAATAAGCTGTGAGCTTAAAAATTGCTGCGCAATTCCCTTTCTAGCTTTCGCCGGAGGGAGGGGAAATAATTGCAAATTTCTTTTGTATACACCGATTCATAGAAATATGCTGCACACAGACATTTAAATTTTGGTGATCGACCGATTAGTTTAAATAAGTAAGATGGCTCTAGTCGGGTGTCCCCGACTAAGAGATACTCTGAACCGGGGAGCTGCCGTTACATACGTTTAAAGCTCTTTGCATTCATACACACATTCACAAAGTCACACATACACATACACACAAACGCTCGAACAAATCTTACAGATCGGCTGCGCTTGGCCCCATTATGGAAAATAGATTCTTGAATAACTTCTAAACTCAGACTATGATCACTAATAAACTTTCAGTGTTTAATAAGAGCATCCAAATCTAAGTACAAACCAAAGCGCAAGTCTGTAGTATTTGATTTGCGGGGCGATATGGGGGGAGAATGGGGGTAGGTATCCAAAATCCGAAATATTTATAATCTGCGTATGCTTTACGAGCACATTAATTAATTAAATGGCTCTAGCGCTTATAGTCTCGGAAATATGCCAAGAAAACCAAGTCTTAAAATCGGAGCGATATCGAAAAAAAATGATAAACTTGTACTGCGTATGGATTGGGAGAATCTATAGTTGTTTAATTTAGGTTTCTAGCTTTTGAAGTTTCCGAGATCGCTGCGTTCATACAGACGGACAGGCGGACGGACGAACAGACGGACTGACGGACGGACGGACACGGATAATTCAATTCAGTTCTTCGTGCTGACTATATATACTTTATGGGGTCGGAGATGCTTCCTTCTGTCTGTTTCATACATTTGCACAAAACCATTATACCCTTTTACCCATTTTCAATGGGTTTAGTGAATAAAAATCACCTAGCGTCTTTTTTAATTGTAATTTCAATCCCTCTTTTTTTTTTAATATTTTGGGTGTGAGCTTTGTTATTGGATCAACAAAGTTCATGGAGTAATTCTCTGTTAGAGGATTAAATCCCTCATCTTTCGAGCAACGGATCGATGACCAGCAGTCGGATATTATTGTTGTGCAATCTGCAATTTTTGCCTTTATTATTTTAAGAACAGTGCTTTTCTTCTGTGTTTCTACTGGGACTCCCTCTGCGAAAACTTATTGACATTGGATTTTTCTGCCGCAGCTGATTTATCGCTCTGCCACTCGATTCTCATCAATCTACCAAGTCCGGACCTTCAAGTTCTTCAAAGTTCAAATTGGCACAGTTCAATTCATGGAACACTTCGCGCAAATAGTTGCAATAATTTACAACGGTTTCGTCGGTGCACGATAGTGTAGTGGTCGCTTGTCGTTTTGCCTTAATACTAATATTTTCGACAGTGCCGAAAAGTAGGCAATATGTTTTTTCTATTTCTAATACTAGAGATAGATGTGAGAGAACTACTGGTCATACTATAAACCATTTCGAGTTGTGTAAAGTAATAAAGTTATCATATTCTCAAAAGAAAAAAAAAAATAAATAGTAATAATTTGTTTGTCCTATGAAATTGTTAAGTAGTTCGTTATTATGATATCGTGAGAATGTTTGAGAATGTGTATAAAAAGAAAATACATAAATGCACCAAAAAATGGAATTTCCAAAAACTCGGTCAGCTCTTGGCGAATGCCGAAAAAAAACTGAGGAAAAGCAATCTCCGTCGATTTGTTTAAACGATGTAAAATTCAAATAAATGGGAAAAATTTATGTAGTGCCAATTAAAAGTGCCACAAAAACCAATAATTTTAGTTTTCGGTCATCAATATCTGACGTGCTCGTGCAGTGGTAGTCTGCCTGTTTCTTGAATATGTCGCATTTTACTTTTGCTATGGTAGCTCATTTTTGGTGCCACTCTATATGACGAGCTGACTTGCGGCTACAACCGGGAGAAAAAGATCCAAAAGAAAGAAAAAAATATAAAAATAAAACGTAATTATTTTTATAATGCCTATATTTATTCAGAGTTTCGACTCTCTTTCATTCTAAAATTAGAATCAGCACCTAGGCTTAAATATTAAGCCGCTTAAGTTGGCAAAAGCAGCCAAAACTAAGCTGAAAGGTCACTCATAAGCTTTTGAGTATGGAAGCAAAAGCCAGCTGATCACCGTGCAGATTTTTTTGTACGAGGCGATGCCACACCAATAAAATCTTGGCCTATTGCGACGAATCGGCGTGAGCGAGTCTATTAGGACGACGTCAGTTAAAACCGCCGCGACAACTTTTATCTTGCGATTATAAGCGTGACTCGGAATATGGGAAATTCGCTGGCGTTTCGCTAATTGTGTGTTGAAAGAGAACATAACCTCTTGGATAGCACCGGCTCGCAGTGGCTAAGGCGGTGCATCATTTTTGTTTCTCTTCTTGTTGGTGTTCTTGGCCTTCTGTCTGATTATTATATGTTCATTCTAGCGATTTTGGTGTTCAATTATGTATATCATTGTTTAATTGTTGTACCTTGTTGGCCTGTGTTAACTAGGTTGTTTGCAAGTTTGGTATAGAAAATCAAATGCGAAGAGATACATTGGTATACCCTGCTCAGCAAACAACATATAATCATTTTGTAAGACCAAATGGGTTAAATGTGAAATTTAAACAATAATGTAAATTTCAAGTTTATTTCGTTTATATGTTGCTGTGCATAAAAAGCTTCTTTTACGAAGAATTATAGCTATGAGCTTTGGCCACGCAGCTCAAGCTATAAACTTTCTTAAGCCCAGCAGGTGAATCATCACACCCCCACACTTATACAGCGGCAACGAAAGTTCTTTTATCGCGGAACATGCTATAAGTTTTTACAAGCGTTTATTATCGGCGGCTGTGCAAAAAGATTCTCCTTGCTGTGCGAGCGTGTTAAGGTGACCTTGAGTTTGGTCCAAGGCTGGTCAACAGCTGTGTTATCTTCTGCTTATGCACCACACTGCTCAACAAAACAATGAAATTTCATCGTTAATTATATTGCATAATATTAGTATATTTTTTATTTAACAAAAATACCTATATTTATATTGCCATATAATCATCCATATATATCCATTGAACTATGTATACCCAATTATTTATATTTATAATCTCTACATTTAAATATACAATTAGTACTATTATATCTTTCACAACGCATTTTGCGCGTACCTTTCACTGTTTATTTTGGTATGTTAGTTTTTTTGTTATTATTGAAAACAAGTTGGTTAGTTTGTCTTTTCCGAATTTAAACATGATTATTTTCAAATGGAATTAATAATTAATAAAATGGTTCTTTTGCAAATTTTGTGCTAGGGTGTTAAAATTTTTGGAACCATTCAGCGCTCGAACAGGAAGGCTCATTAGACTATGGCCTACTTTTAGGAATCCTGTTTTATACGTGTTAGGCCTTGCGGGATCATGGTTGGGTGGGCGTTAGTACCTCTAGGTGCAAGCAAACAAAAGTAGTCGGCTTATTTGGATCTCACCTATCTCTCTGTTTTATTTTCCTCTTGCGTCTGCAGTTCCTGCCGTGCTCCCTTTTGCTAAAGCTGTCCCCCTCTTTACTATCCTATATGTACGCGATATTATTAATTACTTTACAGTAAGAAAAGGAAGCAACCTAGCCGAGCGGTAATACTTACAACCCACTCCCATTTTCCGATAAGAATGCGGCCGTAGAGCACTCGCGTACCCGTTCGAATTGTTAAACGACCATCAGCTTCGGCCAAACGAAACAAATTTGTTCGTTACTCGTTACAATAGATAAACTTTTAAAGCTCGTAATAAACAATTAAACAAATGTTGTGGATGCTTAAATGGGATGCGGTGAAAAAAGTATTAGTTTTTAAGCCTTTGGAGTAAAAATAAAATAAAAAAAAAAATAATAATTTTAACATACATGTAGCATGTGCCTCCTGTGGGTGATTAAAAATTTTTTGTGCGATCTATAGAGGAAGTTATTAGTAATCTCTCTCAAAATGATGTATCTTGTTTTAAAAGTGAGAGAGATAGTGAGACAGTGAGCGTAGCCAAAAAATCTTAAATCTTAAATTACTTTATCTGCCTGCAGTATACACAAGTATATATTCTAAATTCCAAGTCTCTAAGGCGGAAAGAACAGGTGGATAGCAATACGGCCATTGCACAAACTCAATATTCTCTTCACTTCGTGAACGAGTATCAAAATGTTGGACAAAGTTGTGTATATTATTATTGCTGCAACGCTGGCCAAATGCATATAAAAGAAGTACTGGCCTGTGAATGCTAATCATGAATATACAAGTACATACATTATGAGTTGAGTGTTTTTTGTTAATATATTAACATTACTTTAATTCAATATTTTTCAATATAATAAAAAAATATAATACGAAGCCCTGTATGGCACACGATTCGTTGTCATCGATGGCGCAAAAGGATAAGGCCGCGGTGGGTGCGCTGTCATCAGCTGCCGGCGCCAGGTTGTTTTAGAAGCTGAAAAATCCGTAGCCACGCATAACTCCCAATTTGCTTGCTAGACAACAAAACATAAACATTATAAAATTTAAAGTTATTAAATATCATCAGTTCATTCGCGATCTACATAAATAATTTTTGCATTATGTGAACGATCCACCGAAGTCTGCCAATCACTTGGGGTTGGTGAATTGTTGTTGCTGTTGGCTGCACTTGTTCCGCTGTCGCTTCCTATTCTTCGCAGAAAATTGCTTTACCCAGCAGAGCCAGTACAGCCAGAGGGCTGAAAAAAGAAATATCAATATTATATAAGAAGTATTATAATATTCATTATCCACGATCTTACCTATATTTTGCTTTGCAACCAATTTGACTTGCTCCGCCTTTGAATTGGGTTTGTTTTCTTACATATACATATGTAAATATGTATGCACATATTATGACTACATGACTTACGACAAGAAAGCGTTAGAGAGATGGACGAATGGGATGAAATGTGCATTTTTATGTATGTAAACACAAAAAGTCTTGATGTATACATTTATATAATATAAATATATTTATTTTTTATTTTATTTTTATTTTTCAACAACCTAATACAGATAAAATTATTTATAAATAAATATATATATATATAAAAATAATAATAATAAGATTATTATATTTATATATTATAAGAGTCCCGTCACATTCAGTATTAGTAAACAAATAGTAAATATCCTTAAACAAAAACTTTGTGTCATATACTAATGTATTTAAAAATGTATATATATTTATCATATAAACTATGAAATAAACAAGTATAATTAACATTTGAATTTATGTATATTTAAAGAAAAACTAGTTGCAATTTTGTCAAAACAAAATTGGCGCCAAATCGAAAATACGATATTTATAATGACTTTCATCGATAGTGCATGACTCTCATTTGCTCATCTCGAAGTAGTTGGTGCCTATCAAATATTCATCGTCAAGTGGTATCGATACGGAACAACCTTTGGTATCGTTCTGGCACCGATATATCGGCAACTTTAATTTGCTTATATTTAATAAACCACATAATAAAGTTAAGTTCCGCCGCCGGAAATGGAATCCTCGTTAAAAACTAAGTGAGATTGGCCTAAACCCCAATTTATTTGGACGCTCTTTACCTGGGGTGACGATAGCGAAGAATTACCCTCCAAAAGCCACACGATCAAATACCAAAGTCGTTGCGCTCTGCTGCTGACACGAGCAACGAAGTCAGTCGCCTGGATGCCTTCAGCAAATCTAGTCGCTGCCGGTGAATGCTAGAGAGAATCGCTCGTCTCAGCCAATGGTGAACGAGCTTTGTATGTATGAACATAGGCGTAGCCTCAATAGGGCAGGGGGTACCCCCATAGAACCCAGATTTTTAGTATATAAATATATTCTTTTTTTGTCTTCATATATCATTTTAATTTATGTACATAAGCACAACAAACACACTTTTTTTAGCTGCATCTTGTCCTCCTTAGCCAAGATACTTGCTACGCCCTTGTGTGTGAATTATGCATGCATGCACAGTACACCACAATATGCATGTATGTGTTAATATGCGCAGCATTGACTTTGGCTGCCGAAAAACGAATTTTGTTAGTTTTCTTGCGCCGACCGCGATCTATCCTACATTTATATTAACATATATTTCTTAATGAAGTTGGGTCGGTAGAAAATCTGCATCTGCTAAAACCATTGTGATAATTAAATAATTATTTTTAAATATTGCAATCCATTAAAGTGATTAGGATTTTACCGGCAATACCTCTGTAAAGAGAACATATGTATGTAAATATAAATTATGGAATTTCACGGTCGGCGAAAGAAATCTAACAAAACTATTTCTCCGCCAGCCAATGCCAGCCATTGAGTAATAAAATAAGGAGCGGAATTTTGGATGGATCCGAGCTTTTATTACCGTTAGCACTTTATGAGAATGAGATGCGGTTAGTCTGCAAACACAAAGTCAAACACAGGCAAATTTACCATAGGATGCAACAACAAAACGCTGAAAGCAACAACAGTTCGCATTGTCCTCTATTCTGTTTTAATCGAAGTTTCCGTGCATAGATGCGTTAGTGGGCATCTTCGAGGGGTGTGGGGTTCAGCAATAAGCAAAGAAGAGTGCAGATCATAGGCACCAGCCCACGACGGAAAGAGACAGAAACTTTGTCGTCGTCTGTCTTCATTCGTCGACGCAGCGCTGTTGTTGTTGCTTAAGCGAGGCAAGGCGTCAGAAGCTAGAACTTTTGCCTGCGTGAGTAGCATAGTAAAGAAAAGCAAATGGACCCTAATTCGGCGCGACGACGTGACGTCACATCGGCTTCTTTTCGGCATGCGAAAATTGCACACTCGCATAGAAACTTTAGCTGTGACGTCGCGTGTTGAAAAGAAGTTGCAACCTTCAGGTTTTCATGCATGTTAAAGGGCTGTGAGCACACAAATACTTATGCTCGACAATGTGTGTATTTTTTAGGCGCGTCGAAGCATAATTACCCTTATTTATGCAATTAATATATGAAATGTTTATACAAAACATATTTTAAATAATAGTTCCAATTGTAATGAAACAAATAGGAACTAACATTTTTCCCTCACATTGATATACTATTTTATTTAGAAGTTTTTGAATCAGTACTAGCAGCAATTAGGAAAAGTTAAAATATCCTACTCAGGGAAAGAGTGTGCTGGTCGCCTAAGAAGACGTATGTTTGTGACTTTGCAAGGCACAGCAACAGAATATGCGCGCATAGACAACTGGACGTTGCGTTTCCATTTTGTGTTTGGAACCGCATCGTCGCACAGAAAGTATTTTGAGTAAAAGCTCGAGATCCAAAATTCCGCTCTGTATTTTATTACTCAATGAGTCTATGTTAAGCATTTTGCGCTCTTCTTGTTGTGAGAGCGCAAGGGTACCGATTTCGATTTTGGTTCTCAATTTTGCGAAAATCAAGCTGCTTTGCAGCACTTCGTTATTCGTCCGTTACTCATCTTAGTTTTTTTATTGTCTTTGTTTAAACAATAAATCTACAACTTTGCAATTCAATTTTTGTGATTTCCCTTTTTATTTGGAAGTTGCAGCTATGAGAAATTTAGTATATGCTCTGGTTCATTTCATTGAGTAATAAAATAAGGAGCGGAATTTTGGATCCGAGCTTTTATTACCGTTAGCACTTTATGAGAATGAGATGCGGTTAGTCTGCAAACACAAAGTCAAACACAGGCAAATTTACCATAGAATGCAACAACAAAACGCTGAAAGCAACAACAGTTCGCATTGTCCTCTATTCTGTTTTGATCGAAGTTTCCGTGCATAGATGCGTTCGTGGGCATCTTCGAGGGGTGTGGGGTTCAGCAATAAGCAAAGAAGAGTGCAGATCATAGGCACCAGCCCACGACGGAAAGAGACAGAAACTTTGTCGTCGTCTGTCTTCATTCGTCGACGCAGTGCTGTTGTTGTTGCTTAAGCGAGGCAAGGCGTCAGAAGCTGACTTTTGCCTGCCTGAGTAGCATAGTAAAGAAAAGCAAATGGACCCTAATTCGGCGCGACGACGTGACGTCACATCGGCTTCTTTTCGGCATGCGAAAATTGCACACTCGCATAGAAACTTTAGCTGTGACTTCGCGTGTTGAAAAGAAGTTGCAACCTTCAGGTTTTCATGCATGTTAAAGGGCTGAGCACACAAATACTTATGCTCGACAATGTGTGTATTTTTTAGGCGCGTCGAAGCATAATTACCCTTATTTATGCAATTAATATATGAAATGTTTATACAAAACATATTTTAAATAATAGTTCCAATTGTAATGAAACAAATAGGAACTAACATTTTTCCCTCACATTGATATACTATTTTATTTAGAAGTTTTTGAATCAGTACTAGCAGCAATTAGGAAAAGTTAAAATATCCTACTCAGGGAAAGGGTGTGCTGGTCGCCTAAGAAGACGTATGTTTGTGACTTTGCAAGGCACAGCAACAGAATATGCGCGCATAGACAACTGGACGTTGCGTTTCCATTTTTTTTGTGTTTGAAACCGCATCGTCGCACAGAAAGTATTTTGAGTAAAAGCTCGAGATCCAAAATTCCGCTCTGTATTTTATTACTCAATGGGTTCATTTAATTCCTGTGAGTGTATTAATAATTTTTTTTGCGATTTTTAGAGGAAATTATTAGTAATCTCTCTCAAATTTATGTATCTTGCTTTAAAAGTGAGAGAGATATATCGAGTTTATTAAATTGCCGCCCACAGTGAACGTAGCCAAAAAATCTTAAATCTTAAATTACTTTATCTGCCTGCAGTATACACAAGTATATATTCTAAATTTCACCAATTTCACTTGCTCCGCCTTTGAATTGGGTTTGTTTTCCTACACATACATATGTACATATTATGAGTACATGACCTACGACAAGAACACGTTAGAGCGATGCACGAAAGGGATGAAATGTGCATTTTTATGTATGTAAATACAAATATACATTTGCAAGGAACGTGTGCGAGTGAGTACAAAGTACTTTACTTATTTCATTTACATATGTACTAATGAAAATTTGCGATCAAGTTCAGGGTCACAAATGGTTATACACACTTGTCCCTTCCATTGTAGGTAGCAAAAATACGATTAAATGTTGCCCAATAGATCTTCTATATTATAACACAGTGCCTTGATATTTATATATAATATATATATTTATTTTGTTATTTATTTTTTTATTTTTCATTAACCTAATATAGATAAATTTATTTATAATTTATAAATATAATATAATAAGATTATTATATATTTTTATAATATAATAAGATTATTATATATTTATTATTATAAGAGTCCCGTCATATTCAGTATTAGTAAACAAATAGTAAATATCCTTAAACAAAAACTTTGTGTCATATACTAATGTATTTAAAAATTTATATATATTTATCATATAAACTATGAAATAAACAATTATAATTAACATTTGAATTTATATATATTTGAAGAAAAACTAGTTGCAATTTTGTCAAAACAAAATTGGCGTCAAATCGAAAATACGCTATTTATAATGACTTTCATCGATAATGCATGACTCTCATTTGCGCATCTCGAAGTAGTTGGTGCCTATCAAATATTCATCGTCAAGTGGTATCGATACGGAACAACCTTTGGTATCGTGCTGGCACCGATATATCGGCAACTTTAATTTGCTTATATTTAATAAACCACGCAATAAAGCTTAGTTCCGCCGCCGGAAATGGAATCCTCGTAAAAAACTAAGTGAGATTGACCTGAACCCCAATTTATTTGGACGCTCTTTACCTGGGGTGACGGTAACGAAGAATTACCGAGCGTAAAATGCTTAACATAATATGTGCTCGGCTCGGCAAATGGGTTGCTGGCTTTGACCGGCGGAAAAATAGTTTGGTTAGATATCTTGCGCCGACCGCGAAATTCCTTAATTTATATTTACATACATATGTTCTCTTTACTGATGTATTATCTGTTAAATCCAGCCGTCCCCCTGCTCTATTGTGGCTACGCCTATGTTCATACATACAAAGCTCGCTCGCCATTGGCTGAGCGATATTTGATCGTGTGTCTTTTAAAGAGCGAAAAGCCTGACTACAAATTTCGTCTTGCATTCAAATGTATGCTCATCTTAGTATTTATATTGTCTTTGGCTCAGAGTATCTCCTAGCCGGGCCTCCCGACTAGAGCCATTTTTTTTTTGAACTCGTTCATAAAGTGAAAAGAGTGTATTGGGTTCGTGCATTGTCCGACTCGCTATCTTGCTATTCAAGCTAGAAATTTGAAAAAGATAGTGTTGAGATTTTTTCGCCAAGCGAGTCTGGCAAATCGATAACATGTCGATCCCAGACACGCCGACTAGAACGCCTCAGCCACCGCGCCCCCACGAATCGCGAAAGCCGATATCTTCAACAGTTTTAAAGCTAGATGGATTATTTGGATGGTAGATTACTGGTCCCCCCTTTAAGATCGCACAAAAAGTTTCTGGTTACGCCCACTAGGGCGCGTGCGAGTAATAAAATATGTCTCTAGCTTAAAAACTGAGGGAGATAAATCGATTTTATCGACATGCCACGCCCCCAGCGGGCGTGGGCAAAAGCTTTTTTTTAAGGATCTTTAAAGGTGTCACCAGTAATCTAGCATCAAAATTTGGGGACTCTATCTTTAAAACTGTCGAATATATAAGTTTTCACGATTTGCGGGAGCGGTGTGGCGTTTTATAAAATTTTGTGACTTTAACTTTACAATTGTGGGAAGCATATACGTGTGACCAATTTGTGCTTTCAGGTGTTCCGATTTTTGGAAGGGAGGGGACGCGGCCGAAAATTTTTTTTGTGATATTCGGGAGAACTTTTCAGTAATTTATATTCCATATATGGTGACTCAAAAACTCAAAAACTGTGGGAGATATGGGCTTTTCCGTTTTTTTGGGCGGGGGCGCTGAGGGGTTTTAGGGGCTTTGTCGGGATGTCAAGGTCGCAATTTTTGGGGGAGGTCACCACCAGAAATGTACTTACCAAATTTGGTGACTAGCTTTAAAATTGTGGAATATATTTACCTTTTATAGATTTGCGATTTGAGGTGTATCGACATGTTATCGAGATGCCAGCTTCCTAGTGGGCGTGGCACACAAATCTTAACACTTTATCTGAAGCAGATAACTACAAGTATATATCCAAAGTTTCAAGTCTCTAGCTTCAATAGCGAAAAAAAGTGGCGTTCATCCAGAGAGCACGATGGACATTGCACAAACCCAATATCCTTCAAACCCAAAACCGTCAGGCAGCCAATCAGCATTTATAGAAAAGCAACATTATTTTGTCGTTTTGCTATCAATTTTGACAATTTTGGCCACCCAACAGGTGAGTATTGTATATGTTGGGATGAGCAATTTACAAAAAGTATGTAAATTCTGATTCACTAAAGCTGTGTTCTCCTTATAGTCGGGCCACACCGCATTAAATAATTCAAATGCAGACGTTTTACCTTCTTACGGCCCTTTGCCGACAAAGTCAACTGTAGTTATAGTTTTTACTTTACACTAAGAGAAGCCTTTAACTGTTTTCGTTCCCACATCTTGATTTTAACATAACATAACAGATCATTTAACATTTGTGAAAATGTGACATCTCGGGGCCCCTAAATGGGTCACACTCTAGCCAAAGCTGCCAATTTGAGTAGAAAATGTTGCCAGTCCGTTCAAAAAAGTTGTTTGACATTTGAGTGTGAATTGTGCATTTTTGTTCAAATTGGAAGAGGTGCATAAACAACAAGTGAGAACATTGCAGTCGGATGTAACCAATAGCGGAATACTCGTTGTAATAACAATAAAAACATGTAATCTAGCATTATGGGTGCACAAAAATAACAAAAAACGAGTATAAAAAACAAACTAAAAATTTGGCTCCGCTCGGTCTCGAACCCGGGCTTACCGCACAATTAACACGTAAGCCCCGGGTTAGACACTAACGCCACCAACCATTTAACCTCGAATATGACGAAATTCAAGTTAAAACAGAAAGCAAAAAGAATATATTTTTAAGAAATTGTTATGAACTGAAAAAAGTTTTCATTATTAGAAGAATCAATACCAGCCTTTGCATCAGGAACGGGAATCGATCACTTGTTTTTGGTGTGACGAAATTCAACATAAATGCTAAGAAATTCGTTTTTTCTGAAATTTCTTAGCTAATATTAATTTTTGATAAAAAAGAAAAGAATTATATTTTATTATTAGTTGTGACAAAACTCAACTCAAGTTATATGACAAGTGCACAATCGCAAACAGCAGCAAAGAGACACAAATTCTAGGAATACGAAAAAGTCTGGCAACTAAGCGCTATCTACCTACCAGTGATCAGTGACCACTTAATTTCCCTTGTGACTTAATTTCCCATGTAGCAAAATTGAACAGTTTCCAACACCATTCTTATGAAACCAAATAATAAGTACCAAAGTATGCGATAGGTGGCGCCTTCAATGTTGCACTGGCATCATTGATGTTGTGCACATATTGAGTTTTGGACATTGTGGGCGCGATAGTGGGCGTAGCCAAAAAAGTTTTGGTGTGATCTTTAGAGGAGGTCATCATTAATTAATAATTAATTAATATATTCCAATATTTATAAATATATATTCAATATCGGCGAAAAAATTGCGTTCATAAGGACAGACTGACGAACAGACTAAATCAAGTGTTTCTTATCGGCAAATTTATCCAATCTGTAAGGTTGTCGGCAAGATATGAAAACTGGTGTTTTTATACATACAATAAGCACAACATTTATTCGTACGCCCTTAACCTTCAAGTTTAATGCTCTGTTACTTACCGTACACTAAAGCTAAACAAAAAATGTTTATTTTTAATCAAAAGTGTAACATCCTTAAATAATATTAAAAAAAAATAGCAATTTCATGTTTTACTTAGGTGAAATCTTAAAACAACTAAAATGAGTTTAGTCGGGTGCCCAGGACTAGGAGATACCCTGAACCCAGCGGCGAGCTGTCGTTACATACAGACAGACGGACGGACGGGCGGACATGGCTAAATCGTCTCAGCTCGACGTCCTGATTACGAATATATATACTTTATGAGGTCGGAGATGCTTCCTTCTGTCTGTTAGAGACATTTGCACAAAACCACTATACTCATTTTAACCATTTCAATGGGTCGAGGGTATAAAAAAAGGTATTTTGACGCACAATAATTATTTGTACACTGGATGGTTCTTAAATTTCTAGCAAAGAATATGAAGGATTTTTTTATTTTTAATATTTTATTGGCGCATTATCTTGTTGGAGCATGAAAGTTTTCGGATTGATCCCGAGTTTTCTGGCACTGGCATGTAAGTGACACTCCAAAATATTTTTGTATACATGCTTGTCCGTTGTACTATCCATAAAAACCATGTCTCCACTTGCTGCTATGCACCCCCAGACCATCACATTTCCTCCACCATGTTTTATGGTGGGAAAAGGGTTTTTCTCTTGCAAGTATCTTAAATCCACCTCAGTCACCAGACGTAAATCCCATAGAGCACGTATGGGATTTATTGGAAAAAGGATAAGGAAGCATAAGATTACGTCCAAGGAATCCCTAAAAGCCGCATAATTACAGAGTGGGCGAAAATCGATAGTGAAGATACCAATAATTTGGTAAAAAGTATGCGGCGATATTTGGAAACCGCTATAAAGACAAAAGGCGGTCCAACAAAATATTAAAAATAAAAAACCCATCATTTCCTTTGCTAGAAATTTAAAAACCATCCAGTGTACGAATAATTGTCGTGCGGAAAAATGTTAATTTTTTTAGTTGCTTTCAGATTTTACCTATGTAAAACACGAAATTGCTATTTTTCTTTTTTTAATATTATTTAAGAATGTTGCACTTTTGATTACAAATAAAAAATTGTTGTTTAGCTTTACTGTACGGTAAACTAAACATGAAACATGAAGGTTAAGGGTGTACGAATAAATGTTGTGCTTACTGTATGTACATCGAAATCGCCAACTAACCATGCATGGATTATACTCATACAGGTCTTAATTCAAAAAGCATGTTTTGCAAACAAACCAAATATAAATTTCAAATCGTAATAAACCGAAAATATTATTAATATCAGCAGGTGCTTAAACCTCGTGTCTACTACAATAAAAACAAAGAATATATGTTTGTATGTGGGCATGTTGTATGTTAGCCACAATGTTGGTTGGCTTTAAAATGGAGTTGGTTTTTATATCAGTTTTATTTAGAATCTTGTAAACTATACACTGATTACCGCCAATTTAAATTCTAGTGATCCCGAAACTGTTGCCACACCAGTGCTTAAATTAACGCGAGAATAACTCTTAAATAGTAGACAACAGCCTACGTCATGAGGCAGATACTCTTTAAACACTCGCTCACACATACCAACACACACGTTGTCGCAAATGGCCAAGAGCAAACACAAATATTCAGTATCTCCGGCAGCATCTCAGTCAGCAGCACAGCCAGTAACCCAGTAGACAAACTCATCATCAGAGTCTACAGAAGAATGATGCGATTTGTGTATATGTGCATCAGAAATGACAACAACAACGAGAGCAACGAACAAGTCGCGACGCGACGTTGAGGGAAACATAGAGAGCTGCTGGTGGCGGCGATTTGCAGATTTTACGATTCAGTTTCGTGGAAATCGTGGAAACGGCTGGTCAGCGTTGTTATTGGCTGCAAAGAGTAGAAAAAAAGAAACAAACGTAGAACGGCCGAAATAAATAGAAACCCGGATGAATGACACAAATTGTATTTAAGTGTACAATTGTTAACCTAATACACTTCGGCAATTCGCGGGTCAGTGTATTAGGTGTTAAACCGGATAAATCTCACAATTGCAGTTGTCGTCAAATAGCAATAAGTCGAAACAAGTAAAATAAAAACAAAAACAAAAAAAAAAAAAACTATCTGAGGAGTAAATGAAGCGGAACTGTAGTTAAGTACGTAAAAAGTGGTACAATTAAACACCGCATAAAACAAAGTTATTAAAATTAAATACTTTGCATTGCTTGACTTTAGTGCACCGTCGACGTCTCTAGTAATCATACACATATATATATATATATATATTTATATATAAATATTTGTATATACACCTATAAACATATATGTAAACCTACACCTATCTCTGCGGCCAGCTGAACAACGCGTGTTTATTTCTGTTCGTGGGCAAATGAAAATCGTGCGCGCTAAAGAAACATATTTATTTTTAACAATTTCGCAACCGTACAAATTTTGCTCCAGCAAAACGAAAAAATAAATTCTGATCTGTATCGTGAGACAGACTGTCAGACGGGCATATAGAAACAACAACAATAAAACTAATCGTTGGGAAAACCAAAACAAGTAAGAGTCAGCATCATCCGACTATGCAATACTCTGTTTTCAGTATAATAAAATTTTAAATTTGGTTCAGTGACTGTAGAAGATATAATTTTTGTAATTTAGGCGGATGGAAGTCGACAACCAATCAGACATTGTACAAAACTAATAGTAAGGGTGCTAGCTGTTGTTACATACGTTTCAACTCATTGCATTAATATATGCATACATACTAAAAAGCACATATGAACGCGTTCATACAGACGATATCGGAAACTATAAAAGCTAGAGACTTTTCGAATATAGACTCGTTCATGGCACACGCATATCAAGTTTGTTTTAAATGATCGAATTACTTTAACCGTTTTCCTATAATAAGTATTTGAATATATAGCACTGAAAGAAATCTATTGCAAAAAGTTTCATTAAAGAAAACATGTGCTAAGAGCTATTTTGTGTTGCTTGCGATTGTGTAGAATGCAGTTAGTTACATTTTTCAAGCGCATGAATGTATGTATGAATGTAAAGGGATGAATGAATGCTTGAAAGGACGGCTCGCAACTGGGTTCAGGGTATCTCCTACCGGGGGTGCCCGACTGGAGCGCTCTTGTTTTATTTTTAGTCTCTTCCAATGTTTTTACTTAAAATCACGCGTTCTATAGTCGCTATACTTACATTAGAACTGCATTTTTCCTGGTTTTGGCACCTCCTTTAATATTATTTACATATTTGGATTCACTTCGAATAGAATTATAAACTGCTTTTTGGCATCATCCAATTTTTTAATGTAATTTCGCCCTGGCTTAGGTCAGATACGACATATCCCTATATTAAACCCATTTAAAATATGTTAAATTGCTTGCCGTAACGCATTTTATCAAGAAAACAGCAGTAATTACTGTAATTTCAATAAAAGAAAATACATTGTCATCAAAGTCAAAAGTTATTGTTCTTAAAGCCTATTTAGTTGAACAAGAAAAAACTTAAAATTTATGGCAATGTTTTTGTAAAAGTAATAGTTTACAGACTTGCTAGCATTTATTGCTGTAAGGTGCTACACCCTGTGATTCTTGTTGTGGTAACTGCCTTAACAGGCCAGTCGAACAAACAAATGTGTATATATAGATACGTGTATTAGAGGTCCTCATGTGTTTTATTTAGAATTGAGTATTCTTTAAAAAAAAAACAAGTAAGATGCATTTAATTAAACTCCTCTATATAAAAATAAATATTAACAAGTATTGTGTAAGCAGCTGCGCTTGACTCCCACTATGGAAAGTTATTTCATAAATACCTTCTAAACTGAGAATAGCATTGTTATGAAATTTTCAGGACGTAACAAGAGCATTAAAATCTGTATACAAACTAAAGCTCAAGTGTGTAGTACTTGATTTCCGTGATTTGGATATGGGTTACTTGATTTTTGATATGGGGGAAGGTATCTAAACTAAAAAGAAATATCATAATCTACGTTTCTTTTAGGAGAATATATTAAAACAAATTTGGTGGCTTTAGTTCTTACAGTTTCTGAGACATGCTCGGAAAACCTTGTCAATAATTCTATAAATACTGGTAATAAGAAAACGGTGCGAGTTATCGATCATTTGAAATAAATTTGATCTGTGTATGGTATATACGAACTTAAAAAGTCCAAGTTCAGCTTTTTAGCTTTCAGACGCTCAGAGAGACAGACAGACGGCCATGACTAAAGCGAGTCGAGTAGTGATGCTGACCAAGAATATGTATGTATGCTTGTTACATACATTTGCACAAAACCATTATACCCATTTTCAAAGGGTTCAGGGTATAATTAATGTGTAAACCGGTATGCCGATTTCAATGAAATAATTTTTATACCCTGAACCCATTGAAAACTTTCTTAAGAAGTTGAACCTATTCAGTTGAACGGAACTGTATATGATTAGCTGTAAACCTTTAAAAAATACAGATTTGTAACAGGTTGCCTCTCCCAATTGGACGCGCTAAAATGTGGATCGATCTATCGTATATGGACATTATTTTTATCTATAGTATTTTACGATTTACTACGCCTAATAAATCTATTAACGTTTTGTTTTTAATTTTGAATCTTGTGAGATTAGTTTAGGTTTGATTAAAGCAGCTTTAATTGTTATCCGAAATATGCTCCAAAATATCCTGTCTTATGGGTTTCAAAAGCAAAGAGTATATTAAAATAAAACCCTGACTTTCTTCAAATATGCAATTTCACTCACAAGCTTTCACTCAAAATACTTTGACTCAAGGTGAAACTATACAAACTGATGTCATGCGAGCTGCCAGTTTCCAGTTGACAAATCAATATTATTTATTTTACTTTGCTTGTGTTTTGAAGTTGTTTGAGAGAATGAAAGAAAGTTTTGGTTTACAATTAAATCTTATAGTAAAATAAAAAATTCTACTGAATTGTATAATTGTTTACATTTTGTTATTTTCACACAATTGGATATTTAATTTAACTTCGGAAATATTTATTAGGATTGGACAATAAACATAGAAGTTATTCAAGAAAAAATTTGTTCACACATACACACACACACACAAACGCACGCAGCAAGCTGCGCACTTTACACATCGGCTGCGCATGGCCCCCTATGGAAAATGAATTATTGAATAACTTCTACACTAGAGTATGATCGTTATGAAATTTTCAGTGCTTAATATGAGCATCCAAATTTCCGAGATCACTGCGTTCATACATGGCTAAATCGACTCAGTTCGTCGTCCTGATCAAGAATATATATAATTTATGGGGTCGGAGATGCTTCCTTTTGCCTGTTACATACATTTGTACAAAATCATTATACATTTTTTTCAATGCGTTCAGGGTATAATAATTCATTGCGTCATTCCAGAGATTTTAATTTCTGAATTTCATAAAACATTCTGCAAGGAAATAATATATATCATTGAGTAATAAAGAGCGGAATTTTTGATCTCGAGCTTTTACTCAAAATACTTTCTGAGCGACGATGCGGTTCCAAACACAAAATGGAAACGCAACGCCCAGTGTCCAAGCGCGCATATTCTGTTGCTGTGCCTTGCAGTTACAAAAATACGTCTTCTTCTTCTTGGCTTGGTTTCTACTTGCAGCAGGCCAGCCAAATTTCTAATTTTTCAATTTTAGGTGACCAGCACACCCTTTCTCTGAGTAGGGTATTTTAAATTTTCTTAAGTGCTGCTAGTACTGATTCAAAAACTTCTAAATAAAATAGTATATCAATGTGAGGGAAAAATGTTAGTTCCTATTTGTTTCATTACAATTGGAACTATTATTTAAAATAAGTTTTGTATAAACATTTCATAGATTAATTGCATAAATAAGGGTAATTATGCCTCGACGCGCCCAAATAATACACACATTGTCGAGCCAATGCATAAGTATTTGTGTGCTCAGCCCTTTAACATGCATGAAAACCTGAAGGTTGCAACTTCTTTTCAACACGCGACGTCACAGCTGAAGTTACAGTGCTAGTGCGCAATTTTTGCATACCGAAAAGAAGCCGATGTGACGTCACGTCGTCGCGCCGAATCAGGGACCATTTGATTTTCTTTACTATGCTACTCAGGCAGGCAAAAGTTCTAGCTTCTGACGCCTTGCCTCGCTTAAACAACAACAACAGCACTGCGTCGACGAATGAAGACAGACGACGAAAAAGTTTCTGTCCTTTTCGTCGTGCGCTAGTGCCTATGATCTGCACTCTTCTTTGTTTTTTTCTTCGTTGCTGAACCCCGCGCCCCGCGGATATGCCCACGAACCCATCTATGCACAGAAACCTCGATCAAAACGGAATAGAGGACGTAGGGCTTAGCAATGGGTTCAGCATGGGTTCAGGGTATAATAAATATGGTGGCCCTGAGATTTGCTTGATAAACCTTGTCAAAAAATCGATAAATACTGATAATAAGAAAACGGAGTGAGTTATCGATCATTTGAAATAAACTTGATTTGTGTATGGAATGCACGAACTTAAAAAGTCCAAGTTCAGCTCTCTATCTCTTGTAGTGGCTGAAATCGACGCGATCATACAGACAGACGGACAGGGCTTAATCGACTCGGCTAGTGACGCTGATCAAGAATATATATATTTTATTGGGTCTGAGATGCCTGAAATTTTAAATTTCAATTCTTAACTGAATATTAATTCAGTTTGAAAACCTTAATATATGTACGTCATATATTTGATATACTCATTATTGATAATCGAAATTCAGAAGATGTGAAAAATTAACAACTTTTTTAAAGAATATAAGTCAGTTTTTTACGTTGAGGGTGACAATCTATCAACTATCAGTAAATATCAGCACAAAATACCTGTGGTGAACGATATACCAGTTTGTTCCAAAATTTATAAAATTCCAGAGCTCCACAAAGCTGAGGTAGACAGGCAGATTGGTGGAATGTTGGAGTCTTGAATAATAATTAAATCTTCCAATCTTTATATAGCACCAATTTCGGTTGTACCGAAAAAAGCTGATCACTCAAAGAAGTCTCAATGCTGCCACGATAGAAGATAATTTGCCCAATTCCAAATATAGACGGCCTCTTTCCATAGCTAGGAAATTGTCAGCATTTTAGCGAAAGGCTTTCACTAAATTGTTGTAAAAGCTGAATATCCTCTCAAAACTGTCTTTGTCTTTGTCTACCTCAAGTCATTTTGAATGCCCCCGCATGTTTTCAGAGAATGATGACCGAAATTCCTCATGATTATATCAACACTATATGCGTTGTATATCTTGATGACATACTTATATTTTCGACTTTTTTAAATGAACACATTTAAGAAGGCAATATTTGGGTCATAATATATCAGCTGAAGGTCGGGATATTAAAAAAATGTAAACCTCTATGTATCGATATTAACAGCAGCGATTTTTTCCAATTTTTGCATTACAACACGATTGAAAAAGAATTATTGGGTATCATCAGGGCTACAAAATATTGAAGGCCTTACCTGTTTGAAAAGAAATGCATTATCCAAACGTACCATAGCTCTTAAGTTTGGCTCAATTCGTTAAAGGAGCCTCATATGAAAATGAAACGTCGGAAACTGCGTTAAAATTAATATCATTTTGATATTAAATATATTAAAGGGAAGTATAATAACGTAGCAAATAGCCTATGTAGGCTTGAGATAAGACGAGATTAATTTTAATACAAACCTCAGCTTAGCTACGGTTAACAATTAAAAAAAAACAAGTAAGATGGTTCCCCAGCAGTTCTGGCCCATTGGCCCTCGGCATGTGAGAGCGGTGGCCAATTGCTCCTACGGTCCTATCGGTCCTTCGTGATGCAATGCCGTGCCAGTCCAAAATCGGCCACGAGCGGGCACAGCCTTCGGTTTGAATGATCGGCTAATTCTATTGATGCGTAGTAAAAAAAAATATAGTGCCTTGCTCTTTACGCTCACGACAGTATACGGACATGTGTGTACATGTTGTTTTTGTGCAAGGAAATAAGCATAAAAGAAAGAGGAAAGAAGACGCGTTGCTGCGTCAAAGTTAATTGAATAATAACCCGAACGACGCTCTATCTACTTTATGTTCCCCGCGCGCATTACAAAAGTACCAGCATTGGTTCCTTTTCTATTCCCCTGTGATACGACGTCGGGCCAATTGACGGTCCTATGACATCTCAACGGGATGAGTAAAGTGGAAGATCAAATCGTGGACCTGCTTTCTGCCGTCCGATATCAAGGATGACGATGCACTTGCTGTAAGGATGCACCTCTCTCAGCTGCATCTTGGCACAGCAAGTTGGCTGATGCTACTAGAGAGGTGTATCAATATGTGAGTAAATAAAACAACATGCTTAAAGGAACGCTTTGGTCAGGGAGAAAATAACTTTCGAGTGGCCGGGAATGCTTCGAATGCTTCACTATGTGTATATATACATATATATACATATATAAGAGGGGATCCTCTTTGTAACTGTTTTGATTTCTGTTTAGCTGGTTGGGCAGAGGAACACCTTGCTTCCATGTCTGGTGACAGCAGATCGTCAAACATGTCGTCATCCACATACGAACTGCATCTGTGTGAATGTTAAATATATGTTATATTCAAATTGTATAAAATTTATAAATAATAAGATAACTAACGTGTCACTGAGCTCTCGAATATTATGCGTGGCATAAAGTGTTTCCACGTCGATTGCGACGCCCAGGAACGCCAGTTCCCATTGCTCCGTCCACTGCCAATTCGTGTTTTGCATGTCCATTTGGCGCAAAAACAAAAGTCATCCGTTGCTCATTTCAAACAAATAAAAATCACATAAAAATACACAAATATTAACAAATACTTGAAACATTGAATGTTAAAAGTTGAAATCGAAAAGCAGCCCTGCGAATATTTCCGCAGCTGAGGCCACTGCTGCCTATCGGCCCGCTTGGCACACACACAAACTCTGTGTATTTCTTAAGCTGATGTTTGCCAGTATTTTTGGAATTCCCGTCGTGCCTCTGATCGAATACTTTGCTTTAGTATCGGTGATCCCAGAAAATCGATTCGTGGTTTCGGACCTGCACCATCCTATGTGAGCGATCCGTCTGTATACCACTTTGTTGCATTTGTTTTCACATTGTAACTTGTAGATAGGCTAGTCCACTCTTTCTTGCTGCTAAGCTCTACTCTGAAAAGCTTATCCAAATTATATTTATGCTCTGATTCGTTACGCGGGAATTGAGCCAGCAGCCTCAATCCGCTAGCGATTCTCTTTGACATTCTATACTATTATTTTATTTTATTTCTATTTAGATCCCTCAGTTATAAAGCTGGATGCATAAAATGTTTACCGACTGATTACTGATGACCTCACCTAAACATTTAAAATTTTTTGGATACTCCTACTTGGAGGGTGTCAATTCGATAAAATCGATTTATCTCCTTCGGTTATAAAATAGGTTGATTAAAAGTGATCCGTTAACTACATCCATCCAGAAACCATTTTTTTAGCGCATGTGCATTATTATTCGATTTTTACACTCGTTCACGGAGTGAAAAGTGCATAATGGGTTTGCGTAATATCTGTCCGTCTGTCTGTCCAGATGAACGCAATTTTTTTCGGCACTATTGAAGCTAGAGACTTGAAACTTCGGATGTGACCTCCCCACAAAATTGCGACCTCCTAGTCAGGAGCTCCCGACAAGAGCATGTGTATACCCGCGTCAGATAAAGTGTAAAGAATAAAATTCATATATCTCCCTCAGGCTTAAAGCTAGATACATCAAGTTTGGAACAGATTACTGATGCCCTCCTCTAAATATCGCACATACAATTTTTAAATACGCCCCGTAGATTCCGAATGGCAAATCGATAAAATCCATATATCTCGGGGGCGGGTAACCCGAGAAAATCCAATATTACTGATCGACCGAAAAATTTCAGACACGCCCTTTTTCGCCCCCTTAAATTACAAAAATCAATATTTTTCTAAAATAAAAATAATAATTAAGACTATTATTATACTGCAATAACGGCTGCAACGTTCTTACCTGTTTTTTGTTGTTGTTGTTTATTTTGCATAAAGCAAGTAAAAGCTGTTGCCTTCAATTCTTGTTAAAAACCTTAAGATGCTGATGACTAACTCGATGTTTTGTGTTTGCGGTACGTTCTGCGTTGGAGTCTCGTATTCAAATCTCAGTCGATCCCAAACGCGACGGATAGGAATTTGTTTCCGTTTTTTAACGATTGTTTATAATTCTTGTTGCATAACTTAATTTGAATTTCGTTCCACCAGAAAACAAGTGATCGGTGGTTCCCGGTTCAGACAACCTACCAAACTTAACCAAAATGTCCCATTTCTTATTCTATTTTATATTTTTACTTAGGCTTTCGACTGTACTGCTTTTCGTAACATTAACAGCCGCCAAGCTATCAGATTACTCAAACTCGGACTACATCCCACTAATGAATGGAAATGCAATTATTTGGCTGACACTCATCGAACTTAACCACGTACTCGGAAATAGCCGAGTAAACAATGTTGTACATGAACCATTTTCCCAAGTCGTATATGAAAAAATATTAGAATCTGACATAGGTAATATAAAAAAACTTTTACAAACTATTAACGTTCACCATTGACATATAAGAAGTATTAAAAATTCTGGGAACCGCCTTAAAAGTAGTTGCTGGGACCCCCGATTTCGAAAATTTTCAGAATCTAAAGTTCAATCAACAAAGGTTAATCGAATCGATAGGCTGACAAGCAGTTATAAACACCCGAGTACAATAAAAAATTAATAAATTAATCGAAATCCTTAATACTATTGTCAGGTCTGCAAAAGAGAACAAAATCGAAACGGGCCACCTCTATGAAACATTACTTGCTAGGGATAGAGTTTTAATTTAAGAACTTGAGACATTAATGATGTCAGTTACACTTGCAAAGATAAAAATTATAAATCTTCTTGATTCTTAAGATTTAGCAAAAATATTAAATGAGCACTCTACAAGTATAACAGTAACTGATTTAATGCAAGTTGCATATGTCAGTGTTTTATTAGATCATCATTTTTTATATTTTATAATTAAATATCCTGATCGTAGTTTAGTTTGTAAATAGATCTTTCTCTTTCCTGTTCAACTCAACACATTGAGTAATAAAATAAAGAGCGGAATTTTGGATATCGAGCTTTTCTTTAAAATAATTCGCGAGCGACAACAAGGTTCCAAACACAAAATGGAAACGCAACGCCTGTGCTTTGCAGTCACAAACATAAGTCTTCTTCTTCTCGGTCTTGGTTTCTACTTGCAGCAGGCCAGCCAATTTTTACAATTTTTAATTTTTGGGTGACCAGCATATCCTTTCCCTAAGTAGGATATTTTAACTTTTCCGTAGTGCTGCAAGTACTGATCCTAAAGCTTCTAAATAAAATGGTAAATCAATATGAAGGTATAATGTTACTTCATATTTGTTGAACTACAATAGGAGCTCTGACTTAAAATATGTTTTGTATAAGCATTTCGTGTATTATTTGCATAAAAAAGGGTAACTATGCCTCGACGCGCCAAATAATACACACATTGTCGACCCAATGCATAAGTATATGTGTGCGCAGCCCATTAACATGCATGAAAACCTGAAGGTTTTTCAACGCGCGACGTCACAGCTGTGCGAGTGGTAAATTTTTGCTTACCGAAAAGAAGAAGATGGGACGTCACGTCGTAGCGCCGAATTAGGGACCATTTGATTTTCTTTACTATGCTACTCAGGCAGGCAAAAGTTCTGTCTTCTGAAGCCGCGCCTCGCTTAAACAACAACAACAGCACTGCGTTGACGAATGAAGACAGACGACAAACTAATTTCTGTCTCTTTTCATTCAGTAGCCTATGATCTGCACTCTTATTTGTTTTCTTCTTCGTTGCTAAGCCCAGCGGCCCTCTTCTATGAGCTCAGTTTCTCTAACTGCTAGAGCAAGTCCAGCCGAAATTGATATTGTTGCTAACCCCGCTCCCCCCCGAAGTAGCCCAGATCCTTAACTCTGCTCGCAAACATCGATCAAAACAAAAAAAAAAGGACAATGCGAACTGTTGTTGTTTTTCAGTTTTATTGTTGCATCCTATGGTAAATTTGCTTGTGTTTGAATTTGCTTTTGCAGACCAACCTTAATTCGTTCCCGCCAACCAAATAACTGTAATAAAAGCTCGGATCCACAATTCGGCTCTTCATTTTATTACTCCATGAACACAACGGTACAATACTTCATTTTGCTGAAAACAATAATGTCGCAGACTGCGGTAATAATCTCCTGCCAATCGGCAACTGCACTGCTACGCTCACGTCAACATTTTGCAAGAAGCACGCAACAACTACACTCCGGCGGCACTGCGAATTGCAGCACTCATCCCAGTCATCTAGAGCCGTTAAGTAGGGGACAACGGGATCATCGCAATAACCGAGGTAACTGCTTCAAGAAAAATTGGCAACAGTACAGGAAAAATCATCCATGGCACGTTCCTGCTAACATTCGATGACGAAGTCGAAATTAATGGGTCTCTGTTCAGGAACATGAAGAATATCGTCAGAAGACACCCAGGCTCAGAAACATCGACACTTCTGAATATCACCGGTCATCAGAAAATTTTAAGTCTAACATACCTGCAAAGGCTGATCATTGAAAATCTGCGATACATTGACGACTTGGAAGAAAAGTTGACGACAAGGCCTGCCTGTTCAGCGTATCCATCATTTTCATCCTGGTTATTGGATTCTTTATCCTGAAGATGTACTAGAAACGGAAAAAAGCTAATTACCAACCTTCCCTAAGGATTGTTATTGACAGCCTGAGGAAAACCGAGGACGGCCTTCATATTAGCGAGGGAGGAGTTAACACATCCGGCCAATTATCAGTCAACGGCGCTCGATTATGCAGAGTAAGAATATTTTGTGCATGGTCACCAGTCGGAGCGTATGCCTCGTGTGCTACAACAAGATAACCGTGCGTCAGCGACGATGTTGCCGTCAACGTTTCTATGCACTGGCTGTCCTAAATACAATCCGCTTGAACAAAGTGCTATATCACCGAATATAGGTCACAGGGCTAGCTTCGCTTTAAGAATATTTCTGCACTTAACTTCAGTGCGATTTTCAAATCTTTAACTCTAACTAAGTGACAACGCCATGTCCGTCTGTCTGTATGAACGCATCGATTTCACAGACTATAAGAGCTAAAGAGCTGAACTTTGACTGTTTTATTTATTTATTTATTATAAACAGTCGACAAAGCCAGTGTCAACGAAAATGTTTAGGTACATAAAATATAAATATTAAAGGCTAAAAGCCTAACGAGATGCAAAGATTTCTGATAACATCACCGACACGGTGGGGGTATTTTATTTGCCAGTCCGGTCAGCTATGCCCATAATCATAGCTAATTATTGTCAATGACGTTATTAGAACCTACAGCTAAATAGAAAGGCGTTAGTAGTGGAAAAATAAATTTAATTTAAATCACATACAAAATATTCAGGAAAAGTGAAAAAAACAATATTAATAATAATAAGAGATTTCCAGACCACCCCCATAACAAACATGCTAATAGAAACAAATACAAACACCTTAGAAGACAGATGTGACTTTCTCCTCGACAAACTCTCCAAAACCCTTATCCACTCTCACGACTCCCCACAAAATCAAATAATTAAGACCCACACCAAGAAATTTAAATATCCCAACTTGACCGCATTATCCACACTTGCACAGTTCTACAAACCCCATACAAACCATCAAAACCTATCCACAGTTTAAAATTCAACATGGAGACAATACACAAAGCAATATACATCACACTATCTTCTCACAACAAGGCCACCACACACCAAACGATCTTCCAACAATCCTTCTCCTCCATCAAAAACTCTCTATCAAACTACAAATTCCTTTATACAGACGGCTCTAAAATGAACAATATAACAGGATACAGCATTACAACAGAAACCCAGACCCTTAAAATAGGCCTCCTTCCACACTACTCATCTGTCTATACAATCGAAACAGTACCAATCCTCGAAGCTCTCAAATTATTTTTAAAAAAAAATCAGGTAGATATGCCATCTGCTCGGACTCTCTCTCAGCCATGAAATCAATTTTCAACTTAAAAAACTCCTCTTTACGCGACAAAAATCAGAAATATAATTAACAATCACTATCCCAAATTCAAACTACTTTGGATCCCCAGTCATACTGGGATACAAGGAAACGAATACGCCGACTCTACAGCCAAAGACACAACAAGACTCCCACTCATTTACACACCCAATCTTAACTCAAATGACATAGTACGATCCCTCAGAATACAATTACTCCAAAAACAACATTTATTACTTAATCGAAACTCTAATTGGTACAATCAAATCAACTGCAACACCTCCAACAACTACTCCCTCAAAAACATCAACCTCAACAGACTCCAACAAATTAAATACATCAGAATTCGTCTAGGCAACATTCACTATTTAGACAAAACTCTCACTAACACATGCCCCTACTGTAACAACTCAACAATTGACATTCACCATATCTTATTCTCATACCAAGCTCTACAACTTCACAGATCCTCATTCCCTCACAATACATCCCCCATATCACTTATCACAAACCCAACAAACAAATCCTAAACAAATCTAATATACTTCACAAGCTTTAATGTAAACAACCCACACTAAATCAATGCACTTCGCCAGCTTAAGGCCCTAGCAGCCACTGCTTGCCCCATAAATTTGTTAGCCTTAAGATTTAAATTTTAAGCTTACATTATATAAATAAATAAATAAATAATGATAATTAGTCATTGATAGAAAGAAGAAAAGAAAGAGACAGAGATGTAAAATCACTGACCCGTTGGGGGTATTTTTTAGCCCGTCCGGAAAGATATGCCCCTGTTCACAGCTGAGGGTGGTCAGTGATTTCCCTAAGGTATCCTGAAAGCAAAGATTTTATTAGTGGAAGAGAGAGTTCTGAGGAGAACACGTGGTATAGGCTATTATATTGCAGGCATTATTATGCCTGTGTATTACTAAATGAATTGTGCAAAGCATAGTCTGTCGTGCATGTAGGTAGAAATAAGGGGTAATAGTTTCTAGTAGTTCTAAAGGGAACAGAGAAGTTAAAGCGACCTAAAAGAAACGAGGAATCTATGTCGCCAATAATCAACTTATGTAGGAAAACAACATCAAGGATTGTTCTACAGTTGCTTAGAGACGGAAGATTAAGGAGTAAAAGTCTGATGGAGTACGATGGCAGACGAAGATTGGGATCTCAGTAAAGCAAAGAGCAAAAATTGCTTCTGGACGGACTCAATACGATCCTGGTGGATTTTATACTGCGGACACCAGATACACGAGCAGTTTTCCAGGATTGGGCGGACAAGAGAAATGTAGAGAAGTTGCGTTGTGAAGGGATCGTTGAACTCCTTCGACCAACGTTTAATAAACCCAAGAACACCTTTAGCCTCGTTCATAATAGAGGATATGTGAAAATATAAGTTCAGCTTTTAATCAAAGAGAACTCCAAGGTCTTTTACTGTTAGTATACGTTGCAATGGGACATTGTCAATTGTATATATAACTGAATGTGACTTAGAACCACTAAAAGTCATAAACATGCATTTGAACAATTGAGGTTCAACTGATTGGCAGAACATCAAAGTTGCATAGAGTTAAAATCATCCTGTAAACTAGTGTGTTGCAGGAAATCGGCGCACGATTATATAAGTTTCACTTCATCTGCATACATAAGTATGCGAGCATGTGATAATATAAAGGGGAGGTCATTTATGAAAAGAGTAAATAGTAAAGTACCAAGATGACTACCTTGAAGTACACCTGACGTGACATAAATCTGTTTTGAAATTTCAGATCTAAAAGAGACTCTTTGAGTTCTACCCTTTAGATAAGATAAAATCCAAGACAGAAGAGTGGGAGGGAAACCAATACGGTCGAGTTTTAGCAGAAAAAGTTCGTGGTGTACAGAGTCAAATGCTTTACTAAAGTCTGTGTAAATGACATCAGTTTGCTTTTTTACGAGAAAAGCATCATTTACCAGCGAGGTAAATTCAAGCAAGTTCGGCGTAGTTGACCGGCTTTTAATAAAACCATGCTGAGCAGGGGATAGATGTGATTTGCAAATTATTTTTTCAAATAATTTAGGTATAGCAGATAGTTTTCCAATGCCCCTATAGTTTGTTATATCAGACCTACCACCTTTTTTGTGGAGAGGAATGATAAACGATTCTTTCCAAAGATATGGAAAAACAGCAGATTCAATGAATAGATTAAAAAGCTTTAGCAATGGGCAAAGAAGGGAATCACTACACTTTTTGAGTAGACAACTAGGAATGTTGTCGGTCCCAGAAGAGTAAGAAGTTTTTACAGATTTAATAGCAGAAAGAAGGGAGGTATGGGTAATGATAGGCATAAATATAGAATTAGAAGGAACAATGTGATAAGGATAAGACATATTAACAGAGGAGACAGAGGAATGGTTGACTGAAAGAAATTTCCAAAGAGATCAGATGCAACAGAATCATTGCTTGCTTTTTCTATTCCTAGAAAAAATGACGAAGGCAAACATGAAGATTTGCGCTTCGAATTTACAAAACTGTAAAATTGCTTAGGGTCTTGAGTAAATTGCCTTTTGCAACGGGCAATATAATTTTCATAGCACTGAGATTAAAAAAGTTTGACTTGGCTATGGAATTCTTCGACAAGTCAGAATTATAACCAGTCTTTTCAAACATTATATATTTTTTAAGTTTGAAAGTCTGGGAGTAAACCTGGGTGGTTTTGCCGAATCAAGGCGAGGGATGCAATTAGGAATGCAGACATCTAGAAGTGAGTTTAGAATTTTGTAAAAGATCTTAGTAGCATTATCTATATCAACCGTGTCATAAATAAGTCTATGAAGCAAGGCAACGTTTCCTTTGCAAAAGCGGCGGGGCGTATGAGGCGTTGTCGAATGTAAATTTTGAGTTTTGCAGTACCACCTCAAGAGTATGATGATAAGTATCCTGAGGGAGCGAAAGAGGGGATGATCTAGAGATATCAGCGATACTATGATCGTTGACAAAGACAAGATCAAGTGTTCTATTCAATTGATTTAAAATAGAATTGATCTGGAACAACGAGAAATCGAGCATACCAACTAAAACGTCATGATGGGCTGAAGGCATATAATTTGAGGATGAGAATAATGACCAAGAAATGTTTGGTATATTAAAATTACCCAACACAACAAATAAGTCATTATCGCGCACATGAGAAGATACGTCGTCAATTCATGCTAAATGCTGCATATAAACCTCAATATTAGAAGATGGAGGAATATATGAGTAAGTGATAAATAAAGCACAAGTATGTATATACCATACACAGATCAACTTTATTTCAAATGATCGATAACTTGGACTGTTTTCTTATTATCAGTGATAATCGGTTTTTTGAGCATATCCCAGAGACTAGCTAGAGCCACCAAATTTGGATTATTATATTCTCGTAAAGAATACGGAGATTATGAATATTTTGGATTTTGGATAACTCCCCCCATCTTCCCTTTGTGAAGGGGTTTGTTTATTGCTCTTCGCTCGCTCTCTTGGGTCGCTCTACCACTAGAAGTGTTGAGATGTTATTAATATTAAGTTAACAGTTTTACGACTATGAATATAAAATACTTTAACAACTCGGCCATTCTGACATTTTGATCGTCCCGAACAACTGGTGTTTACAATTGAAAGTCTTTAATGCTAAATTTATAATTATTATTATTGGACGTAGATGTACTAAGGGCAGAACATTCAAATGGCCCAACAATACCAAGCAAAGGCTTGTTAAAGCGCGGACCGGGCAAAATGCCACCCACCTCCCGCCCAACCGACCGAGGGGCGCGCCATATAATGTACGGTGACGAAAATCGCGAACAATTAGAAAGATGACATAACAATAGAGTTTTTAGATTAGGTATGGAAGTAGCATTACTTATTATATGGAAAAGATTATTATGGTTGGAACATAAGATCGAAAAGTGTTATGGTTAGCATAGTTACTATTACAAGTTTGAAGTGAAAGTGGTAAAAAGTTTCTAGTAATTCTGCTCCGATCTGCAAAACTAACCTGGCTGATCAATTCGGAAGAATCAATTTGTCCATTAATTAATTTGTGTAAGAAGATTACACCAAGCATGGTTCTACGATCAGAAAGAGAAGCAAGAATTATTAGTAAAAGTCTACCAAGATAAGAAGGCATGCGAGAATTAGGATTCCAGTGACAACCCCGGAGGGCAAAGAGCAGAAATTGTTTTTGTATGGATACAATTCTATCCTGATGAACCTTGTATTGGGGACACCAAATACAAGATCCATACTCAAGAATTGGACGGAAAAGTGAAGTGTAGAGTTTTAGTAACGTAGCGATCGTCAAATTCTTTAGACCAGCGCCTAATGAAAGCCAGAACACCAAGGGCTTGATTAGCAGCAGAAGAATTATGCTTGTCCAACTTAAGCTAGAGATCTAAAATGACACCCAGATCATCAACCGATTTAATACGATCAAGTTGCTTACTATTAATAAAATAATTGTTCAAGAAGCGCGTTCGCATATAAAAAGACATCAATTTACATTTACTGCAATTAAGATTTAATAAATTTACTGACACCAGGTTTGAAAACTGTCACGATCAGATTGCAACCTTTGACCAGATAGAAAATTAGAAGACGTCAGGTAAAGTTTTTCGTCATCGGCATACATCTGCACCCGAGAGTGACTTATCACAGAGGGGAGGTCAATAATGAACAATGTGAATAACAACGGACCAAGGTGACTTCCCTGTGGTACTCCGGAAGTGACATTAACAGGCTTAGAGACAAAGCCTTTAAAATAAACTTTTTGATAGTTAAATAATTGGAGATCCAAAGAATTATGTTATTTGGACATACCAAAAGATGTAGTTTATGCAGTAAAAGCGAATGATTAACGGAGTCAAAAGCCTTACTGAAGTCAGTGTAAATAACATCTGTTTGCATTTTATTTTAAAATCCCTTGATTACAAATGAAGTGAATTCCAATAGGTTAGTGGTAGTAGATCTAAATTTCACAAACCCATGCTGGCAGGGTGAAATTATAGATCTACAATGATTTTGCGTTTGAGCAATTATCAATTTCTCAAAAATCTTAGGAATAGCAGACATTTAGAAATACCTCTATAGTTCTGAACATTGGACTTGTTTCCTTTTATAAGGAGAGGAATAATAAATGATTCTTTCCAAATGTTAGGAAAAGAACATAACTCCACGGACAGTTTAAATAATTTATACAACGGTTTTATTAGACCTTCAGCGCAATACACACAGCCCGGTACCTTATCAGCTCCCGGTGAAAATACTGGCTGCATGACCCTTAGATAACTCAGTAGTAAACTTTCCGTGATCACAGGTCCAAAAATGCAATTTGAGTCATTTACGTGATAGGGATAAGGTAGACCCAATTGGTAATCTTGAGAACTGTAAGTCGTTTGAAAAAATTCAGCAAATAGATCGGCGATGGCCTGATCTTAGTCTGCTGTCGTTTTTTCGAAAAATACGGTTGATGGTAGTGTTGATGATTTACGTTTCGCATTAGCGAAATTATAAAACCGCCTTGGATTCCGCTGGAACTGTAACCTACAACTTTTCAGGTAATCCTTATAACATTGGTTATTTAGGGCAGAGGAATTGGATCGAGCAATCAGATATCGAGAGTAATCCAAGAAAGAGCCAGTTTTCTTGAACTTACTATACATCCTTGACTTTATATTTTTAAAGTTTATTAATTCCCGTGTAAGCCACAAAGTTTTGTTAGACCTAAGTGAATTACAAACTGCACTATCCATGTCAGCCTGGCATAAAAGCTGAGTTAGTTTAGCAGGTTTTCCGAAATTGACGAGCTCGCTCTAGAGGTTTACTGCCTGTGCTTAGCACCCGGGCAGGTAAATCAATCCACACCTCTAAAGTCGAGTGACAAGGACATGACAGGGGCTCAGTACGGGAAACAGATAAGAAGGAATGATCCAAAACAAAAATAAGATCAAACATTTTAGATCGAATTAGTTCCGGCAATATTGAAATCACCCAGAACAACAAGAAAATCACGATCGGAAAGCATAGAGGAGACAGAATGTATAGCAGAGAAATGCTAAGAATAGACAGAATTATCTGAAGAAGGAGGAATATACGAACAAGTAATGAAAATGCAAACACGAAGAAAAATCAACGTCAACTGCAATAAGCACACCACAACCACGACGAGAAGTGCGATCTTTTCTATAGATAGAGAGAGATAGAGAATTTGTTAGATCAAATATTAGTATTTAAGATGTCAGGCCTTAACCATGTCTCAGAGAAGGCGATGACATGAAAAGGAAAAGATAGACTATTAAGGTATAGATTGTTAAGTTTACTATAAAGACCTCTTACATTCTGATATCCAAGTAAGAGGGAGAATGTTAGTTTTTTGTGCTATCAGAGACCACAATAGGTTGATTTAAACCCACCAGTAGGGGTAAGTGAAATCGGGGGCCGATTTTTCTTTTTTGCAGTGTATTCTTTTATAATTACGTGATCTGGCTAGAATTCTTTACAACAAATACTGCTGAAATGTTCGGCTGAAACACTTATTTTAAAAGATGAAATTTCCCGAGTATATGCGAATTTGAATTTTTCCACCGTAATATTGGCTTGCGATTTGGCCGGAATAAAGGCCTTGACATCATCAGATGCAGTAGAAGGGTCAAGCCTAGAAACAAAGATTTTTTTTTGGTGGAACGCCAACAATGGCCATATTAGGAATCACGGCAGTAGCTACTGGCGGAGCTATAGCCTTGGTTGATTGACCATTTGATTCGGTCGGTATATTAGCACTGGAGAGTTGATCAGTATCAACATCAGAAGGAACAACATCCAGGGTACAATGTTATTTTCGTCACTTCTGTTTTTGATGTGGGGAGACGGGGAAGAAAGATTGATTAATTCAACATTAGGAGCGGATATTGTGTGTTAGGACAGAAAGTTCATTAGGGCCAATAGACAGTCTAAGATTGGCCGGAGAATTTTGTTTGTTTCATAATTATTATTTATTTATTTTTGGTTTTGTTAAGGGATAAAAGCAAGAAATTTAAGCAAACAAAAAATCACTACACAAACAAACTGCAAAAACAAGGTATTTAAAAAAAAGATGGGCACATTAGGGTTAAAATAATTTGAGACGCTGAAAAGTACTTACAACAACAACGTTAGAAAGATAAAAGAGGCGCGGGCGTGACGACCGGAACAAATACAAGGGAATTAAAACAAAAATAAAAAAAAACAAAAAAAAAGACCACGACCAACAATATTAGTTAGAGCGCGGGAGAGTGATGAGTAATTAGTAGCGTTGAGAGCGCGAGTAGAGAACAGAAAATATGATGAGAGCAAAAATGCAAAAACAAAATAGGCAGGCAACAATGCAATTGCACAGGTCAACCAATGTGTATGCGCAGCAGATTGTTGTTGTATTTAAACTCTTTTTAAATAATTTATTTAAGTACTGCCAATTAAAGTCCAACTGTGTGTTTTACACACTTGATGTATATCACAGTCACATTACTAAATATGGCAAAAAATGCACAGGTTAATCTTTGTTTAACACAATGAAAAGTTGATTATATCGAGGCGCAAGAAAAAACACGTCCGTTGCGAATGCGACGCCCATTTTCTTAGTCTATATGCTTCGATTATTCCATCGTATGGTATTTGTGTTATCTGACCATTTTCAATATCTGTTACTACGTATCTGTCGATCAGTAGTAATTTTTTTATAATATAAGAGCCTTTGTATTTGGGCATTGAGTAATAAAATAAAAAAATAAAATAAAATATTTTATTACTCAATGGGTATTTGGGTATACATTTTTTGTTGTTTGTTTGTTAGTTCCTATTGTTGTATCAACATTGCGTACTGCCACGAAATATTCCACAGAAATAATGGCATGTGGATAAAATTTATATTTCTTCGATTTAATGTGTGTTAGTGAATTGCAATCCGTTATTATTTTAAAGTTTATACCCTTCAAATATATTTTAAAAGTGCTCAATGAGTATGTAATTGCGAGTGTTTTTAGTTCAAAGCTGTGGTATCTTTATTCTGCATGCGAGAAATATGCAATAAGATGAAACTCGTTAGCTTCTTGCTTCTGAAGCAGTATTCCCTCAAAATCATTCATATTTGCGTCACAATAGAATTCTGTTTCATTTTCAGGGTTATATAAAGCTAGAATTGGCTGTGAACACAGACTGTTACAAAATTACTTGAACACTCCTCGGAAAAAACAAAAGGCACACCAGGTTTCTCAAATTCTTAAAAGGTTTGGCTAAGATTGAAAATGAGGGAATAAAGTGGCGGAAATATGAAAAGAGTTCTCTACATTAGTTAAATTTTTCGGAATTGGTAAATGCCGAATAGCAATGTATGTTGGCAATTTGGCCGAATGTCATTTTTGCTAATCGTAAACCCTACACAATCCATTTTAGATAATAGAATTTGCATTTGTTTAACTTTAACTCAAATCTGAATTCAGCTAATTTTTTTAAACCCTGTTAAGTAAAATCACATGTTCGTCAAATGTCATTGAGTAATAAAATAATGAGCGGAAATTTGGATCCGAGCTTTTATTACAGTTATTTGATTCATCTTCGGTACTTAAGGATGGTCTGCAAACGCAAATTCAATGACAGCAAATTTACCATAGGAAGCAACAACAAAACTCTGAAAAACAACGACAGTTCGCATAGACTTCAGTCCAGAGCTTGAGAACATAGTCATTAGCCCACGGCTAAAAGAGACAGAAACATTTCTCAAAACGGAGTACATGGGCGACTTCAGTGCAGAGAATTGAGTAATCAAAGAGCTTAAGAACATAGGCAGCAGCCCACGACGAAAAGAGCCCGAAACCTTTTTGTCGTTTGTGTTGTCGTCGGCACAGTGTTGTTATGGTTGCCTTCGCGAGGTTCGGCGCCAGTAGTTAGAGCTTTTGCCTGCCTGAGTAGCATATTAAAAAAAAATCAAATGGTTTCTAATTTTGGGCGACGATGTGACGTCACATCGGCTTCTTTTCGGCATGCAAAATTTACACACTGAAACATCAGCTGTGACGTCGCGTGTTGAAAAGAAGTTGCAACCTTCAGATATTCATGCATGTTAATGGGTTGCGCCCACATATTCTTATGCATTGGCTCGACAATATGTGCATTATTTTGGCGCGTCGAGGCATAAATACCCTTATATATGCAATATTTTTACAAAACATATGTTAAATTATAGTTACTATTGTAGTTCAACAAATATGAAGTACAGTTTTTCCTTCATATTGATTTAACATTTTATTTAGAAGCTTTAGGATCAGTACTTGCAGCACTAAGGAAAAGTTAAAATATCCTACTTAGGAAAAGGTGTGTTGGTGGCCCAAAAATTAAAAATTATAAAAATCGGCCGGCTTGCTGCAAGTAGACATCAAGACCAAGAACATTCGAAATTTCTTCTCTTTATTTTATTACTCAATGGGTGAATGGCTGAAGTACATGATTCACACGCTAGAAAACAGCTGGAGCATTTTTTAGACTAAACAGCATTTTCACAAAATCATACTGACCACTTGGAGTAACAAAGGAATCATCTATTCGAGCCAATGGGTAGCCAAATCTTTCTGTAATTTTGTTTAGTTGCCTGTAATCAATGCATAGTCTTTTTTCTTCACTCTTCTTTTTTACGATAACTATTGGCGATGAGTATGGTGATCATGTTTCCCACCTCATTGCGTCCGTGATAAGATATTCTACGAGGTGCAGAATATATAGGGACATCGTATTTTCAGTTTATCTTCATTTTGTAATCATGATCGATTGGGGTTATGTGCATTGGGTTATCAACATTGCAATAACAGAATAATTTCGATAGAATTCTTGAACTTATCTTTACTGAACATTGAATCGATCGAACACTCCTTTTTGTCAAAAAAGTCAGTTCTAAAAACAAGTCAAATGGCTCTAGTTGGGAGTGCCCGACTAGGAGAAACCCTGAACACAGCGGCGAGCTGTTGCTACATTCATTTAATTAAAGCCCTCTGCATTCATACATAGGACACAGCCACAGCCGCACTTAGTAAAATAAAATACAATAAATAATACAAATATTTGCAGCCGATATTAATATTTGCAGACATATTTTAGTATGCCGTAGTTGTGAAATTTCTTTGAAAATTTTCACAAAATAGGAACTATATCTTTCAAATATTGGTTGCAGTTGAAGGCTTTGCGAAGGCTTTTTGAGAGTTTTTCCCCATTTTGTTGGTCCAGAATATTTCAAACCGCTGATGTCCCAGCATTAAGTTGCACTTGGACCAATAAGTGTGATAAATTTTAAAAATAATTAAAAAACAAAATTTAAATGAACAGTACGAAAACTTCGTTGGCACAGCGAGATTCGAATACGCGTCTGGTGGCCCGCCAGGCAACACCTCTACCACCGAGCTACAGCATCATTCTAATTGCCTCTGTCAAAATCTGAGCTTAGCAACACACACGCACAAAGAATCGCTTTGGAATTCGAAAAAGAGCACAAGCATATGAATGTGCATAACATAGGTATGTGCGTACACGCATGCAGAAAACGTCTTGGCGCTTGCCACCAATAGCCAATATACAACAAAATTTTCTTTAAAAACTTCTGTGTTTCCTAACCGATTTTGATAAAATTTGATTTAATGCATTCTAATTGTACTATAGCACATGTATATGTTGACGAGCAGCCTATTAAATTAAATTTTATGGCTCTGGCTCTTGTAGTTTCTGAGATATGCTCAAGCAGCTGCGATGGAACCACGCACATATTAAATCTGATGACTCTAGCTCTAATAGCTTCTGAGATGTGCTCGAAAAACCGGATCAAAAAAACTGTTATATATCTATAATAAGAAAACGCAGCGTGTTATCGATAATTTTAAATAGCCTTAATCTGCCTACGGTATACACGAACTTAAAAAACTAAACTTTAATCCCTAGCTCTTATTGCGGCACTTGCTGTCAATTGGATTATCAAATTTGTCAAATTTTACCACACGTTTTCTTTAGTAACTTCAGTGTTTCTTAACCGATTTTGATGAATCTTAATGCAATAGATTATTCTAGTGCTATAGTATATATAATGCTTCATTCCAACCAAATTTTGTGTATCTAGGTCTCATAATCGACAAAATAAGCTTAAATTAGAGGTTGTTGTAAATTTGTATCGATTTTAGGAAAATAGTGTGGGTTATCGATCATTTGAAATTACTTTAATGGCGCGTGCCATGGACGAGTCCATTGCCGAAAAGTTGAAGTCTCTAGCTCTTATAGTTTACGAGATCGACGCGTTCATACAGACGGACGGACGGACAGACGGACAGACAGACAGACAGACGGACATGGTTAGATCGACTCGGCTGTTGATCCTGATCAATAATATATATACTTTATGGGGTTGGAGATGCCTCCTTTATATCATCATTATCCTTTTTACTTTTATCATTATATCCTTTTTACCCATTTTCAGTGGGTTCAGGGTATAATTAATGCTCGCGCTTCACGCTCGTTTGAAATATTTGCAGACAACTTTTAGTATACCGTAAATGTGAAATTTTTCGCAAATTTTCACTAAATAGGAAACTATATCTTTCATATGTCGGTTGCAATTGATCTGCGAAAGCTTTTCGAGAGTGTGCATGCCAAGTACCAATTTTTTTCCATTTTTTTGCTCCAGAATATTTTAAATCGCCGAAGTCCCAGCATTAAGATGCACTTGAACCAATAAATTTTGTTAAGTTTAAAAAAAAACATGTAAGAACCTTGCAGTCGGGAGTAACCGACAGCGGAATATTCGTTCACAGTGTAATAATAACGAAAACATGTAACATGGCATTATGGGTACACAAAAAAAATTAATAAACGAGTTTAAAAAACAAAAAAGGAAGACCGCAGAATTAATACGCAGACACCGCGTTACACGTCAACGCTACAGTATTTAATCAGAATTATATGAAAAATTCGAGCAGAAAGCAAAAAGAAAATAATTTTAAGAAATTGTTATGAACTGGAAAAAGTTTGAATTATTAGAAGAATCAAGACCAGCCTTTGCATCAAGAGCGCGAATTGAACCCGAGCACCATCGATCAGTTGTTTTTGGTGTGACGAAATTCAATATAAATGCTAAATTAGTTGTTTTTATCTAAAATTTTTAGGTAATCATTTGTTTGATAAAAATGAAAAGAGTTAAATTTTATTCCTATAATCATTTGTCATACTACTCTGTGCAAGAGTGTTTAAAGATATAATAGAATAATTAATTAAAATAATAATAATTTTAGCTGCGTTTTATACTACAAGTTGTGGCAAATTCTAAGAATACGAAAAAGTCTAAATTATCTAAGCGCCTTCTACCGACCAATGGTCAGTGACCACATAATTTCCCATGTGACAAACTAATTCAACAGTTGTCCAACACTATTCTAATGAAACCAAAAATAAGTGCAATAGATGGCGTTTAATATGTTGCACTGGCTTAATTAATGTTGGGCACATATCGAGTTTTGGACATTGTAAGCGCGGTAGTAGGCGTGAACGAGTATAAAAATATAAAAAATAAATTGAAATACGCAAATAAATTCGAACTAACGCCCAGGCAACATACCTACCACCGAGCTACATCAGCATTCTTATTGTCCCTGTCAAAATCTGAGCTAAGAATATGGCACACATGCAAAAACAATCGCTTTGGAATTCAAAAAAGAGCTCACGTATATGAATGTGCATATTCCTATGTATGTATGTATGTGTGTGTGTACACGCATTTCCTTTAATAACTTCTGTGTTTCTTAACCGATTTTGATGAATTTGTTTTAATGCATTTTTATTGTACTATATGTAAGAGGATGATTAAGACTCAGGATATCGGTTTATTGTCGTTTTATTTAAAGTCTTCTCTTGCGTTCGTTCTTCGAGCAGTGCTTGCAACAGACTCCCTGCTTCTTCTTATGCTAATGCTTAACATAATTCTCTAGTGCTTAACATATCAGATCCGCTGTTAGAGTGACCGTATGTTTTAAACGCTATGCATGCACGCTTAGGCGCTTGTGACGTCACTATCCTACTACAACTCGGCCATCCTAACAGTAGTATCTCCTGATCACGATATTTTGTAATTAATTCCAATGATTTACAATATTTCTCTTATATCTATTTCTTACAAATAACAATGTTTTATACTTAATTTATAATATATTACCCAATTACGTTATGTGTCATTTAACTTTATTTTCCATCCATGGTCTTATATTTTGTATACTCCAAATACCTTGATATGGATTACGGGATACTTGGAAACCTTCTACATCTTTTAACAAAAATCTATCATTTCTTAATACTTTTGCTATTACATAAGGTCCTTTGTTCTTTGGAATTACTTTTCTAGGTGCACCCACCGTGCTGTCGAAATTCTTCACCATTACTTCTGTTTATTCTCTCAACCTGTCCGTTTGCCTGGGGCGAGCCAGTTGCATTTTTTATGCTTGATATTGCTTTCCGTTATAAATTTATCAAATTCATTTGAAATGAAACAAATTCCCGTATCTGAAATTATGCATCTCGGCTTACTATTCGCCCTGAAATAGTCTCTTAGTGACATAATAACTTCTTTTGTGTTCGTTGTTTTGGTCGTATAAAGCCGTACAAACTTTGTAAACCCATCTAGCACCACAAATAAGTGTTTTTTCAATCTCCCAGTGTCTACTGGTCCAAAATGATCTATATGAATTATTTCAAAAGGTTTGTTGCCTTTTGGAATATTATGTAACAATCCTTCTCCCTTTCCAGTTTTCGGTGAAAACGCTATGCATTTCAAACAGTTTTCAATATGTGTCAAGCATTTGTCTTTTACTTTTGGAAACCAATAACTTTTCCCAATTAAATTCATAATTTTATCCCTACCTAAATGTCCAATTTCATCGTGGTATTTGTACATTATATGGGCTTCCATTTCTTCTGGCACATAAAATAATATTCTATTATCATTCGATTTCCTGTACACTAGACCATTTCTCATTTCAAATAATTTTTGTTCAGAAGTTTCTAATATTTTCTTAAGTTACTGTATCCTTTGATCTTCTGCTTGGCATATTACTAAATTATCTTCAAAACTATTTGTTTCTACTATCAATACATTGGTGCATCTGCTAAGAGCATCTACGTGTTGCATCCGATTTTCCGATCTATGTATTAATTCAAAATCATAATTTTTAAGTTCTAATGCCTATCGAGCTATACGCGGGTTGAGTTAACGTTAACGTTAAAGTTAACGTTAACGAGTTGCAATCAGTGATAATTTTGAACATAAATAATTGCCAATGTTTCCAGTTCGAAACTATGATATTTTGATTCTGTCTCCGTCGTGCGTTTCGAGAAATAAAAAATTGGATGTAACTTCTTATCCTCTTTCTTTTGCATTAATACTGCACCAAAACCTAGCGCATTATCATCACAGTGAAGCTCGATGTCATCCTTATAATCATATATTGCTAAAATTGGTGCCTCCATCAATTTGTCCCTTAGCGTCAAAAAACAATATAGTTCTTTTTGTTCAAATTCAAACGGCTTATCTTTTTTTAACAGGTCGTATCACGGTTTGGCTATTGTCGAAAAATCTCTTATAAAACTGCGAAAATATGAACACAGACCCAGAAAACTCTGAACTGCCTGTGTCTTGTCTGGAACTGGAAAATTTTTTATAGCTTCTATTCCCTTTTCATCAGCTCTTATACCTTGACTTGTTATTAAAAAGTCTAAATATTTAATGCTTGATTGCATAAACTCACATTTGTCCATCCGTAATTCTAATTTGTTTTGTGCCAATCTAATAAATACTTCTCGCAGTGTTTCCAAATGTTCGGTAATGTTTGCCACCATAATATCGTCCATATACACAATTACTCTATTCTTTCCCTTATTAAATCTGCAAATATTCTATTAACGAATCTTTGAAATACTGCTGGTGCATTTTTCAACCCCATTGGCGTCTTTAAAAACTCATACTGTCCTAGAGGTGTCACAAAAGATGTGTATTTAATTGATTCCTTATCTACAAATACATGGAAATATCCATTTTTTAAATCCAATTTTGAAAAACACTTTTGTTTACTAATTTATCCAACAAATCATCTATCAGTGGGAGAGGATAATTATCTTTAATTAGCACTTCATTAAGTTTCCTATAGTCTATGCACAGTCTCATGTCCCCTGATTTTTTCTTAACTAAAACTATTGGCGATGCATATTCAGATTCGCTATGTTTTATTATTCCGATTTTTAAATATTCATCCAATAATTGTTGTAGTTTGTCCTTTTATACATAAGAAAGTCGTCTGGGAGCACAACTAATCGGTTTTGACGTTTCCAGGCTAAGCTTTATTTCACATTTAATACTCGGCACGTCTGGGCTTTTTGCATTTATATAACTATTTTCAATTATTCTTTCAAATCTGCATCTTGTTTCATAGTTCACGCTTTCGCCACAATTGTATTCAACCATCAAGTTTTCAGAATAATTTATATTAAACAAATCCTTGTCAAAACTTTCATTGTTTACATAATTCCGTCCTTCTTTCATTTCATTTAATTTGTTCTTATCATATTTATTACTAACTGTTTTATTGCTAACTGTTTCATTACTAATTGTTTCATTACGAACTGTTTCATTTAGGTGTCCACTAACTATTTGACTAACTGTTTCGCTGCTAACTGTTTCATTACTAATTGTTTCATTACTAACTGTTTCATTTAGGTGTCCACTAACTATTTGACTAACTGTTTCGTTGCTAACTGTTTCATTACTAATTGTTTTATTACTAACTGTTTCATTTAGGTGTCCACTAACTATTTGACTAACTGTTTCGTTGTTAACTGTTTCCTAACTAACTGTTTCACAATTGTTACAAATTTTAAATATCGGACAATGATCTTTATTGGCTTTTGTATAAATCTTTTTTACCGTAACCATTTTCAAAGTATTTATTTCTAAATTTAAATTACATGCATCCATGAAATCTCTGCCAAGAACAACATCATGGCACATAGACTCGTTTGTCACAACATTTAAATGAAAATAACACTTTATTGATCCTTTCATAACGTAACATAAAAATTTTTCCAAATATTTCAAGTTGGCTTTTATTTAATCAAAAATAATTTTCCCAAACTGGCTGCAAATTGATTTCGTTTGGCACTCTATATTTTTTAATAAATGATATTGGACTACCCGAGTCTACTGTACTGAAGTAGTATAAAGAAATATTTTAACATTATTGATATACTTATTTACGCCTGCACTCTTTCTCTCAGGACACTGTCCAAAGAAATGACCAAAAACGCCACACGCATAACGTGATCCCGGCTCTCGCTTCGGCTTACGGCAGTTCTTTGCTAAATGGCCTCTTGAATTACAGTTCACACGCCGAATTCCCTTGTCCGATGTTTTTACGGGGTGTGTTTCCTTCATTCCTTTGTTCAGGTAGACGGACTCCAGATACGTGCTTGATCCCGCAAGTTTTGTGCAGGGATGCCTTCAATTATGCACATCAACAATTCTTCCACATCCACATTGATCTCTTTAGCTAAATGCAACTTGTCTTCGAAATAAGTGGCAAACTTCTCACTGGCTTTCCATTACCGATTTTAAAATTTGCTCCTTGCATTTGCTTTAGACATCTCTGCACCAAACGCCAAAATAAGTTGCTCAAATAATTGGTCGACCGGTTCCAAAATTCGTGTCGTATTTACGTGCAACCAGAGCTGCGCTTTGCCTTTTAGTTTTGTACCAAAATACGCAAATATGCCGCATTCAAATTATACACCTGCGCAATGTTTTGCAACTGTATAATCCAATTTCGAGCGCACGACTCGCCGTCGTACTCCATGGTCACTTCTTTTGCCAATGCAAACGATGTACCAGATATTTCCAACAATTTGTTTACATTTTGACTTTGGCGCTGATCAACACTTCGCTCGTTTTCACAGTTGACTTCGTCAACACTGTCACTCTTAACATTGTTCATGTTAGCATTGGCAATTCGAATATTCTCGTCTTTATTAACATTGCTGCTGTTAACATGATCGCTCACGTCGTTGGTGTTTAGAAAATTGTCGGTTACGTTGTTCCCTCTTACGTTGTTGGCTGTTACGAAGTCACCGGTTACGTTGTTGCTGGTTACGAAGTCACCGGTTACGTGATCGCCGTTAGTGACAAAATTAATACGCCCAGCTCTTTGCGACTGTAATGCACGTTGGATGTCCAAATAAATTTGCAACAACTCCTTGCTCGCTTCGATTTCAGCTCTCAGCTGCTGTCGTATCGCCACCTCGGCTGGATCCATCACAGTCGATGCCTGAATGCGTACTTCTGCACCATCGCCTTGTGGCTCCTGTTGAGCATTGACAACTAGTAGTTGTGGTTCTGCGCCGACATTTGTATCGACTGACACTGTCTCAGTATGCAGTATGCAACTGTATTTCTTGTTGTTCACTGTCGATCTCAGCGTCACTGTCTCCTTCACTCGAAATGTGCTCGTGTTGTTGTTGTTGCATATTATGGTGAAATTCATCGCTTGACTGCTGCTTCGGCGGCTTGCCGTGACTCTCTGGCGCAACCGCATTTAAACGTGCTACCAGCTCAGCTTTACAGCCTACGGTCGATAGCCCAAGCACATCTAACCATTTTGTAAGCTGTATAACCGAAAACTGACTTGTTTCAATTGCGTTCATTATGAGTTAGAAGGAGAGATTCTGAGATTGTAAGAGGATGATTAAGACTCAGGATATTGGTTTATTGTCGTTTTATTCAAAGTCTTCTCTTGCGTTCGTTCTTCGAGCAGTGCTTGCAACAGACTCCCTGCTTCTTCTTATGCTAATGTTTAACATAATTCTCTAGTGCTTAACATATTAGATCCGCTCTTAGAGTGACCGTATGTTTTAAACGCTATGCATGCACGCTTAGGAGCTTGTGACGTCACTATCCTCTACATAGAGTACTATACTCGTATACTAAAGCAGCCAAATTTGGTGGCTCTGGCTCTTATAGTTTCTGAGATATGGCCTCCAATATGGAAAGTTAATTCTTAAATAACTTCTAAAGTAAGAATAGGATCGTTATGAAATTTTCAGGGCTTTGTACTTGATTTGCGATTTTTTGTTTTTTTTTTTTTTTATGGGTGGCGAATGGGGGAGGTATCCAAAATCCGAATTATTCATAATCTGCGTATCGTTCACGGAAACTTAAAATAACCGTGTCAAAAAATCGATAAATAGTGATTATAAGAAAACGGGTCAAGTTATCGATCATTTGAAATAAACTTGATCTGCGTATGGTGTATACGAACGTAAAAGTCAAAGTTCACCTCTCTAGCCCTTGTAGTCTCTGAAATTGACGCGATCATACAGACAAATGGACGGACGGACATGGCTAGATCGACTCGGCTGTTGATCCTGATCAAGAAAATATATACTTTATGTGGTCGGAGATGCCTCCTTTTGCCTGTTACATACATGTTCAGGGTATAAAAATAGGACCGCTATGAAATTTTCAGGACGGAACAAGAGCATTGAAATCTGCGTACAAACCAAAGTGCAAGGCTGTTGTACTTGATTTGCGATTTTTTTGATATTGGTAGATGGGCGAATAGGGGGACGTATCCAAAATCCAAAATTTTCATATTCTGCGTATTTCTTATGAGCATATATTAAACCAAATTTTATAGCTCTAGATTTTATAGTCAACGAGATATGCCATAAAACCAAGTATACAAATCGATTTTTATCGATAATAATAAAACGGAGTAAGATATTGAAAAAAAATTATAAATTTGTACTGCGTATGGATTAGGAGAATCTATGGTCGAAAAGTGTAAGGTCTAGCTTTTGTAGTTTCCGAGATCGCTGCGTTCATACAGACAGACAGACGGAGATGGTTAAATCGCCTCATCTCGTCATCCTCATCCTTCCTTTTGCCTGTTACATATATTTGCAGAAAACCATTATACACTTGTTAAACATTTTCAATGGATTCAGGGTATAAATACTTTAACAACTTATAAAAAAAAGAAAAAAGACAGAAGGTATTAAAGAAAATGTATTTGTGTACTGGCTAAAATACACGGTGGCAAGCGCCAAGCGTAGCTCTCCGCTAGGCTTAGGGTATCTAATAGTCGGGCACTCCGGACACACAATTCACATGTTTCATTTGTTATTACACTGTGAACGAGTATTCCGCTGTCGGTTACACCCGACTGAAACTTTCTCACTTGTTATTAATAGCATTGTTTTTTTCAATTAAAACAAATGAGAACGTTGCAGTCAGCTGCGCTAACTAGTTGATCAAGTTGTGACAAAATTCAACTCAAGTTACATATACGACGAGTACAAAATCAATCAACAATCAGCCGCACACAAATTCTAAGAATTTGAAATAGTGTAGCAGTCAGCCTTTGTAAGCATGCAAAACCAAACAAAACTTATTACCTTAAATATGCAATAGATGGTGCCAGCAAAGTTGCACTGGCATCATTGATGTTGTCGAGTTTTTGACATTGTGGGCGCGGTAGTGGGCGTAGCCATGGATGCGATCTTTAAAGGAGGTCATCAGCAATTTGTCGGTGTACATTTTATGCATATAGCTTTAAAAATCAGCAAGATATACAGATTTAATCGCATTGCCACGAACCTCGAAACCCTTAACACTTTATCTGACGCGGGTATACACGAGTATTCATTTCAAATTACTTCAGCTTCAATAGCGGCAAAAAAATTGGGAGCTATTTTGTGCCATAGGGCTCCCTATGGGGACAAGAGACGCTCTGCCTCTCTTATGAAGGAGAGGAATTTCTGATCTGTGCTGAAGTAACAAAACCTCTGTATAAATACTTCCTCCTACTCCAAATAATGGCTGGGCAATTAAATAAAATGTGATTTGTTGTATCGCCATCCTCTCTGCAGAGTCTACACTCTGAAACCGGCCCTAGCTAGCCTATCCGCAACTTCGTTGCCGGAAATTCCGGAATGCTCTGGGACCCAACAGAGTGTGACCCGGTTTCGATGTGAGAGTTGCTGGAGACAATTCCAGCAATCCGCAACCAGTCTGGAGGTAATCCTCCATGAGGAAAGAGCTTCAGGTTGCTCCTCTTATCCCCTTGTCAAGTATATATCTGGAGTAGGACTCAATGGCGTGGATCTCAGATTCACTGGGCCAGGTGCGCATTGCAATCGAGATTTTGGTGTTCGGTCCTGTGATCCCCGAACCAACCCCTTGAATAGTTTTGCATTAAGTGCCTTAGGCCAACGTTTTGTCTAAGTTCCAGTTAAGTCTCTTAGATAGCGAGATATTTGACCTCACTGGAGAGCTCGACGTGTGTTCCACCGATGTAGAGCTGTCAGACATCGATGTTGTACCGTTTCGTGAAGGGAACGATAATCGCCTTCTTTGGGTTGATATTGAGACCCATATCTGTGCACCATCTTAGAGCCGTGTTGAGTGCCGTTTGCATCATCATTTGGTCATCTGCATACCTTATGGTATCGATGCCTAGCTCCGATAGTTTCATCAGTAGTTCATCTATCACTAGGGACCAAAGACGAGGAGACAGAACTCGACTGTTGACACCCTTTGACCATTCGGATGCGGACAGTGGTAGCGTCCAGTGAAGATCGAATGTCTCTGTGCATAAGCATCCTTTTTATCCAAGTTATAGAGAAGGAGTCAACCCCGCTAGATGCTAACGCCCTGATTATTGACTGATAGTCAGTGTTGTTGAAGGCTCCTTTATCGTCTAGGAAGGAGCACAAAGCAGTTTCGTCCGCTCCGAATGTCTTTTCAAACTTACTGACTATCTGATATAGAGCGACCTCTGTCGATCTGCCTTTGATGTAGGCGAATTGTGAGTGGTGCAGGGGACTTGTATCTTGCAATCTGCACCGGATATTCAAGTCCAACAGGCGTTCTGTGGTCTTAAGCAGAAAGGATGTAAGGCTAATTGGTCTATACGACTAAGGTTGATCCAAGGGATGGTTCCTGTACCTCTTCTGGGCTGAGTTGCAGCAGGGCCGGGAAAATCTGGTCGCCCCCCGGGGCTTTGAAGGGAGTGAATGAGTTAATGGCCCACCTGACCTAGTCAGCGTCGAATATATAATACACGGGAGACTGTAACCTGTAACAATTTCACTGCTTCTGGAAGTGACACAGGTATCACGTTTGGCGCGTCTAATGCTCTTATTATAATCAGTGAGCGCGCATCTGTATGTGTCCCACGAGTCTCTATTTGACTTGGCCCTGTTGAAAAGCCGTCTGACCTCCTTCCTGTGATTTGGCAGGCCTTCGCTCCACCAGGGAACCTCAAGTTTCGCCTGATGGGCCACTATCATGGTAGTAGATTAAAAGCAAATCTTGGAGTTGTCTTGACACCAATTCTATCTCCCTCGTGGAGTTAAAGCTGGCAGGAAGTTGGCCAACTTTCGAAGCCACTAAGGCTTAGTACAAGTCCCAATTGGTTTTCTTTGGGTTAAAGGAATTGGAAAGGAGTTCCGCTTGGCGTGGAAGATAAAATCTGATGTGCTGGTGATCCAAAAGCGTGGCCTCATCGGTAACCCTGCCGGTACAAACTTTTTCTCGCCGATAAAGTGGCACACTCCAATTCTTTATCCAAGGAAATTGGTGGTCTTTCCGGATCCTTCTTGCCTCCTTCTGCCTGTTTCATACATTTGCACAAAACCGTTATAAACTTTTTACCCATTTTCAATGGGTTCAGGGTATAATTAAATTAGTACACCACATTTTTGATGCACTTGAAAAAAAAATGCTGTTTCGTAGCCTTTCTTGATGTAAAAAAGGCATTCGACAGAGTGTGACACCCAGGCCTTCTATACAATATCAAGAGAAACAGACTAAGCTCCTTTTATTTGCCGCTGAAGTCTTACCTGTACAACCGAACCTTGTACGTGTGCTGCTGTAATGCTGCCCATAATGCCATGGATGGCTCCCTAACTGCTACATATGCAGATGACACCGTATTTTTGGTCTCGGACGACAGCCATGTAGCAGCTTCTGGGAAGCTACAACAACACCTGTCCATCTTGGCGCCTTGGGTCTCTAAATGGAACATCGTCATAAACACACTGAAGTCCACTCACATCACAATTACAGTAAGACACCAAAGCTGCCCAGTCGCGAAGCTGCATGTCCAGTCACTCACCCCTGCCCGCTCAGTAAAGTATTTGGGGTTTATCCTGTATTGCGCATTTGCCTAGAAGGACCACCTACGCAACAAGTGTCTATATTAGCTGCATAATCCCAGGTCACGGCTCAGCTTCCGCAACAAGATGCTGATCTATAAAGCCATCCTAAGACCGATGAAATTCATTCATTCAACTATGAGGGTTCAATGTTAGGTAAACTATATCACCATAAAATAAACTATGTTCACCAATACCAAAAAATTCCAGGTGATCCAGTACAAGATCGTACGAACTGTAGTAGACGACCCCTTTTACGTACGAGATGACGGACTACACCGCGGCTTAAAGACCACTACGCTCAAGGAGACCTCCTCTTTATATAGTCGCCGCTACGAGCAACGAGCAATCTTCCCTTCCGCTTAACCTAGCCCCACCCTTACTACACTGTAAATTTGTCTGTTTTTAAACAAATTCGATGTCGGATGGTTGTAGATTTTAACGTTTTTCCTTATTTCTCTTAATTTCACAATGTCTCGTTTTGTCCCGCCATCTTAAGATTAAAAACTTAGAACTACCGTCTCTAGCGCTTGGGCGATTAACTATCGCTCACGGGCTTTGCCCGATTTACTATCGCATACAACACTAGAATTATCGAACTGGAAATACTAAATACTTGCACACACATGCTTGAATCCACGGCTTGAGTCTCGATGGCTCGAGAATGCCCCTGTAAGGTAACTGGGTGAGCGGACAGTCGTCAATGTCAGTAATCTCATAGCGGTCATTCGGTAACACTCAGTTTACTTTATAGGGCCCGCGGTATTTGGCCACGAACTTCTTGCCTACACCGGAAGTGGTATCTACGTTTCGGATAGCTACAAAGTCTCCTATTTTATATTCGGGTGGAGCTTTATGTTTAAGAGCATATTGAGTTTCATTTCGTTCTTGTGACTTTTGGATATTTGCACCAGCTTCCTGTCTAATAGAAGGCAGAGCACGAACTTGTCTAGAACTAAACTTCTCCTCAAGGTATTCTGTCAGGTCGTCCACGACGGGTCCTCTTTGATTACAACCGAACAGCAACATACAAGGGGTTTTGGCAGTGCTACACTGTACAGAGTTGTTAATAGCGAACTCTACTCGGTTAATCAGCTTGTGCCAATCTGACTGGTCTAATGGTTCGGATAGTTTACCTAACATTGGAGTCAAAACGCGATTGACTCGTTCGACTTGTCCATTAGCTTGCGGGGCAGCGGTTGCGACTTTGATATGTTCAATATTTCTGTCTTCAAGGAAACTAGCAAACTCAAAGGACGTGAAGCAAGTTCCCCGATCAGACACAACTCGTCGGGGACGATTGTAGCATTCAAAATATTTTTCTAACGAGGCATTCTTTTCTTTAGTACTAGTTGTCTTAGCGGGATACAATCTGACAAATTTAGTGAACGCATCAATAACTACTAGCAAATACTTCCTCTTTGAAATAATACTTGGAAATAGGCCCCTTGCCAAGTATGGTCTATACTATAGTAATGAAAGGTATCGGCGTTTTGGGTGTACGATGCAAGGTTCGGTTATGTATTGTTCTTGGGACGGAATGTAAGATACACGGCAAACAGTTCTGAATGTGCATATCGACTTTGGATCTTATCAGAGGAAACCAATATTTCTCCTTCAGGCTACTTACACACTTATCAGCAGCAAGGTGACCTAGCTTTTCATGGCATTTTCTTATTAATTCGTCCTGTAGGCGACTAGGGGCATACAAACATAATTCGTCATTCATATTTCTCCTATAAACGATGCCATCAATTAACTCAAAGCCGGTGACTATACCATTTTCCAACCTTTCACGTAATTTGCAGATGTCTGCGTCCCTTATCTGCTCCGTTTGTAGTAGGAAATCTACAGCATCGGGTGTAGCACCAATCACCCCTACCAAATTCTTCAGACATATATTCGGTTCAGTCTGGATATACGGAACATTTGAAGCTACGGCGTTTGCCAGCTCGTCGGATTTATGTAGCTCTTCATGCTCACACACAGGCTCAGGTTTTCGGTGATCATCTAACGGTGAACTTTTCTCTATGGAATAATGAGGGCTTTCGGAGTGAACTAGCTTAGAAACGGTGCACGGATCAACAATCTCTTCGGTAACCTCTCCCAATAATTCAGTTTGCTATTCAACGCATCCACGTGAGTCATACTCGAACCAGGTCGATGGGTTATTGAGAATTTATATCCTTCTAATTCTAACGACCAACGGGCTATACGGGGATTATTAGACTTTTCTTTAAGGTCTGCACTAGGGAACTGCAATCGGTTAATATCAAAATGGGGCGATGCTCAAGGTACACACGGAATCGGCGCAGTGCATAAATTATCGCCAATGTCTCAAGCTCGAAGCTGTGATATCGCGACTCAGCAGCTGTTGCTTTTCGAGAGTAAAAGAATACAGGGTGCATCTTACTGTCACTTTGCCGCTGCATCAGCATAGCACCAAAGCCATGCGAACTTGCGTCAGTATGCAATTCGGTTACAAAAAGGGGATTAAAAATGGATAACACGGGAGTAGCAGACAAGGCAGCTCTCAATGCCAAAAATGAATATTTCTCTGGTTGAGACATGGGAAATGAGCCGCCTTTTTTTAATAAATCTATTAAGGGCTTTGCTATACGAGAAAAGTTTGGTACAAATTTTCGAAAATACGAAAATAGTCCCAAACAAGAATGTAGAGCTTTACTACTGAGCGGTTCGGGATAGTCCTGTATTGCCTTAAGGTGTATATCGTTCGGTAGAATACCTTCATCATATCCCAAATAATCGATACGCTTACGGAGAAATTTGCTTTTTTTAAAGTTAATCTCAAGGTTATATTCGACAAAACGGTCCAACAACATTGCTAAAATCTGACAGTGTTCATCGCCGGTACGCGTGGCTAAAATGATATCGTCCATATATACCATAATTTGTCGACGTCTGACCATGTCTTGCAATACGCTGGAAATGAACCTTTGAAACACGGCAGGTCCATTTTTGAGACCAAACGGCATCCTTAGGTATTCAAACTGACCATCAGGAGTCACAAATGCGGTATATTTAACCGAATCCTTTTCTACTCCTACATGGTGAAACCCACTTCTTAAATCAATTGTAGAGAATATGGTCTTTCCTTCTAGATATTCTAATCAGTCCTCAATAAGTGGCAGCAGAAAATTATCTCTAACGGTTTTCTTGTTTAATCCACGGTAATCAACACACATTCTGACTTTACCATCTTTCTTTTTAACAAGAACAACAGCTGACGCGTATGAAGAATTGCTATGCTGAATCACTCCACTTGCTAACAGCTCATTCACGGTATCTGTTACTATTCCTCTTTCATGTACGACAGTCTCCTATAAAAAGGAGTTGTATCAGTCAAGTGTATACTCATCTGACACTTTGGTGGTCCATGACCCGGAGAAAATTTGCTAACATAATGACCATTTACAACTTCCCTGCACATTTGCATTATGTCAATTCCGAATTCACAGCCTACGTCTACAGTTTCATCTAACAATACGGAACAAACGGACTTCATCTCGCTAAGCCAACCTCGAAACGACTCGGCCTCTGATTCATTCATGTTTACAGAGGCGTTATCACAATTATTAGCTAACTCTTTTGAATTAATGTAATCGTACATATTATTATAGTTTTGAATTAGAGCAAACAGGGGTGCACCAACTGATTTATAAATTAAGGCAATTGTGTTATTAACTGAAATTGTATATTGTTCACTTTCTTTTGAACCACTACACTAAGTTTTAATAATTTGAGAACATCTCTTCCGAGGAGCAGCGGCGTAGGCAGTATTAAATCCGGAATAACAAAAACTTAAATTTCATAATATTCTTTTTTAAACAAAACAAAAAACTTCACTTTTCCATAAATCAATATGGAATTGCCACTGAGTCCGCGGAATCGACTATTCTCCAGTCTGCCATTCAATGTCGATTGTGGAAATAGAGATTTACTTGCGAAGCTTACTGGGCTTCCGGTGTCTAATAAGGCAGAAACATTATTAACATTGATGCATCCCTCTTCACTAGGTATTCTTAAACTTACTAAATGGACAAACGATTTATCATCAATAAGCCCTGCATCCTCCTTAGTACCCATGGCGGCAGTTTGGCTGCGCTTTGGGCACTGCCGATATTGGTGTCCTGTTTGAAAACAGTTAAAGCAGCCTCCTTCCGGTCTCTTGGCACGCCAAAACTCCGTGCTGATATGCCCCATCTGGTGGCAATTGTAGCATCGCATCTCACGACTTCCATTGGCAGTGGCATCATTGGGTCCGCGAGTAACGACAGATACACGAGGAGTGTACTCTTTCTTCTGTACGGTTGGCACGTTCTGGTAGCGCATCATTCTCTGACGCAAATCGTCCAACGAAGTGGAATAATATAACGGAGCGGCGTATCCGGTATGATCCCCAATGCCATCAACTATATATTTGACAACGTCCGCCTCCTCGAACTTGCCCTGCTGGGAGATGTTCCGCATAGCGATGAAATACTGCAAAAGGGATTCACCCTTTTCCAACGGGCGGTTTTGTAGTCGGCGGACAACTTCGTGGTTGGACATTCCTAATCCAAAAACTGTAACCAGGGAATCACGCAGCTCACCCCTTGTAGTTGTCTTTTCATACAGCATATACTCCTTGGCAGATCCGCGTAACAGCCGATTGGCGAGCGACCAGCATTGGCTGTCGGTGAGTTTGTAAGCACTGGCCGCTTTTTCCAGCTTTCGGGTCCAAATGTGGACGGATATGTGGTCATCTCCAGAAAATCGACATCGCTTATATCAACACGACGGCAGTTCAGCAACACGCGCTTTCAACTCAGCAAGGTTTTTTCGAGCGGTGTACAAGTTGAGTTGGCTCATAATAGCTGTAAGTTCACCTGCTGCCGCCACTTCCACAAGTTCAGCTTCTGTGCCCGACGTGCTCGAACTTGCTCGATTCCATTCGTTTACTTGCATATCGGGTGAATTTGCGAGCACCGGCGAAAAAGTTGGTGACAAAGCGGACGCTCCTGTCTGAGCCCCTTCTACGGGCTGTTCCATAATTTGAGCCGAACTAGCAGCACCTGTACACTGGCCGCCAGGCATGGTAACAGCAACAGCATCTTCCTCTTCAGTTAATTGCGCAACATTTCCGGTCTCATCCATTACCGATTTTGCAATAGAACGCAGTTGATAAATTGACGCCTCAATGCCAACGGGAACTTTTCTCTCAGCCAACAGGCCCAGCAATTCGGATTTATTCAATTTGATTATATCGGCGTATTTCATCAAACGGTGATCTTTTTGGGCAAACCCCACACCTGATTTGTAAACTTGTCTGTTTTTAAACAAATTCGATGTCGGATGGTTGTAGATTTTAACGTTTTTCTTTATTTCTCTTAATTTCACAATGTCTCGTTTTGTCCCGCCATCTTAAGATTAAAAACTTAGAACTACCGTCTCTAGCGCTTGGGCGATTAACTATCGCTCACGGGCTTTGCCCGATTTATTATCGCATACAACACTAGAATTATCGAACTGGAAATACTAAATACTTAGCCGTTTACAACACGTACAAATTTTGAGAAATAATCATGTTATACTTAATGAAATTTAGATATTGACACATAGATAGACAGATTCTAAATAAAACTACTAGAAAAAAATATAATAATTAAAATAGTTAAAGTGTACTCAAGATAAATTATGATTTGCGTAGAAATTTTTCATTTGGGTGATGGCCTCAGCCACTTTCTCCATGACGTCAACTTCATTACCTCTATTTGAATACACTTATAGCCTGGTTTTACTAGGGCAGCGTCCACGTCAGCGTGCAAAAATGTATAGACGTACGTCCAAATCTCATGCAAATACTGTCAATGGATTAGCAGGAAAGGGAAGTAGTAGCTTTTAAAATGAACGCGAGTCTGCCAACTCCTTTTTATATAATATTTAATTTTTTTTCGTAGATGTTAACTTAATTTTGGTACTGTTTAATTAAATTAAACATTATTAAATAGTTTATACACTCGTTCATGAAGTGAATCTAGTTTATTGGGCTTGTGCAATGTCATGCTGTCCGTCCGTCTGTCATTCCGTCCATCCCTCTGTCCGGATGAACCCTACATTTCCACGCATTTGGAGCTAGAGATTTGGACTATACTATATACTATATCTACTATATATATAGACTTGGATGTATACTTGTAGTTTTCTGCTTCAGACAAAGTGTTTAGCTCCTTTTGCCACGCCCACAAGGAGGCTGGCAAATCGAAAACATGTCGATACACCTCAAATCGCAAATCGATAAAAGGTGAACATTTCCCACAATTTGTAAGCATGAGTCATCAATGTATGTAGAGGTAGGTATGTAGATTGCTGGTGACCTCCACCAAAAAATAAAAATGGAAATGCCTATATCTCCCATAGTTTTTGAGCTTGAGTCACCAAATTTGGAATATATATTACTGGAAAGCTCAAACATCTCAGAAAAAACTTTCGGGCCGCTCCACTGTAATCGCTAAAATCGATATAACTGAAAGCACAAATCGGTAACACGTATATGAGTCCCACAATTGTAAAGCTAAAGTCATTAATTTCGGTATTGTAAAGTTTATATTTCTATATTCACTTCTTTTTCTTAATTAATTTCGCAATGCAACCGACACGCTCAAGTTCAATCCAAAAAGTCTCCAAGAATCGAAGTTAGTTGTATCGATATTGTTATTCCATTCAATATCGATACAACCATTAACATTTTTATATCGATACATACATCGCTTATAATTATTTACAGTGTTGTTTCTTATATTAATTAAGTATTTATTTCGATCTCTACATTCGGCCGACCTGACAATAATAATCGACCTCGATTTATAATATTAAGTTTACGGTTCTTGTCCAAGGTTTAAGCCTGGCAGGCTCTAGGACACTACTGACCTGATATGGGCCACAATACTTTGGCGCAAACTTTTTGTTGATACATGGTGTTGTATCCACATTACGAATTGCAACATAATCACCTACACTATACTTCAAGGGAGCTCTATGTTTTTTTCGGTACATATCCTCATTTCTTAACTGCGACTGAACAATGTTTTCACCTGCCTTCTTTTTCATAGAACTCAAATCTCGTTGCTCTAAGTCATTGCTCCAAATACTCAGCGAGCTCATCCACAATGGGGCCTTTTTGATCAACTCCAAAAATAAGCATACTAGGGGTTTTCTGTGTACTGCTATGGACTGCATTATTCACTGCGTATTCTACTCTATACATTATCTTATGCCAATCTGACTGAAGTAGCGGTTCCGACAATTTTCCTAGCATGGGGTTTAATACACGGTTCACTCGCTCCACTTGACCATTAGCCTGTGGTGCACCTGTTGCTACTTTAATATGCTCAATGTCTCGTTCTGTTAAAAAGGCAAAACACGTGCTACGGTCTGCTACTATTCTTTTAGGGCGACTATAGAACTCGAAATATTTTGTCAGCGCGTCTCTAACCTCGCGTGTTCTTGTACTATTCACCGGGAAAAGCTTGACAAATTTATAAAATTATAAATGTCCCAATTTTTCATGTGCTAATCTAATTAACTGGTTTTCTATACAAAATGGAGCGTACAATCGCAAGTTATCCTTCTCATCTATCTTGTAGACAATACCGTCTACCAATTCGAAACCAAGAACATCAGCATTCTCCAATAATTCCCGCGTTCTCACTACATCTGGATCTCTCATCTGTTCCGTTTGTAATATTAAATCTATATCTTTCTTTGTCACACCTACAACACCAACAATAGGTAAAGATTGCAATAAATATTCTTCTAAGAACTCTAGATTTCCTCTATGTCTATCACCCACTTCTTGCATTATGACTTCCACTTTTCTCCCATCCCCAGGCCTCTTTACTATCGTCCATACGATTATTTGACTCAACTCCACAACACCTGTCCCTTTTATCTCTACCAGGAAACTTGATCTCTGCAAAATCTCTATGATTGTGATCTTTATCACTAACATCGTTTCCATGATAATTGTTATGCCCATCACTAGAGCTATCACTATAATCAACTCTACAACTTTCCACGCACATGTTTTCATGGTTATTACTATGATGTTCTCTACGGGTATCACTATGGTTTTCTCTACGGGTATCACTATGGTTTTCTCTACGGGTATCACTATGGTTTTCTCTACGCTCGTCACTACGATTATCTCTACGATGTTCTCTACGGGTATCACTATGGTGTTCTCTACGCTCGTCACTACGGTTATTACTACGTTTATCCTTACAGTCATCTCTATGGGTGCTACTATGCTCATCATTTACTAAGTCAGCTTGTCTACTCAATGCGTCTACGTGTGACATGTTACTACCAGGTCTATGTTCGATGCGATAGTCGTAATTCTCTAATTCCAGAGACCAACGAGCGATTTTCGGGTTAAAAGCTTTTCGACTAAGGGTTTGGACTAACGAATTGTAATCAGTAACTATTTTAAAGGCTCTATGTTCCAAATAGACCCTGAAACGGCGTAATGCATAAATAATAGCCAGAGTTTCCAGTTCGAAACTATGATATCTGGACTCAGCAGCTGTAGTCTTGCCAGAATAAAAAGCTACCGGATGCATCTTCCCGTCGTGCTGACGTTGCATGAGTATGGCGCCGAAGCCGTGTGCACTTGCATCAGTGTGTAGCTCTGTTTCCCTATTGGGGCTGAATATTGCCAATACCGGTGGGTTTGCCAATGCTGACGTTATGGGATATTCTTTTAAAACCTTTAAGTGTGAATCGTTTGGCGCTATGTCGTGTTTGTTGATTCTATAGCCTAACAAATCGCATTCCTTTTCTAAAATTATACTCTTCTTAAGGTTAATCTCTAAGTTATATTCACTTAATCGTTCCATCAGCTTCCCTAAAATATCTAGATGCTCTTCTACAGTTTTGGTGGCCACAACGATATCATCCATGTATGCAACAATTTAGCTCTAATAAGATCCCTGAATACCTCAAAAATAAATCTCTGAAAAATTGCAGGTTCGTTCCTAAGTCCAAATGGCATTCTTAAGTATTCGTACTGACCTTGAGGTGTCACGAAGGACGTGTACTGCACGGATTCCTTATTTATTTGGCTATTTGGTGAAATCCTTGTTTGAGGTCCATTACCGAAAAACATTGCTTGTTTTCTAAATACTCTAAGCAATCCTCAATAAGAGGTAGTGGGAAATTGTCACGAATATTAAGCTTATTAAGACCTCGATAATTAACACACATACGGATTTCTCCCGATTTCTTTTTTACTAGCACGATAGGAGATGCATACGCTTCACTAGGTTGTATTATTTTTGGTTTATTAATCTTCAACAATTTCCGCCACTCTCTTTCTCTCTCACAATAGGATAACCGTCTGGGTGTGCAATTAAAGGGGGTTGTATCACTTAGTATAATGGTCATCTGCTGCCTTGGTCTTGAGGTATTGTCACGTTTGTCACTCAAATACCTGGTTTTGCTTAACAAAACGTGTCCCAAATTTTCATTTGCTTCGATTTCAATATTTGTGCAAAAGTCAATAAAGTCGTTGCTTTGATCGCATGTTAGAACATCACCTTTACACATGGGCGGCAATAGATTGGTATCTGAAATGATTTGGTTATACGGTAGATTACTTATATTTATATTCTTAATAGTATTGGTGAACAAAGATTCAGTGTTATAATTCGTGCTTTTAATTTTATTTTGATAAACTAATTTAATATTCATTTTTCGCAAGGAATCACGGCCTAACAACACTAAGCCAGGTAATTGTTTGGGTCTTACAAAATAAAACAAAATTATATACGATTCTTTGACAAAATTAATTTGGCCTTCAAATCGGCCCTTAATGGGGATCCTGTTCCCTCGTAATCCATAATATTTTTCAAAATATGGTCTTAAAGCAACTGATTTTGGTACTAAAGATTCATCCAGAAAGCTTACTGGACTACCACTATCAATAAACGCACGAATATTGAATCTCTGCTCACCAGGCAAAACTCATATATCAATTAAAGGCGTTACGTACACTCCTCCAACTTTTCTCCAGCTAGATTTCCTACTTGCGGCACTGATTTGCACCCATTAGCGCTCTGCTGCGAGCACTGACGGTATTGATGCTCGGTACTCTCACTTTTAAAACAGGCTCCTTCAGGTCTTTTTGGCTTCTTACAGATACATCCGATGTCCTAACTGACGGTAGTTGAAGCACCTTATTTTTTCTGTTTGTTGACCAAGTGGAATCCTTAATCCTGGATTACCGGATTACCAGATACCGCCACCTAATGGGCGGGACACAACGGCTGCTGGTATCTGACGAAACTGTTCATATCTGAGGAGCTTCTCATGTAGCTCATCCAAGGAAATACAGTACTTCATAAATACAGCGAAACTTGTCTTGTCGAGCAGTCCATTGACAATAAATTCCTCCGTTATCTCCCTCCAATTTAATATTCCGGTATTGTGCATGTACATTTGGGCAGATCCGGCTAGTAAGCGTTTTGCATATACAAAGCGTTTCATTGGACACACTTTGTAAAGCTCCATAATCTCCTCGAAATCACGAATCCACAGGACCACGGGGCAGTCATCGTCACCGGAGAAAGGCTTCAACATCATTCACACTCAGGCAATCTTTTCTCTTCTTTTTTCTCCAATTGTTGCATTTCAGTCGCATAGGTTTTCGACATTTCGCATGATTGGCTGGCAATTTCGTCATTTGGCTCTCGCGATGTACATAATGGTTGTTCTGCCATTTTATTTTTCCCCGGAATTTTGTCAGAGACTGGCGCTACAATGTCGGCGTCGCTTTTTCCGCAACTTTGTAAAAAAAAAACCGATTAGTACAGATTTGTTTTTTTTTCTCGCAATATTGCATTGTCTGAACGAGCAAAGAAAGATTGGGGCTCCCCACACATGATATGTAAAGTTTATAAGTCTATATTCACTTATTTTTCTTTATTAATTTCGCAATGCAACCGATGCGCTCAAGTGCAATCCAAAAAGTGCCCAAGAATCGATGTTGGTTGTATCGATATTGTTATTCCATTCAATATCGATACAACCATTAACATTTGTATATCGATACATACATCGCTTATAATTATTTACAGTGTTGCTTCTTATATTAATTAAGTATTTATTTCGATCTCTACAGTATATAGATTAATGGTGACTTCCCCGAAAAATGGAGACCTTGATATCCCGGCCAAGCTGACTAGAACGCCCCCCAGCTACCCCACCCCCACGAATCGCGAACGCTTATATCTTCCACAGTTTTTGAGCTAGAGTTCCCAAATTTGGATGGTAGATTACTGGTCACCACCTTTAAAACAATGTTTAGCCACGCCCACTGCCGCCCCCGCAAATTGCGAAAATCTATATCTCCCGCAGTTTGAAAACTTGAGTCCCTAAATTTTTAAGGTAGATTAATGGTCACCCCCATTGAAGATCCCAAAAGAAATTTCGCCCACACCCACTGGGGGCGTAGCATTTCGATAAAATTAATGTTTCTCCCTCAGTTTTAAAGCTGGAGACATACATCTTTTTCATGCAGATTACTAATGACCTCCTTCAAAGATAGTAACCTTTCCTACAAACTACAAAAATCTACATTTTTCCAAAATAACAATAACATTTAAAATCGTGAATGAGTTTTGCGCAGGCGGTTACGCCCGACTGCAAATTCTTACTGATCTTGCAGTTCAGTCGAAATATTGAGGGTCTTAGGGGAGTGCTTTAGAACATATACATTTATAAAGCGGAAAATAAATTGGTCATGGAGAAAGTGGCTGAGAAAATGAAATCAGCAACCACCCAAATGAAACATATTTACGCAAAGGTCTTAAGAGCTATTGAAAATAAATAATAATAGAAATGAAAAATTTCTAAGCAAAGCTAATAAGAGCTATTGAAAATAATCAATAATAGAAGTAACAATTTGCCTTGAGTAAATAAAAATGTTTTTTTTTTTTCAATGCCAATGTCAAGACGAATAGCTTGATTTGATTCTCTGGCTGCTCTTTTAAATGGATATCATCACTTTCCTACTTTTAATCAATAAGTATAAATTTTCAATTAATATAACTTCTCAGCCAACGTAGCAAATGCGGAATATGAAAACACCAGCCAACTGGTGTTTGACAGATTGTGGTTGCTACCGAGCATCAGGATCCCAATTTAGGCCATGAAAGGTAAATGGTAAAAAATTCTTTTGTACCGACTCAATTCGGTTCTGATGTACTGCGTATTGTGGGGACCATACGCATGTCCCAAACTCGACAATGGGATGGACAAGAGATATGAAAAGTGTCTTTATCGTAAGGGTCATCAAACTCCTTGGACCATCCCTTGATGAATTCAAGAATAGTCATAGCTTTATTGACTATGGTCGTAACATGAGAGTCAAATTTAATATTGTGATAAAAAACGACGCCGAAATCATTAATAACTTTATCGGTATTATTTACAAGTTCAAGCAGTATGCTACATAGCTGTTACGGAAATATTTGAGGAGAGCTTCGATAAAAAGTCATTACCTTGCACTTAGTGCAATTAAGATTCAATGTTATCTTGCCACCAAGATTTAAAGGCGCCAAGATCGGCTCGTAAGAGATTACTCGAAGCCATATTCTTATATGTAATGCACAATTTCACACAATTGGCATACATTAGAACATGGGTGTGTGAAAGTACCGAGGGAAGGTCATTGACGAACAGAGTAAAGAGAAGCGGACCAAGATGACTACCCGGGGAACCCCAGATATCCCTCTGATTCAGTTAGAATATGCATTTCTAAAAAGAACCCGTTGGGATGTATTTCTCAGATACTCTGAAATGCAGTTAATAAGATTTTCTGGGAAACCGAGTAGGCATTTGTGGAGTAGCAAGGAGTGGTTTACTGAGTCAAAAGCCTTGCTGAAATTAGTATAAATAACATCAGTCTGCATTTTGTTTTTGTAGCCATCAATTACCAGAGAAGAGAACTCTATAAGGTTAGTGGTTACAGATCTACGTTTCATAAGCCCACGCTGGGAAGGTGGAATAATAGAGTTAAATAAATGTTGCAGTTGAGATGTTATAATTCTCTCAAAAGCTTTTGGAATTGTAGACAATTTGGAGATACCTGTATAATTTTCGACAACAGTTTTTTTGCCTTTCTTATGGAGAGGATTGATAAAAGATTCATTTCAAATGGTTGGGAAAGATTAGGTGTCAACAGACAACTCAAAAAGTTTTATGTATCCTATATACATACAAACAGTTGGTATAGCAACGAAGGTAGGCGGCAATTTGTATATATAATTAGATATTGTAATTTCGAAAACGAATCAATTTGGTGGGACCTCTACTACGAGGCCGTACTATTAAGATTGTTTGACGAGAGTTTTATATCACAAAAAAAAATAAAATAAAAACAAGTCGATCAGCTGTTTTATTTAATGCTCGTGTTAATTTAGCCACGTACATGTTACCGACAACGGACATTTGCTAATGGAACCGCAAAATGTAAAATATGTAAATGTAAGACATTTTAGACATAGTGGAATCTTACAACAAGGACAGCATTAACCCAATGGTTTTCCAACAACTATTTATCTCCATGTTACATATCACAGGCACTACCAACAATAAGTAATAACGTTCGATTTTATCGAATGGCCACTCGCCAGTGCTGCGTTTAATTTTCTTAATGATCTTTAAAAGCTCTGAAAAGGTGGAAGATAGAGGCTTTTGAATTTGTGAGGCGGGGTCTTTTCACTTCGTGAACGAGTATAAAACTTAATTTGCCGACACATGCATTTTTATTAATGTACCAAAGTAATAATATGACAAATTTAATTGGCATATAACTAAGGCAAAATGAAAATGTTCACACACAGAAACGAACGATCGATTGTTACAATACATCTTTCCTTTATTGCATTTTTATATACCCATTGTAAATGCATAAGCAAGAGTATAATAGTGCTGTGGAAAGGTATGTAACAGGAAGATATTATATTCCTTATCAGGATGACTAGCTGCATGAACGAAGTGATATCGAAAACTATAAGACCTAAAGACTTGAAATAAGAAATGTATATTTTGTATGCTAATACAGAACAAGTTTTTTTTTGTTTCTCGCCACACCTTTTATCAATAAATATCTATTTTCCGACATGTTTTTATACCATAAACCCATTGAAAATGCGCTACAAGGGTATAATGGTTTTGTGTAAAATATAAGAAGCTCGCAGAAGGAGGCATCTCCGACCCCATAAAGTATATATATTATCCGTCTGTTTGTCCCTCCATCCATCTGTATAAACGCGCCGATCTCAGCGACTTCAAGAGCTAGAGAGCAGCTGAGAGTAAAGCCGCAACAAGCGGCTCTCGACAACCAGTGCCCTTAGGAAAATTATTTCTTGAATAATTTCTAAACTCAAAGTATGATCGTTAGAAATGTGCACGACTTAACGAGAGCATCATGAAATCTATGTGCAAAGCAAAGGGCAAGTCTGTCTTACTTGAATTACGTTTTTATACTCGTTCACGAAGTGAGACTAGTGTATTGGGTTTGTGCAATGTCCGTCATGCTGTCCGTCCGTCCGTCCGCCTGTCCGTATTAACGAAATTTTTTTCCCGCTATTGAAGCTAGAGATATGGAATTTTTAATATATACTCGTGTATACCCGCGTCAGATAAAGTGTTACGGGTTACTGGGGGTAATTCGATTAAATCTATATATCTCCCTCACTTTTAAAGCTAGGTGCATAAAATGTATACGACAGATTGCTGATGACCTCCTCTAAAGATCGCTTTCAAATTTTTTGGCTACGCTCACTACTGCGCCCACAATGTCCAAAACTCGATATGTGCACAGCATCAATGATGCCAGTGCAACGTTGCTGGAGTCATCTATTGCATATTTTCGATAATTATTTTTGTTTGGTTTTTCGTATTCTTGCAATTCCTATGCGACTGTTTGCTGGTTGACTTTGCACTTGTCGTATATGTAACTGGAGTTGAGTTTTGTTACCACTTGATCAACTATTAGTGTGGTGGTGCAGTATAAAATGTAGTTAAAATTATTATTTTAAATTATTATATAAATATATATATAATACTCAAAATCATTAACATTAACACAATTTGAACTGTTATCCTAGGTTAGTTTTTGTCTTGCGTTATTCTAACATAGTGTTAATCATATGCACCAACCGCAGCGGTCTTTGTGTACATACTTCGGCGCTAGCGCTATGGCGGCCGAAGCTAGAAACAGTTAGAACAGAAACAGCTACAGACCTTTGTTATAATAGATCAGTTTCAATTGGGTCTTTCAAAAAAATTTTTTTGCAGTTTATTTCGGTTTGAGGCTGCGGCCAATCCCCAGATTTGCATAGCGGCCACAGCGGCCAGATAGGGGCCACACAATGAAGATAGATTGTCCGCTTGCAGACTAGTGAGAGTTTGCTGCGATGGTTGACCAACCAATTTAGTTTCGCGATTCTGTTGCGGCAGCGTTGAACAGTTCCTTTGATGTGGCTTGTGGGGTTCAAGGTGACTCCCAGGTAACGCGTCTCTGTCTCCTGCTTAATAGTCGTTCCGTTAATCATCAGAGCTGCAGTTTTAATGGAGAGCTGTCGGTGGATCAGGGTAAAGCAAGGCGCAGGCAGTACATGCTTTATTTTTGCGAGCAGGCCCATGTGCCATATATTGTCGAATGCTTGTCTGACGTCGATGAGCACAGCCCCGCAGTACTCTTTTTTCAAAAGATTCCAAGATATGATTCACTACCCTGTGAAGCTGCTATGTCGTTCCATGCTCAGAACGGAAAGTAAATTGGTAGTCAGGGATGAGACGGCGGGATTTGGTAATGTGCATGAGTCTGGCTGTCTCGTTTGCCATGTCTCGACCTACAGAATTTATACAAGGAGCTAATTTCTAAAAAAACAAATGTTTGACTGCGCTAAAATAACTACACACACAGTTGAATCTTTCGTTGTTGTGCTTATAAGCATTGAGTGCGAAGTCCTTGGTGGAATTTGACTATCGCATTCATTAATCTCCCTACCTAGATCTTCTGTAAATATGTTAGTGAAGATCCCCTTAAACATTTTCTTCTACGTCTTTATGCTACCCTGTCTCCAGGAAAAATAAAAAAAAACTTAACAAAACATTTTCGAAAATTTCAACATTTAAACTTTTACTTGTGCTAATATCTGCATTAATTCCATATTGTGGTTGCAACTTATTATTTATATATGATGTCTACGGTAATTTTAATTTATCTCTAAGCATCTGGTTTTATATTATTTTTTATAATTGTTTTTATTTATAATTTCTATTTTAACGTAAGCCTTATATCTTAAGCAGCGATAACCGAACTGACAACGGTACCTGGGTAAAAAGAATTAATTCGGCTTTACGTTGTAATACATATGTGGCAAGAAAGAAAATAGGTTTAAAACAAAACACCTTACGTACATATTTCCTCGATGAAAGGCCTTCCAGAGTGAGGTTTTTGTTTTGTTAAATTGTTGTTGCGGTTGTGGATTTTATTTCTGTGGCACACACTTGGGATTTAATTCGTATCTTTTTAATATAAGTTATGCTCTTTAAATGGAAATGTTTATTATGATTTTAGTTTCTTTTTTTTTTCTTTAGTTATAGCATATAAATTATAAGAATTTGATAATCAAATCAAATATATAAAAAAAATACATAATATTAATCATTTATTTTTTTTTTGACTTTGCCCAATATTTTAGCACTTGTGAATAAATTTGTTCCGATTTTATGGAATATTTTGTCTTCTGCCTTTCAAATATATGTTGCCTATTATATATATTATTTTTTCCTAAAAGTTGTTATATTTTACATATAGATTTGAATTTTACAATCATATATAAAATTCAAATGACGAGACTAACGGCCATTACATATATAATACTTAAAGTCATTAACATTAACATAATTTGAACTGTTAACATAGGTCAGTTTTTGTCTAACATAACACGAACATAACATAACATAAAAAACATTTATGTTAACATAATGTTAAGCATATGAACCAACTGCAGCGGTTTGTGTATGCACTTTTTGGTGCTAGCGCTATAGCGGCCGAAGTTAGAAACAGTCACCCAAGCCACAGACTTCTGTTATACTCGTTCAGGTGCAATTCGAATTAAATGGAATGGTTTTGTACAAATATATGTAACAGGCAGAAGAAGGCATCTCCGACCCCATAAAATGTATATATTTTTTGTCAGGAGTAATAGCTCATAGATCTAGCCATGTCCGTTAGTTTCTCAGTTCGTGTATACCAAGTTTATTTCAAATGATCGATAACTCTCTCCGTTTTCTTATTATCAGCATTTAGCGGTTTTCTGACCTTTTTAGCTAGAACTGGTTTAGTATGGCCCCACATATCAAAGTCAAATATCGCAGTTCAAGTACTACAGACTTGAGTTTTGGTTTCTACATAGATTTCAATGCTCTTGTTACATACTCAAAATATCAAAAAGATCATATTCTTAGCTTAGAAGTTATTATTATAGGGTCAGGCGCAGCCGTTGAGTAAAGTGCGCTGCTTGCCGCGTGCGTTGGTGTGTATGTGTATGTGTGATTTTGTGTATGAGTGTATGAATGAAAAAGTGTTTTTAATGTATGTGACGAAAGCTCGCCGCTTGGTTCAGGGTATCCCCTAGTCGTATCGTTCCGACTAGAGCACTCTTACTTTTTAATAAGTAGTAAGGGTATATTAAAGATTTTAATCTTTTATCTAGCCTTAAAACTGAGGAACTATTTTGCTACACAATCCTTCTGCCTACGAATATATACTTTACTCCATTTTCAATATGTTATCTAGTTATAATATCCTCTGCATGAGGAAATGTAATCTGACTAAACAGTTTTAATCTGTTTATTTGCAGCAACAAAAAGAGGCAGAGAAAACAATTGCTGCCATGTCGACCGTAACTTGTGCGCGATTTTGTACACCGCTTACAGGCGTCAGCAAAACTTTAGCATCGTCAAAGTTAATAGCAGGAAACGGAACCAACATGAACTCATCGTTAGCTGTGCAGCACATGAAAATGCCAGCAACAAACACTTCAGCAAACGACAATAATACAGAGACATCGTTCATATTTAAATTGGGCCCTGGCACTGCCAACAGTGACGTTAGCGTTGGTAGTTACAGTATAGCCTCTAGTGAATCATCAGATCCCTTAGGATCCGATTATAGTGAGGAAAGCGAAGAAGAAGAACATCAACAGCATGAACAGATAAAACAGACGCTATCCAAACACGTAAGCACCAGCTGTCGCAGCAGCAGCAGCTCAACATCAACGTCTGTGAACAATGATGAATTGGACGTTAAAAGGAATGGGGAGGATGATGGTCACGAGCCAGATGATGTTAGCAATAGCGACGTTTTGGATAAGAGTGACCAGGACGATGGCAATGATACGGACGATGAAGATACCGACGATGAATCCGAGGAGAGCAGCAGCGTTCAAACGGCAAAGGGTGTGCGTAAATATAACATTGATAACTTTGAGATCATCAAAACTGTTGGTAAGTACCAAACTTAATATATACAAAGTTACTGGGTTGTTAGGAAAACTTTGTATCAATTTGAGCATGCATTTGTTATAATAATGCCTCCTCTCTTGCTTTTTGCAAGCTAGATTAAAAACCACACTTTACAACAAGTATATTGAAATATCTCTACAAGAGGTAACAATCTGATGATATATATATTCAAGCCCCAAATTTTCTGATTAAAAATTTTTTTTCAATTTCATACATGAACAATTTAAAATTATAAAACAAGTCAAAACGTTGCAGCAGGATCGAGCCGACAGCGCAATAGTAGTTCACAGTGTATTTATTATTGTTTGTGAGGAAGTATCATAATAGAGATTTTAGAGGCGACCGAAGGGCGGTCTTTTGTGTCATTGGGCTTCCTATGAAGACAAGAGACGCTCTACGTGCCTTATGAAGGAGAGCAGGTCCCTTGTCAAGGAATTTCTGATCTGTGCTGGAGTAACAAATTCTCTGCATGGAGAAATCTATCCCCCTACTCTAAATAGTGGCTGGGCAATGACATAAAATTGGTTGTCTCATCATCCTCTTTGCAGAGTCTACACTATGTGTCATAGAAAACCTACATCGCACCTAAAAGCGATAAAAATCAAACACAACCTCAAATTTTGTAAGCTTATTTCACGTATTTTGAGAGCAAGAGACACCAGATTTTGTTGACATGAATATTATAATATAAGAGAGCTAAGAGAGCCTTTTACAAAAAGTTTCAACAAGATCGATTAAGAAACACAGAAGAAGAAGAAATTCGTGTATATCATACGAAGATCCAGCTCAAATTATCGATAACCCGTCCAGTTTTCGTAATATCGATATTTAACGTTTTTTTTATCCTGTGTTTTGAGCATATTTCAGAAACTTTAAGGGCTTAAGTCACCAAATTTGTTTTAATATGTTCTTGTAAAGCATACGCTGTATTTTGAACACCACCCCAACCTCTCTCGAAATATGAAAAAAATCACAGTACAACTCAAGTAGGACCGCCTTGTGTAACAACAGATCGCTTCTGGTTTCAGGGTATCACATAGTCGGGCTTTCCCGACTATATCACTCTTAATTGCTTATATTTGCAGAATTGATTTCACAATTGAACCCAGATATGAGCTGTCGTTACATTACACTACAACCCCCATGCATTCATACATACATACATAAAGAAAATCACACATAAACAGTCAAACACCCGCCGCAATCTGTGCACTTTACTTAGCTTTTAGAGTAATCTAGATCGAACCTAAATTAGATCTTAGAGTAAGATCTTTGTGAAATTTTCAGGTCTTGACAAGAGCATTCTATGTATTGATTTTTTTTATATTTGGGGGAGGTATCCAAAATCCATAAGGTATATATATTCTTGATCAGGATCAACAGCCAAGTCGATCCAGCCATATTCGTCTGCCTAACTGTCTGTCTATATTAAGGTCGGGCGCACTCAGATCAAGTTTAATGCAAATTATTGATAACTCATACCGCTTTCCTAAAATCGATAAAAATCTTCAACAACCTCAAATTCTCAAAGCTTATTTTTTCTATTGTGAGAGCTAGGAACACCAAAATTGGTTCACTAATGAGTATTTAAATATAAATATAAACTAAAAGGGTGTCTTGCAGAAAGTTTCATTAAGATCGGTTAGGACACACAGAAGTTATTGAAGAAAAAATATAAAATTAAATAAATTTCACAAGTCAAAGCACAGCATGCATGCATCCATACATCCATACATGTTTGCGATTGTGTAGTATAGAGTTAGTTAAATATTTCCAAGTGCAGCTCCTAAGTAAAGTGCGCATGATTTGTGTGATTTGATTGTGATTGTGATTTGTGATTGTGATTTTCTGTATGTAGCTATGAATGTTATATGTTTCTAACGACAGCTGGCAGCTGGGTTCAGTGTATCTCCTAGTCAGGTGTTCCCGATTAGAACATTCTTATTTGTTTCATTTTGGGGCGAGTAACGGGAGGCTGTTAAAAGTGAAATATTCTTGATATTTATATGCTATAAGCGAACAACTGTATAAAATTTGATAGCTAGCTCTTATAATATTCGAGGTGTGCTAAAAAAAATGTAGATAGACTGACGGACTAACTCAGCTAAATCGACTCAGCTTCTCATCCTGATCGTCCCCCTTATGCGGTCAGAGATGCTTGTTTCTTACTGTTACAACAATCTGCACTAAACCATTATACCCTGTCTTACCTATTTACAGTAGGCACCTTACCCTTTAACTATCTACATATATATAAAAACATATATTATAAAATATTTTTTGGCAACTTGCCCAAAATGCAGCACATCAAATTAGCTGCTAGCCACAGTGGTGGGTTCAGATTGGAATGCTTGTGTTGGCGCAGTTTCTGAAACACGAAATAATAATATAAAAATTATAAACATTTTTCTCGTTTTGTTGCTGTTGTTATTAATAATTAAGAACGTTGCAGGCTAGGCTGTCTGCCTAATACCCTTTTGAAAGTGTAATTACAGTTTAAATCAGCCAGAAACGGTCTTTGTATAACTCTAAATCCGACACTTTCAAAAGGTAACAAATGAGAACGTTGCACTGCTGCTTGTGTAACCGAAAGCGAAATACTCGTTTACTGTGTAATAACAACTAATACATGTACCTTAGCATTATGCATTATATAAAAATAAAAAACGAGCATAATTACCAAAAAAAAAAAATTTTACTACATATTTCTGGTCAGGAGCAATAGCCGAGTGGATCTTGCCATGTCCGTCTGTGTGACCGTCCGTCTATATGAATGTGCCGATTTCGGAATCCACAAAAGTTGAGATTTCAACTTTTCGATTATGTGGTGGACTCGTCATGGCACGCTTAGGTCAAGTTTGTTTCAAGTTATCGGTCAAAATCTATAACGTCAAATTTAAAAATTTTTTTTTTAAATTGTGAGAGCAGGGATACCAATTGGTTCAAATTAATATTAACATATACTATATGAAAGAATCTAGTGCAAAAAGTTTCATCAAGATCGGTTAAGAAATACAGAAGTTATTAGAGAAAACGTGTGGTAAAATTTAACGAATTTCTCAAGCCCATTAGCAGTAGCGTAACCAATGCCCGTGCAAGCAGGGCACGTGCAAGCAGTGCATAAATTTGTATGTAACGTCTTTTTCTTAGAACTTGTGCTGCTTGCTATTGTGTAGTATGGAGTTAGTTTAGAAGTTATTCAAAAATGAATTTCCAAGCGCAGCTACATAAGTGCGGTGCATGTGACACGATTTGTGTGTGCGATTTTCGGTATGTATTTATGAATACAAAGGGGCTTATTCTTGTAGGTTTGTAACGACAGCTAAGTTCAGGGTATCTCCTAGTCGGATGCTCCCGACTAGAGCACTCTTGCTTCATTTTGGGGCGAGTAACGGGCGGCTGTTAAAAGTGAAATATTATTGATCTGTGTATGCTCTTAGAGAAGAACTGTATTAAATTTGGTAGTTCTATCTCTTATAATATCCGAAGTATGCTAAAAAAAATACAGACAGACTGAGGTACGAACTCTGACTTTTGTATGGGATTCCCCTTTTTAAATATTCGTTATATACAGATTAATCAATAAAAAAGCGCATCTTAGGTATGCTCAATATTTTTGAAAGAATTATTTATCATTGGAGCTAACGCTTTCGTTGACAAATGTTTCATTGATTAGGAAAAAATCTTAAAATATTTCTTTAGAAATAAAAATTAAAAATTTTGATTGCTTAGCAAGAAAGATCTACTGATGTTGAATTTATTTAAATTTGTTTACTTCTCGTTGCTTCAATAAAGTTAAGGTGTCCACTGCATTCATTTTTAGTGAGTTGGTATTGTTGTTCTTTTCGGAAGTTTTGGAGCACATCCCTATTTTTACCATGTAAGTACTACAGTAGTGTACTTTTTTATGCAATTTTTTTTTGTGGGTTTCTGTGGAACGCATCTACCGCATCAAAAAAAATGTAGTGTACAGATATATAAACATACATTATAATAAATATTTTTTGGCAACTCGCCCAAAATTTAGCACATCAAATTAGCCGCTAGCCAACGACTTTTTCGAAGAATTGCCTAGAGTTAGGGTCTAGTGGGTTCACATTGGCATGCTGGTCTTGGCGCAGTTTCTCAAACACGAAATGTTAATATTAAAATAATAAACATTTTTCTCGTTCTGTTGCTGTTGTTATTAATCAATCAAAAACCACCCTAGACGAGGTAACAATTGAGGGGCGAAAACATATTCAAGCCCCAAAATGTCTTATATAAAATTTAGCGACGAAGGATTTTCAATTATTCAAAAAAGAGTTGGGGTTCGGCCCATCGCAAGAACTGATTTTTAGGTACACAGAAGCTAGAGCGTTTCGCGTAAAAAGTCGATCCTATATAACTTGGCTAATTAAAAACCAGAGCACATAGCTCCGACCCCTAATCTTAGCTGGACGCTAAGATGGAACTTGGAACAAGTATAAGAGAATGAAGAAGAGTATCGGTATTCACATTTTATATCAATAAGCATTTTATTTGAGAAGACGCCCTTCTCGATTTCTCAACTTGTATTTTTCACAATTTTTCACTAAAAATTTATAATTTATAATTTCGTCAACTCATTTTGATAAAATTTGTATTTAACTTCAACCTTTTGTAAACATACACAATCAGCCCTTCCATACAAAATCAAAACAAAGCGACAGAGTGGCCTATCCGCTATCAGTTATATAAAAAATATACCATAAATATTACAAAATATCGAGCAAAGAAGATTTTTAGCTATACTTTGGCATTTTTAATAAATAATTAACATTATATTAGTAAAACAATTTTCGGCCGACTAGGATATACCCTTTTATCTTACACAAGGCTGTAGTAGTTGAATTGTCCTGTAAACTTTTTCATATTTTCGATGAGTGGGGATGGTATTCAAAATCCGAAATATTACTTATCTGCGTATGCTTTACGAGAACATATTTAACCAAATTTGGTGGCTCAAGCATTAATAGTTTCTGCGGTTTGCTTAAAAAACGGGGTAAAAAATCGATAATTATCGATTAGTAGAAAATTAAAAAACAAAATTTTAACTATCTAGCTCTTATTCAGTGCTTGTTGTTAAAAGGTTTGTCAAATTATACCTTACATTTTCTTTAATAACTTCTGTGTTTCTTAACCGATCTTGTTGAAACTTTTTGCAACGTATTCATAAAGTGCAATGTTATATTAAAATATTCAATGTCAACCAAAGTTGGTGTCTCTATCTTTCATAATAAATTCATGTATTTAGCATGTATAAGCTAAAAACCTTGAGAATGTTGAAGATTTTATCGATTTTAGGAAAACAATCTTATCAAAAAAACTTCATCTGCGAGTGCCACTGACGATTCTGTGGCAGTACCCCTACAACGGCAACGGCCCGGTCTGGCAACGACGCATCGCCGTAAACAAAGTTTGGTTCTGCGACCTATCTTCTAAACGAACATGACACATGCATTGTCATAGTGAATAAGTATTAAGCTGATACTAAATAAAGAAGAGAATATACCAATTCTCTACAAGTCTATATTCAAAAAGTCGAAGTCTCTAGTTCTTTTAGTTTTCGAGATCGACACTTTCTTTCACACGATCAGACAGACGGACATGGCCAGATCGACTCGGCAGTTGATCCTGATCAGCCTGTTACCTACATTTGCACAAAACCATTATACCCGTTCTATCCATTTTCAATGGGGTCAGGGTATAATAAACGATTTGAATGTTTGCTTAAATCAAAGTCTGCTGTTGCGCCAAAGTTCAAACAAAACTTATGTTTTACGAAATCAAAATACATTACGTTAATTGAATTTTCTTAAAGTGAATCAAATTCAGTTGATGCAATCCCTAAATACAGTTATGCACAAAGAAATAGGTTAATTCAATTAAAAAAACTATTGCTAAAACAAGTGCAAACTTTGCAGTCGAGTGTAATCGTTATTATTATTGTTATTTTGGATAAATTTATTTTAATTTATATGTCCGGGAGTGGGCGCCAAATTGTGTTTAATGTGTTGTCGTAAAATGATTCGCAGATTATGAATATTTCGGATTTTGGATACGTCCCCCATATTCCCCCATTACCTAAAAAAAAATTTTGTAATTGCAAGTACAGCCACAATTTTTACTACTTAGGCTGCTCGTCAACAAATAAAACTACACTACTAGTACAATAAGAATGCATTGAAACTAATTTTATCAAAATCGGTTAATAAACACAAAAGTTATTAAAGGAAATGCATTTGAGTATTGGCTAAACCACGTGGTGGCAAGCGCAAAGCACAGACGTTTTTTGCATGCGTGTGCAAACATACGTACATACATGTAAGCACATTCATATGCGTGAGTTTTTTTTTTAAATTCTAATGCACTTGCAATCGTGCATTCAATGCGTGCAGATGTTATTGTATTGAGATTATTATCCCAGTGGCTCTGCCGAAAAATCGGAATAAAATCATAACAGATAAATAGTTGTATCAACTCGGCGAATCGTACGGATCATGAAGTCAGTGCTGAAAATCAATTTCACTCTAACAATATGATGTGCAATCCAGGCAACACTACCAGATGGTCAGCTGCCAATGCAGCAAATCTATCGAGGCACTCGCTCTCGGCCACTGCCCTAACTCCAAACTTCTCGCGCGAGAAGCCGATTAGTAATCCGAATGGGGAGCACGGCGTGTACAATCAAAACTTCCCACTACTGCCAACAGGTAATCTGAGTTCTGATCCAGTATCTTCTGCCAATCGCGCAAATCTGATCCAAAACAAAAAGCGTAAGATCCCGCCATCAGCATCTTCTGTCAAAAAACGAATCCCATCTGCCAACAACGAATATGTCAACGACAACAACAACTCACTGAGAAACAATTCGTTCTACGCTCTTATCCACCAAATGGACACGGAAGAGACCGAATCTGAGATCGAAACCAGCACAAGGGACAATACTCTCAATCGCCGCAAAACTTCGGGCTGGACGTCCGATGATGAAGAGCCATTCACTAGCGCGGCTGCTGCCGCACGCGCCCGTCTTTTGGATGCTACAACTGCTCACGAAATCACGGTAAAAGCGATCGCAAAGCCGCCTCCTATAGTGCTCCGCGACATTGCTAGCCTCCAAGAGCTGTTTTACGCGGTAGAAGAAGTGACTTCTCTAGACAATCTTGAGATTAAATACTCTATGGGTGGGACCACAAGGATCTACGCAAAGAATGTCGAAAGCTACCGAGCAACCGTCAGGCAACTCAATGAGCTCAAACTTGACTTTCAGCTTTGTCAGCTGAAGGAAGATAAGCCTTTTAGAGTGGTGGCTCGAGGCTTACATTATTCCACCCTCAAAAGGGATATAGAGCCCCAGCTGGCAAAACTGGGACAAAAATCAACCCACAATCCAGAAAGACAGGAGAGCAAATAAATCTATTTTTCATCAACATCCACCCCGCCGCGAACAACAAGGAGATCCGGGGCACTTCTCTTTTCTGCCGTCAAAGAGTGACTTTCGAAGTTGCCAGAAAATCCGGTGAAATAGTTCAGCGCCACCGCTGCCAGGAGTATGAACACACCGCCAGGCTCTGCCAACGGGAATTTTTCTGCGTTGCATGTAGCCAGCCTCATAAGTTCTCAGAATGCTCACGAGCCAAAAGCGCCCCTGCCACAGGTTGTGAATTCTTTAAAGAATACTTGCAACGCCTGCAGCCGGATTAGAGAGCCAATAAAAACCCTCGGCGCCTTAACGCACCGGCTTCGCGTCTCATACCTGCCCCAGCAGGCAATCTGAAGGTATTTACTTTGCCGACGTAGCTCGAGAAAGCAACAAAACGAGCTCCAAGCGCCCCAAACTAAAAACCCCCTGACTGGCGGCTCAAAAGGCCAACACCCACAACAGCACCATGCAAAACCCGGGCATACCGCCCAGCGAGATCAGCTCCCCGTCCTCACGACGTAGCAAACACATCAGCAAACGCGACGCCAACTTCAGGCGCCTTTCACCGTCTCCCAGTGGCAAGGGGAGGCGGCATATGAGACGCCCATCGAAGCACTGACCGCCGCAATAAACCGTTTTGATCGTTTCTTCGAGCAACAAAACAGGCTAATTGAAATGCAGAGTCAAATCCTAGCTTTGTTGACCGTGGTTCATCAAAAATGAATTTGAACATCCTTGTGTGGAATGCCAGAGGAGTACATGGTAAGTTGCTAGAATTGCGCAGCTTCACATCTACAAAAAATGTTGATATAATACTTATCTGCAAAACTAAAGCCACTAGCAAACATCCAATCAAATTAGATGGCTTCAATTTTTACGCTGCAAATCACCTCTAGATAAAGGGACTCCGCCACTTTCCTTTAGAACCCCTCGCCTCCAACAAGCTCCAACTGGCATGTGCCCGCATCAGCACAGAGATCGGCGAAATAACTATCGGTGCCATATACTGCCCCCCAGCCTTAACTTGGACCTGTAGCGAACTAGAAGACGTGTTTACTAGCACAAGCAGCCACAAATATATGCATGCAGGAGACTGGAATGCCAAGCACCCACTATGGGGTTCAGGCCCAAATTGCTCCAGAGGAAGAGTAATCGCCAGCTGTCTACAAGCCATCAACTCTGACATCCTCGCAACCGGATACCCCTCCCAAGCAGACCAGGCACGCTCCCCTTGTGCATCGATTTTGCGATCTACAAGGGCATCCCAGCAGCTAAACTAACGATCTCTGACATCTGAGATCTGGACTCAGACCACTTACCACTGGTCATAAAATTAGATACGCAAGCCACGGCATTTCCGCGGCCACCAAAGCCACTCAGCAGGCACTTTAACATTGCGGTCTTTAGGAACTGCCTTAACGAATCCATCCATTTAAATATGGATATCAACACACCTGAAGATCTCGACCACGCGGTGGACTTGTTCACTGCAAAAGTGCACCAAGCAGCCGAGACAGCTAACGACGCCACTCATGGTACAGTCGCCCCTCCGGCCCGACGCCCCCGCCCCCCCAGCCGAGATAGCTGACCTCTTTGCCACCAAGACACAGTTACGAGTAGCGTCTTCGTACTTCGCACTCTCCATCCCAGCGACAAGACTCTGTGGCACAGAGCCGCGAGAGAGCTGCGCGAGGCTTTACAGAGTCTTCGAGACGACCGGTTCGAGGACATGCTGGTAAATACGGACTATTCCAAGGAGCCAAGGAGAATGGTGCAAGTCTTTGGAAGAACAAGCGCTCACCTTTGCGGATGACCTCGAGGATCGCTTCACACCACTGGATACCGTCTCCCCAGATGAGGTGGCAAGGGCGATGGACATCCTATCAATGCCATTGCATATGAGCCCACATATTAAACCTGCACGTCTGGAAGAGGTAGGCCAAGTAGTCCGCAAACTGAAAAAGAAAAAGGCGCCAGGACACGACTTGATCGATAACGCTGTGCTGAAAATCAACAGAGTATGGCACTCTGGACTACTGGCCAAAATGAAAACTTCGCTGCCCGCCAACTTATTCTGCCTTCTGCGCTCTTTCATTGAGGAAAAAGAATTTTTCGTCCAAACTCGCGATCAACACTCGGCCATAAAAAAGTGGAGTGCCCCAGAGAAGTGTCCTCGCACCGCTGCGTCCGCAGACATCCCGGTGCCGAACAGGATAAGGTTCTCCGCCTTATTTCTGGTTGCGTATGGTACGTCAGCAACCTCACACTACATCGCGACTTCGGTCTGAATACCGTAGAGGATCAGATATCTCTTTTCTCCAACAGATATACCGATAAACTGAAAAACCATCGAAGCCGCTGCTCCCGAAGTCTGGTCAACTCAGTCCCTATTAAGAGACTAAAAAAAAGACACTTCGCTCAGATGCTACCCCCACGCCACAACTAACGCATCCACAAAGACTACACCACTAACAATGGACTTGTGGAAATCTTTACTGAAAAGCCCCTTTTGCAGCTTGTACAAATTATTTAAACACAATAAAAAACACTTAAAAAAAAAAAAAATATAAAAAAAACTCTAATGCGATTGTTTGTGCATATGCTTAGCTCAGATTTTGACAGAGACAGTTAAGTTGCTGCTGTAGCTCGGCGGTAGAGGTGTTGCCTGACGGGCTACCAGATGCGGGTTCGAATCGTCGCTGTGTCAACGGGATTTTCGTGCTGTTTATTATTTTTTTTAAACTGAACAAACCTCTCGGCCCTAGCTCAACTCAATGCTGAGACATCAGCGATTTGAAATACTCTGAAGTAACAAAATGGGGAAAAATTTGTATTTGGTATGCATACTCTCAAAAATGATTTGCAGATCAACTGCAACCAACATTTGAAAGATATAGTTTCCTATTTTGTGAAAATTGTGCTAGAAATTTCAGAACTACAGCATATAAAAATTTGTATGTACATATTATTTTTATGTTAGTTTATATTACAAATGATGACTAATGGAAGTCGGGCAAAGAGAAGACAACTCTTCAGAAAATTACCCCAATCCAAGGTGGAACAGCATATGCCGAAGGATTCATGACCGACGAAGTGCTCAGCCGTTAGTATGCTGACTCTGGATACCTGTCGCCTTTTTAGTTTTATTTTTTGACCTCCCGAGGTAGACGGGCTATGCTGCGGGCGAACTTCCCTTCTCGTTCATTCGTGGGATTCAAAATGAACCAAAATATTAAATTAAATAATGAGTCTAATGAGGCTCAAACAGCATCACCCAAGGCTTCAACCTGTACGGTTGAGCCTATTTCTGCCACCGCAGCTGTAAGGCTGCCGGCCTTCACCCTCCCAAGCAGTGATGTTGGTCACCAAGGGGAGAATAAAGACTTGGAGTGTGCCACTTTCTCGTTGGTCTCTGAATCGGACTCTGACGTCAAAAAATACTCTTTTTAGAGTCGACAGCGCCATTATACAGTCGTATGGCGAGTGGTGTCGAGCTTTGTTTCTTCGCGACTTAGATTGGCTCATGCTCGACTGCTACGACAACAATGCAGCCGAGTGGGTGAGGGCGAACTTCAGCCATATCAAGGCCTGCAGTTCTCGTGAAGTTGAGAAGTTGGAGGAAAGACAGTACCCCCGTGCGCACCTCATCCGACGTTGTTTCGCCAACAGCCTGTAGCTGCCTAACGAAACGGTTCTGGCGCACATAGGTGCCCAAAACGATTTCAGCACCAGCCAATGAAGGGTAGCGCAGCGGACCACGAGTGGCGCCATGCTGCACTTAGCCATCATGACGGATGACGCGTCGCTGCAGTCGTTGATTAAGTGCGGCGGAAAAGTCTGGTACTGTTTTGGCATGACTAGACTTATCCTTAAGAACACGGCACTTAAGAAAAAGAGCAGCGCCGGTCCCTCTACGAGGGACGCTAAGGCAACTGTCGCGTGGCCGGCTGGTGCTGCCCCAACAACATGTAAATGAGTCGACCTGTGATCAGGTTCCCGGTGCGGCAGCTTCGCAATTAAGTTAGATGGTCGTCTCATCTAGCAGAGTGCGCTGGTCTGGCTAGGGATTGGTCCACAGCCGGACCTCGAGCGTAAGCAATCCGGGCCGCAGCAAACCAATGAGGTTTAAGGCGTCCAAGCTACAAAAGGCTGTTCGTGGGAACGACTCCCGACAAGGCAAAATAGGTTGCCTTGTTCAACGCTCCGCGAAGGAGAAGTGAGCACAATAAACGTGCTGCAGGCGAACCTGCACCATGCTAGAGGAGCGTCGGCCACCATGTGCTGGATTTTTGTTGAGCAAAATATCAACCTTGCTCTTCTCCAAGAACCGTGGTTGATTGGTGGCCAGGTGCGAGGATGTAAGTTGTTATATGACCGATTGGGTGGAGCTCCTCGCGCAGCTATCCTTCTGGATGAAAGCGTAATGCATTTCCCTCTAACAAACTTGATCTCCAGGGACCTACTTTCGTCAACCATTGAGGTGGCCACGGCAGAAGGACCGAAGAAAATTGTAGTGGCGTCTCCATATTTTCCAGGAGACACCGACGACGCAACACCGACGGAGGTTTAGCGGCTCGTCGACTTCTGCCGAAGGACGAGCAAACAGCTATTAATTGGCTGTGACGCCAACGCACACTTTCTGGGGTAGTAGTGATGTCAACAAATAGGGTGAGTGCCTTCTTAAATATCTTTTGTGTAGTCAATTAGATGTATCAAATAGAGGGTGCAAACCCACTTTTATAAACACAATTAGGGAAAAGGTACTAGCAGTTCTTGTTTCAGATCACCAGCACATCAGATTTGATCTCCCAGGGCAAGCAGAACTCCTTTCCAATTCTTTTAACTAAAATGAGACAAATTGGGACCTGAACAAAGCCTTAGTGGTTTCGAAAGTTGACCAACTTCCTGCCAGCTTTAACTTTACAAACGATATAGAATTGGCGTCAAGACAACTTCAAGATGTACTTTTAACCTCGTACCATGATAGTACGGCCCTAAGACCTTTTCAGGCGAAACGTGAAGTGAAGGAGGTAAGACGGATCTTCAACAGGGCCAAGTCAAATAGAGACTCGTGATACAGATGCTCGCTCACTGAGTATAATAAGAACCTGGCACCTACTGCGAAAGTGTGGAGTCACTTCCAAAAGAAGCGAGATTGCAGAAGGTATTGGCCAGAAGGTCATCGAATGGGGTGGGGTTCCTAAAAAAGCAGATTGTTTTTACATAGAACATCAACGGAAAACGTTAGAACTTCTGTTTCAGGTGCATTTCTCTAGTACTGTTATAAGGCCGGAAAATCCCTGTAATGATGGGGATACTGAACCACCAGCTAGACGTGGTTACAGTCGGTCGGGTGATTGCAAGATACCAATTCTCTGCATCATACATAATTCGCCTACATCAAAGGCAGATCGACAGAGGTCGCTCTACATCAGATAGTCAGTAAGATTGAAAAGGCATTCGAGGCGAAGGAAATTGCTTTGTGCTCATTCCTAGACGTCGAAGGGGCCTTTGACAACATTGGCTATAAGTCAATAGCCCCGGCGTTAGCATCTATTGGGGTTGACTCCTTCTCTATTAGTTGGATAGAGAGAATGCTTATGCACAGAGACATTAGATCTTTACTGGACGCCACCACTGTCCGCATCCGAGCGGACAAAGGGTGTCAACAGTCGAGTTCTGTCTCGTCGTCTTTGGTCCCTAGTGATAGATGAACTACTAATGAAACTATCGGCGGTAGGCATCGATACCATTGGGTATGCAGATGACCAAATGATGATTCTAACGGCACTCAACACAGCTCTAAGATGGTGCACATATGTGGGTCTCAATTTCAACCCACAGAAGGCAATTATTGTTCGCTTCACGAAACGGTACAACATCGATGTCGGACAGTTCTACATCGGTGGGACACCCGTCGAGCTCTCCAGTGAGGTCAAATATTTCGGTGTTCATCTGGATAAGAGACTTAATTGGAACTTGCACTTAGACAAAACGTTGTCCAAAGGTATTCATGCCATGTGGGCATGTCATCGGCTCTTCGGTATACAAAAAGCTCTTGCCTCATGGAAGGTAACCTCTAGACTGGTTGCGGATTGCTGGGATTGCCTCCAGCAATTGTCAAATAGAAACCGGTTCACACTTTGTTGGGTCCCAGGGCATTCCGGAATCTCCGGCAATGTTGTTGCGAACGGGCTAGGTAGGGCCGGTTCCGCAATCCCCTTCTTGGACGTAAACACTTTTGTCTGTTAAGCTGGGCCTCTGCCAAAGAGTTGATAGAGGAATCGTCAGAGCAAGAGAGGGGATGTACTGGTCAACGAGACCTGGGTTACGTCAAGCTAAAGAGCTGGTCAGCCCACAAATAGGTAGAAAGACTTGGTGTCCTATCTCACGTGACACAACACAGTCAAGTATAACCTCCACAAAATGTGCCTATCCCCAGACTCTGCAGAGAGGATGACGAGACAACAAAGCACATTTTATGTGATTGCCCAGCCATTATTTGGTGTAGGAGGAAGTATTCATGCAGAGAATGTGTCATTCCAGCACAGATCACAAAATTCCTTGACAAGGGATCTGCTCTCTTTCAAGGGAGGCAGAGCGTCTCTTGTGCTCATAGGGAGCCCCATGGCACAAAAGACCGGCCTTCTGTCGCTGTGCCTCTAAAATCTCTGTTGTGAAACTCCCTCACAAATAATAATAATATATTACATATTGGCCAATTTCACTAAGTGTGTATAAGTCGTGCGTTTGAATGCAGAGGGACTTAATGAAATGAATATAACGAAATCTCGACGCTTGGTATCTCCTAGTTCGGAACTCCCGACTAGAGCCATCTTACTTGTTTTATTTCTTCTAGGGAAAAGTTAGTATTGGTTTGAGGTTGTTTTATTGGGTTATTAGTAATGGGATTTATATTACTTTTTAGTGCAGTCCAGCAGACATTTTTGTTATTTATAGGTGTTTAAGGTTTCGGGCACGCTGAGCTATGGTGTGCTTCGTTACATCTGACGTATTTAGCTGGTAACAAACCAATTTGCAGCACTGTGAAAGAATCATTGGCTGTTTCGACATATGGTTGTTTCTTGTTTCCTCAAACTTTCCCATTTGAGTCGTCTATATCGTATGTTCTTAATGTACTTTCAGTGCTTTCACAGCTCTTTCAGGCGAAAGTTGTACCAAAACAATTGGGAGATTTTTTTTGTTCCGTAATGAAGTTTTTAATTTGAAAATTCGTAATTTGTATACTCGGTCACGAAGTGAAATGTGCAAATTGAATCTAAAGACTTGAAATTTTGAATAAATGCTCGTGTATACGCCAGATAAAGTGTTATGGATTTCGGGGGGCGTGGCAATTATATTAAATCTATATATCTCCTTCACTTTTAAAGCTAGATACATAAAAAGTATACCGACAGGTTGCTTTTTTGCCAACGCCCACTACCCCGCCCACAATGTCCAAAGCTCGATATGTGCACACAACAGCAATGATGCCAGTGCAACATTGCCGGCGCCATCTATTGCATATTTTCGGTCATTATTTTTGTTTGGTTTTGACTGCTTACAGAGGCTGACTGATACACTATTTCGAATTCTTCGAATTTTGCACTTGTAGATGTAACTTGAGTTGAGTTTTGTCACAACTTGATCAACTAATAGTGCCGTGGTGCAGTATAAAATGCAGCTAATATTATTATTTTTAATTCTTCGGATTCTCTGTCAAGTATAATATACATATATTTAAAACTTAAAGTCATTAACATTAACACAATTTGAACTGTTACCATAAGTCAGTTTTTGCCTAACATAAAACTAACATAACATAACTTAAAAAACATGTATGTTAACATAATTAGTTTTAATCATATGCACCAAACGTAGCTGTTTCTGTATGCACTAGCGCCATAGCGGCCGAATTCAGAAACAGCCAACATAGCCACAGACTTCGGTTATACGCGTCCAGTTTCAATTGAAATTCTATGTTGTTCCTTATTGGACAGGTTAGGTTATTAAATAACTGAAAACAACTGCATTTCGTCAAAAACGAAATGGTTGGTTTCGATGACGTCTAACACGCTGTTGAGGTAACAATTGTGATCGCGCAGAGGCAACTTTTTTTTTTGTATTTTATACTTGCATGTCATTATTATTATTAATACACATAGTGCTAGGGTACATGGTTTAGTTGTTATTACACAGTGAACGACTAATCCGCTGTCGGTTACACCCGACTGCAACATTCTCACTTGTTATACTCGTTCACGAAGTGAAACTAGTATATTGGGTTTGTGCAATGTCCGTAATGATGTCCGTCCGTCTGTCTGTATGAACGCAATTTTTTTCTCCGCTATTGAAGCTAAAGACTTGAAATTTTAAGAATAGCAAGAATAGCATTACAATTGTTGTCATTTTTAAATTGCTTGTTATACTCGTTCCCGAATTGAAACTAGTATATTGGGTTTGTGCAATGTCATTCATGCTGTCTGTTCGGATGAACGTAACTTTTTTCGGAGCTATTGCCAGAGACTTGACACTTTAGATATATACTTGTAGTTATCTTCTTCAGACAAAGTGTTAATATTTTTGTGCTACGCCCTCTAGGAGGGTGGCAAATCGATAACATGTCAATACACCTCAAATCGCCAATCGTTAAAAGATTCATATCCCATAATTTAAAAGCAAGTCACCAAAAATTTCGACCTTGACATCCCGGCCACGCACACTAAAACGCCCCCCTGCGCCACCACCGGAAATGTCTATGTCTCGCACAGTTTTAAAGCTAGAGTCACCATATTTGGAATATATAATACTGGAAAGCTTCTCCAAACATCACATCACACATCTGGGGGGCGTGACAAATTGATAAAAAATCACTATATCTTGGGGCAGGTAAGCCGCGAAACTCCATGTCTCCCACAATCTGGTCAAATGAACATCTTTCATTTGCGAACTGCGCTTGGCTTCGCTTTTAAAAGAGGGACCTTTCCTGGGGTGCAGGCATTTAAATCATGTTGCTTGATACATATAGGAACTCCTTTCACTGTCGAAGTTATATTAAGCTCTTAGTTTAGCCCAGTTCCAGCCTTGGGATTTATAGGATTAATTTTTTGACGTACTGCTGGGTCAGGGCTCGTTTTGGTGCACGTGTTTTAGCGTTTATAGATTATGGCGTTTCGTATCAATTTATTTGAAAACTCAATCAATCGACCAACCTTTGTCTACCAAGACCCATTTTATTAATAATTTTGGATATAACCTGAACCCATAGAAAATGGGTAAAAAGGGTATTGCTAAAAATTTATTTTAGGATTTGGTTTTCTTAGCATATCTTGGAGACTTTAAGAGATAGAGCCACCAATTAATATATAGACACAGATTATTTTTTATATTTTTCTTATTTTTATTTTTTTTTGTATTTGATTTTTATTGAATTTAACATAAACTTTTGAAAGTGGTGGAGGTTATCTGCGGGACGGCCGCAAAGCTATGCTTCGCAGTCACTGTTGCATCGCATATTTTCTTGGGATCTTCTACCCTACTCGATCCGCCGCAGTTCCGTCATGATCGACGATGCGAATGCGTTTGTTGTCTCCCACTTGTGGCTCGACTCCAGAATGCCAGAGACTAAGTTCGCCACTGAGGTGGGTCGCCGCATGATTTGTTCCAGCGTCCACCGACCTTTTGTGATTGTTTCCATCGTCGTTGCCATCGTTCCATACTTTGGGGCCTTGCCTCTGCCCAAACATCGCTGATCGATTGTCTTGATGCAGCGATTGCAGCTGGTGTTTGGTTGACCACGTTCGAGTCGATGGTCAACTCGCTTATAGGTACCTGTACCGTCCGAGATTGTCCTGAATCGGTACAGTCATCGCGCTGTGCCAAGTAGGCGCCGTGTAGAGGGTGATGGCCCTTGTAACGCTCATAAGTAGGCGAATGCGCTGCTGCTTAGGGCCACTTGTGTTGAGCATTACTCGAGAGAGCGCCCGATTTGATTTTGCTGCTTTCGTATTAATGTACTCCATATGCTCCCTGAACGCCAGACTCGTGCGAATCAGAAGGCTCAAGTATCTGATTGGACTTTTAGTTAAGATCGTGGAGTTGCCGACAAAGCCTTTTGCTGTCTCCACTTTATTACGGCTGCTGATAAGGACTATCTCAGTTTTATGCGCTATGCGTCAAAACCTCGGAAGTAGCTTTTTATTAGTCAACGCATCGAGTATCGCTTCCAAACTGAGAGAATTAAATGCGTTTTTTAAATTCAGTGCTCTGACGAGGCAATACTTTCTTTGTGCCCCCATCCCATCTCGTGCCTTGGATTGCTCTGTTAGTTATGCAAGTAACCATGTTTACCGCATTAATTGTAGACTTGGCCTTCCGGAAACCGAACTGGTAATGAGATAGGCCACCTGCTCGGCAATAGCTGCTTCTAGTCTGCTACATATCAGGTTCTCAAATACTTTTCCCAATGTGTCCAGGAGGCATATCGGCCTTGAAGCATTTCAGGCTTTGGCAGCACAAGCCCTTGGACTTTCCATATGGATAGGAAAGTCTCTGCCTTAGGCATTCTCTTAAAAGCTATGTGAAAGAGTTGGGCTATAGGAGAATGGCCAGCTTAAGTGCACTGTTGGGTATGCCATCTGTTCCGGGCGCCTTCCTGGGCTTAAGACTTTTGGCTGCCTCAAGAACTTCGTCCGTCATAACCTCGGCGGCAGTAGCCGCCAACCTGCTTGGTCTGCTAGCAAAATGTCTTTCCAAATTTCCAAATTATTTCAGTCGCTTCCGTTATTGGGACTTGTTTAACAGCATACAACCGTTTGACGACCGCCTTGTACGCTTTACCCCAGGGATCGTACTCGGCAGAGTCGCACAGTTTAAGGAAGCATTCCAGTTTGCTGCTGCGAATTGCTATCTTCAGCTATCTTCTTGCTAGCTGATTTTGCAGCTCTCTATCGTTGGTAACGTCCTCTGGTCGGCAAACAGACCTGTCGGGCCATGCAAATATTATTTATTTATTCCTGCCCTGGTTCCGCAATATTCTATGCGTATGCCAATTTATTACAGTATGGCAGAGTGACTGTTCGCCGTATAGGCTCCGCTGATTTCTCTTCGTGTAGTCTCGAAAAGTGAAGAGCTCACAAACGTTAAGTTAACGATAGACCCGCAACTAGTTCTGCTAAGTCGGACGTACTCGTTCACGGTCCTAATTATCATTGTTATTCTGGAAAAATTTAGATTTTTGTAATTTATGGGGGACAAAGTGGGCGTTGCCGAAATTTTTCGGCTCTATATTTAGAGGAGGTCATCAGAAAACTGCTAACTAACTTTGGTAACTCTAGCGCTAAAATTCCGCGCTAAAATTCGATCGTAAAAGGAGCTCATTAGTAATCTGTCTAAAAATAATGTAAATAGCTTTAAAACCGAGGGAAATATATCGATTTCGCGTCGCCAGTGGGCAAAACCAAGAAATCTACTTTTCAATTTTAAGGGCTCTGGCTCTGAAACTGTGGAAGATATAAGCTTTCGGGATTAGTGGGGCGCGGTGGCTGAGGGTGTTCTAGTGGACGTGGCCGGAATATTAAGGCTTATATTTTTGGAGAGGTCACCAGCAATATATACCAAATTTTACGGCTCGAGTCTTACAAAGGTAGGAAACATACTAGTGTTACCGATTTGTGCTTTCAGGTATATAGATTTTTGCGACTACGGAGGCAGGACGGGGCGTGGCCGAAACATTTTTTTCTGTAATGTTTGTGGAAGCTTTCCATTAATATATATGGTGACTCTAGCTCAAACACTGTGGGAGATATAGGCATTTCCTTTCTTTTGGGCGGAGGCCCTGGGAGCCGTTTTAGTGTGCGTGGCCGGGATGTCAATGTTGCAATTTTTGGGGGAGGTCACCAGCAATCTACACACCAAATTTGGTGACTTGCTTGAAAATTATGGGAAATATTCATCTTTTAACGATTTGCGATTTGAGGCGTATCGATTTGTTATCGATTTGCCACCCTCCTAGAGGGCGTAGCATAAAAATATTATTACTTTGTCTGAAACAGATAACTACAAGTATACATCCAAAGATTCATGTCTCTAGCTTCAAGAGCGCCGAAAATAGTTGTGTTCATCTGGACAGACGGGCGGACAGCAAGACGAACATTGTACAAAACCAAATATATTAGTTTCACTTCGTGAACGAGTGTAAAAAATGGAATGCCAAAAGCTTCGGAGATCAGTTGGGTGGATCCTCTGGATCCCTGTCTCTTGCACACCTTTAAAAGGTTTCTGGCAAATCTGTTTGGGTGTCCAGTAAGTTTATTTATGTAATGCCTGCTCATTAATGACGCCACCAACCAATGGGACTAACAGGTCCTTTGCGATTTCACGTGTGCGGATATCCCATTCATCGCCTGATGAGGAATTTGTCCTGGATAACGCGGATTTTCTTCATGTGAGACTTGGCTGCAATTCCATAGACTTGCACTTCGTAGCGCCACACGGGAGCATGGATTGCCTTATAAATGAGGATCTTGTTCCTTGGGGTCAGCTTGTTGTGCTGACTTATTGTGCTGAGGCTCCCTGCTACCAACGAGCGGTTGAAAGCGCTCCTCCAAGTTTGCAGCGAAAGCCTCAACTCTTACCTGTGGAGATCTTGGCCAGGAGCCGTTTGTTTTTGGGACATTTTGGTGCAGCCCGTCTTTGGTATCGTCAGGTGAGCCTCGAAAGCGCAAAATTGTAGGATTCATATGGCGTTGCTTCCTCCATTAGTCTGTACATTTTCTGTCTTTTCAGAGGGACTAGCTCTGTCCTGACTCTGTTTGCCATCCTGCGGTATATCCGGTCAATTTTTGGGTCGTTAATATGGGTATACTCCCTCCTGAGGTGCTTCTTGAGAGCAAGGAGGCCTTTAAGTGCTGGCGTGAGCATCAGTGAGTTTCGCAGGGGACTCGCTAAATTCACGTGAGCGTGCGTATCACTCAGAGCCAGGGAGAAATAGTCTTAAGCTTCTTGGGAATCTCTGCGGAATTGACGACATTGTTGCAAGAATTGCTAGATGGTCAGAAGAGAGGTCGTGCAACTCACGCACTGAGAAGAGGTTTCTGGGGATGCCCTTATACAAGTAGAAATCAAGGCATGAGGGGGCGCTACTCGTGTTATATGGGTAGTATGTTGGATTATATGTGGCAAGCACCTGGGCGGAGATATTTGGGATCGCCTCGAGTAGAGTGCAGCCTCTAGAGTTTGACCTATAGTTACCCCATAGCCTGTGTTTCGCGTTAAAGTCTCCTCCAACTATATATTTTTGGCCCAGTTGTTCTCATGGTTGCTCCATGAGAGTGTGAGAGGCAGATAGGAGGCACCAACGAGGACCTCGCCAATAGACAAATGCACCATTACAGCAGCCAACTGGATATGCTGCGTGTTGACAGAAAGCAGATGGCTGTGGACGATATCCTCTTTGACCAGGACTGCTGATCCACCTCTGGAGCGCCCACATGGATAGTCCGCTCTGTAGCATAAATCTGCGAAACATAATGATTTCTATAAATAAGTGTAGGTGGTGTTATTATTTTTAAACATTTTTTTACCTTAAATTTGCAAAAAAAAATAAATTAAAACCGATAACCATTACAAGCGTAGTACTGTTTTTTCGTATTGGGGGATTACAAATAAATATATATATTAAATATGTCATAATTTTTGAAAATATCGAAACACTAATTGTTACTTTATTGATCAATACGAAAAAGAGTCATAATTTTTTCGGTATGTATATGTATATAAATATATAAAATATATATATAATAATAAATGTCGCGGTTATTATAGTTAAAAAAATATAATTATATTTAAACATTAAACTACAGTAAAGGAGAATTCAATAATCGAGAAGCGTACGACCGATTGGTTCAAAGAACAAAATTAAACTCTGAAGTTAAGAAACTGTTGACGACGATCAAACCTTTAGCTGCGTTCTTTTAGAAATCTGTTATTGAGTGTGATTGCATTTGAGCTTGGGTTTGAGCTGCGTCTGCAGTTTTAAGTGCAGGTGTGAATAGCGACTATATTTATATCTTTCTAACTCGTGAGAAATGCCAAAATCTTTATTGTCACTAGGGTTTGATGTCGAATTTACATTGTGTGTTATGTATGTGGGTGCACATATGTCACTAAATATATATAGGTTTATACAGACTGACAGATAGAAGGACAGAATCACATGCCAGCTATGACGAAAATGCATTCTTCTGTCTGTTACATTCATACAAAACCATAATACCCATTTTATACTAGTTCACGGAGTGAAAATAGTATATTGGGTTTGTGCAATGTCCGTCTTACTGTCCGTATGAATGCCATTTTTTTCGTTGCTGTTGAGGCTATAGACTTGAAACTTAGAATATATACTCCTGTATACCGATGACAAATAAAGTGTTAAGATCTTTCGGATATGCGCACTGGGGCCGTGGCAATTCTATTAATTAATATATTATATTGAGATATACTCAATATAATATCAATAATATTCGCATTCGCAACGGACGTGTTTTTTCTTGCGCCGCGATATAATCAACTTTTCATTGTGTTAAACAAAGATTAACCTGTGCCTTTTTTGCCATATTTAGTGTTGTGACTGTGATATACATCAAGTGTGTAAAACACACAGTTGGACTTTAATTGGCAGTACTTAAATAAATTATTTAAAAAGAGTTTAAATATAACAACAATCTGCTGCGCATACATATTGGTTGACCTGTGTAATTTCATTGTTGCCTGCCTATTTTGTTTTTGCATTTTCGCTCTCAGCATATTTTCTGTTCTCTACTCGCGCTCTCAACGCTACTAATTACTCATCTCTCTCCCGCGCTCTAACTAACATTGTTGTTGGTGTTGGTCGTCTTTTTTTTTGTTTTTTGTCTTTATTTCGGTCGTCGCGCCCGCTCTGCTTTTATCTTTCTAACGTTGTTGTTGTAAGTACTATTTAGCGTCTCAAATTATTTTAACCCTAATGTGCATATCTATTTTTTTATACCTTGTTTTTTGCAGTTTGTTTGTGTAGTGATTTTTTGCTTGTTTAAATTTCCTGTTTTTTATCCCTTAAAAAAAACAAAATTAAATAAATAACAATTATGTATGTCTGCTACAATAAAAATTGCCAGCTGCGAGCAAACGTTATCCTGATCAACACTCCAGTGCTAATATACCGACCAAATCAAATGGTCAATCAACCAAGGCTATAGCTCCGCCAGTAGCTACTGCCGTGATTCCTAATATGGCTATTGTAGGTGTTCCACCAAAAAAACAAATATTTGTTTCTAGGCTTGCCCCTTCTACTACATCTGATGATGTCAAATTTCATCTTTTAAAATAAGTGATTCGGCCGAACAATTCAGCAGTATTTGTTGTAAAGAATTCTGGCCGGATCACGTAAGCATAAAAGAATACACTGCAAAAAAGAAAAATCGGCCCCCGATTTGACTTACCCCTACTGGTGTTGGTTTAAATCAACCTATTGTGGTCTCTGATAGCACAAAAAACTAACATTCTCCCTCTCACTTGGCTATCAGAATCTAAGAGGTCTTTGTAGTAAACTTAGCAATCTATACCTTAATAGTCTATCTTTTCCTTTTCATGTCATCGCCTTCTCTGAGACATGGTTAAGGCCTGACATCTTAAATACTGATATTTGATCTAACAAATTTTCTATCTATAGAATAGATCACACTCCTCGTCGTGGTGGTGGTGTGCTTATTGCAGTTGACGCTGATTTTTCTTCGGAGGTTGTAATAACGGACTTTATAGATATAGAACTTGTTGCTGTAAAATTGTACGCTCATGCTGTTTGCTTTTTCATTACTTGTTCGTATATTCCTCCTTCTTCAGACAATTCTGTCTATTCTTAGCATTTCTCTGCTATACATTCTGTCTCCTCTATGCTTTCCGATCGTGATTTTCTTGTTGTTCTGGGTGATTTCAATATTGCCGGAACTAGTTGGATTTCTAGTCCCGACTCTAGTGTTTTGATTTCCACGACCCAAAATGATTTTCTTGACAATTTATTTGGGATGTCATTGTGTCAAATCAATGGTATCCCAAATTCTCTATAAAAAAAAATGCTTGATCTTATTTTTGTTTGGGATCATTCCTTCGTATTTATTTCCCGTACTGAGCCCATATCATGTCCTGAAGATCCTTATCACCCCGCTTTAGAGGTGTTGATTGATTTACCTGCCCGGGTGCTAAGCACAGGCAGTAAACCCCCAGAGCGAGCTCGTCAATTTCGGAAAACCGACTTTGCTAAACTAACTCAGCTCTTACCCCAGACAGACTGGTCTCAGCTTTACATGTGTAGAGACATTAATAGTGCATTCACGATTTTGTATTCCACTTTAAATAATTTACTTATATTATGTCCCGGTTTGTAATTTACTTAGTTCTAACAAACCTATGTGCGTTACACGGGAATTAATAAACTTAAAAAATTTAAAGTCAAGGATGTATAGTAAGCTCAAGAAAACTGGCTCTTTCTTGGATTACTCTCGATATCTGATTGCTCGATCCAATTTCTCTGCCCTAAATAACCAATGTTATAAGGATTACCTGAAAAGTTGTAGGTTACAGTTCCAGCGGAATCCAAGGCGGTTTTATAATTTTGTTAATGCGAAACGTAAATCATCAACCGTATTTTTCGAAAAATCCACAGCAGACTCAGATCAGGCCATCGCGGATCTATTTGCTAAATTTTTTCAAACGACTTACAGTTCTCAAGATTACCAATTGGGTCTGCCGTATCATTATCACGTAAATGACTCAAATTGCAGTTTGGACCTTTGAACACAGAAAGTTCACTACTAAATGCTCAAAGGGTCATGAAGCCTGTATGGAGTGCCAGGCTGTGCGCTTAGGTATTGCGCTGAAGGTCTAATGAAGCCGTTGTATAAATTATTTAAACTGTCCGTGGAGTTATGTTCTTTTCCCAACATTTGGAAATCATCATTTATTATTCCTCTCCCTAAAAAAGTAATCAAGTCCAATGTTCAGAACTATAGAGGCATTTCTAAGTTGTCTGCTACTCCTAAGATTTTCTAAGAAATTGATTACTTCTCAACTGCAACATCTTTCTATAATCTATAATTTTACCCTGCCAGCATGGGTTTGTGAAATTTAGATCTACTACCACTTACCTATTGGAATTCACTTCATTTGTAATCAAGGGATTTTAAAATAAAATGCAAACAGATGTTATTTACACTGACTTCAGTAATGCTTTTGACTCCGTTTTCGCTTTAACTGCATAAACTACATCTTTTGGGATGTCCAAATAACCTAATTCTTTGGATCTCCAATTATTTAACTCTTAGAACTCAACAAGTTTATTTTAAAGGCTTTGTCTCTAAGCCTGTTTATGTCACTTCCGGAGTACCACAGGTAAGTCACCTTGGTCCGTTGTTTTTCGCATTGTTTATTAATGACCTCCCCTCTGTGATAAGTCACGCTCGGGTGCTGATGTATGCCGATGACGTAAAACATTGACTGACGTCTTCTAATTTTCTATCTGGTCAAAGGTTGCAATCTGATCTTGACAGTTTTCAAACCTGGTTTCGAGTAAATTTATTAAATCTTAATTGCAGTAAATGTAAATTAATGTAAATTATAGGCGAACGCTATTTTTCGAACAACTATTTTATTGATAGTAAGCAACTTGATCATATTGAATCGGTTGATGAACTGGGTGTCATTTTAGATCCCAAGCTTAAGTTTGACAAGCATATTTCTTCTGCTGCTAATCGAGCCCTTGGTGTTCTGGGTTTCATTAAGTACTGGTCTAAAGAATTTAACGATCCCTACGTTACTAATACTCTTTATACTTCACTTGTCCGTCCAATTCTTGAGTATGGATCGTGTATTTGGTGTCCCCAATACAAGGTTCATCAGGATTGAATTGAATCCGTATAAAAACAATTTCTGCTCCTTGTCCTCCGGGTATATTACTGGAATTCTAATGTTCGCATGCCTTCTTATCTTGGTAGACTTTTACTAATAAATTTTCCTTCTCTTTCTGATCGTAGAACCATGATTGGTGTAATCTTCTTACACAAATTAATTAAATTGATTCTTCCGAATTGATCAGCCAGATTAGTTTTGCAGTTCCGAACAGAACTACTAGCAACTTTTTACCGCTTTCTCTTCAAACCTGTAATAGTAACTATGCTAACCATAACCCATTTCGGATCTTATGTTCCAACTATAATAATCTTTTCCAAATAATAAGTAATGCTACTTCCATACCTAGTCTATAAACTCTAGTGTTATATCATCTTTCTAATTGTTCGCGATTTTCGTCACCGCACGTTATGCGGTGCGCCCCTCGGTCGGTTCGGCGGGAGGTGGGTGGCATTTTGCCTGGGTCCGCGCTTTAACAAGCCCTTGCTTGGTATCATTGGTCCACTTGAATGTACTGCCGTTAGTACATCTACGTCAAATAATAATAAATCGCCACATAGCGGCCTAATTTCGACCCCACCTAAGGGTAGCGTTTTTCGCCAACTAGCAGCCTAATTTAGAAACAGCCACCCTAGTCACACACCTTAGTTGATTTTAAGTCGAATTTTGCGTTGATTGTTATTAGATAGGTTTTTATACCCTGAACCCATTGAAAATGGGTAAAAAGGGTATTATGGTTTTGTACAAATGTATGTAACAGACAGAAGGAGGCATCTCCGACCCCATTAAGTATATATATTCTTGATCAGCATCACCAGCCGCGTCTAGCCATGTCCGCGTATCTGTTCGTCTGTCCATCCGTCAGTCTGTATGTACGCGTCGATCTCGGAAACTATAAGAGCTAGAGTCTTCAACTATAGACTCCATGGCACGCGCAGATCAACTTTATTTCAAATGATCGATAACCCACACTATTTTTCTAAAATCGATACAAATTTACAACAACCTCTAATTTAAGCTTTTTTCGTCAATTATGAGACCTAGAGACACACAATTTGGTTGGAATGAAGCATTATATATACTATAGCACTAGAATAATCTATTGCATTAAGATTCATCAAAATCGGTTAAGAAACACTGAAGTTATTAAAGAAAACGCGTGGTAAAATTTGAAAATTTGATAATCCAATTGACAGCAAGTGCCGCAATAAGAGCTAGGGATTTAAGTTTAGTTTTTTAAGTTCGTGTATACCATAGGGAGATGAAGGCTATTTAAAATTATCGATAACAAGCCCCGTTTTCTTATTGTCGATATTTATCGTATTTTTATCCGGTTTTTTGAGCATATCTCAGAAACTATAAGAGCTAGAGCCACTAAATTTAGTTTAATATGTGCTCGTTAAGGATACGCAGATTACGAATTTTGGATACCTATCCCCATTCGCCCCCCATGTCAAAAAACGCAAGTCAAGTACTACAGTCTTGTGCTTTGGTTTGTACATAGATTTGGATGCTCTTATTAAGCACTGATCATAGCGATCATACTCTTAGTTGAGAAGTTGTTCAAGAATTCATTTTCCATAGTGGGGTCAAGCGCAGCCGATGTGTAAAGTGCTCAGCTTGCTGCGTGCGTTTGTGTGTGTGTGTATATGTGACTTTGTGAATGTGTGTATGAATGCAAAGAGCTTTAAATGTATGAAACGACAGCTCGCCGCTGGGTTCAGGCTATCTCCTAGTCGGGGACATCCGATTAGAGCCATCTTACTTGTTTTTTTTGTTGTTTTTTATACTCGTACATTGTTATTATTATTATTAAATGGGTACATTATTATATTATTGGTAGGGTACACATTTTGGTTATTATAACACTGTGAACTAGTAGCGTGCTGTCGGTTATCCCGACTGCATTGTTTAATATGTGTGTAATATGAAAATAATGTACGATATATGCTAATAAACATATAGATGCCATATTAAAGCCCAAGAAAATTTTGTAAACTATCAAATAACATTTATGTAAGTTAATCGTAGTCCTCGGTGTATGAGTTGTTTAAAGAACCAGGCTTTTAGGCAACTAAACAAGGAGTACCCGTTCGAGTTCCAGGCTGGTATAAATATTTCATCAGCGTGTACTGTTTATAACTATATACAATATCTCAAAAAAAAATAATAATAATATTTAATAATTCGAGTAACTCAATGATGCCCATCCATTTGACGCTGTTAAATGCATTCTTCATAAATAAAGTTGCCAGCAATACTATGGGCCGCAGTAATGGTTGCTTAGTTAACTTCCAACCGCACCTTGGGCGACTTCCTTGATTGCTCCAGTTGTAAATCTAAATCTTCCTGGTCTAACCCCACCTGTCTCAGGAGAAATTGGCTTTTCTTATAGCGTTCCAACTGTTGGGGTCGTCGGATCACATTTACCCTTACTTAGCAGTTAACAATTTACGTCTCAAACGCACGCATTGTACATGTCCAAGAGTGCTTTTGGTCGGCTCACTGCGATTTCTTTCAGTACTTCAGCCGGGGTAACCGCCGGGGTTTTGGTGAATTATGTTGTTAATTTCATTATTCATTTCTTCTCTGTTTATGTTTTGAAGATTGCTCTACGCCCAGAGCTTCTTTATGACAATTTTGTATCCTATGCCCCATTGGCCAGTATTGATGTCTTTGCAGAGCGTTTTCCATTTTTCGCACTTGCTGTTACGAATGGCAACATTAACGTCCTTCTAGACCTTTCTGTAACGCTCATTCTCCAATGCTAAATTTGCACTGCTTTCCACCTCTAGTAAGGTGACATATGCATCTTATGGATGTTTCTCTCAATGTTTTTATTTCCTTCGTCTACCTTGCCTACGTCTGTTTCCCATTTCCCGGCATTAATGGATTACACGCCCTTGTGATGGTTGACATTACCTTGTTTACCATGATTACGGCACTTCCCGCTTCTTGGGTTCCGATTGATCTCCTATATATTTCATCAATCAAGATTGCTTTGTTAAATCGATTGATATTCCATCCGCTGGTTTGTCGTGTGGTAAAAGCGTCTCTGTTTGATATGTTTTGCTCCAGTACGAACGAGATATGCTCGTGGTCGCTACCAGTATAAACATTGATGACTTTCCTCTTTTCAATTCTGTGCGCCAGATTCTCTTAGACCAAAGTTATGTCAGGAATTGTTTCTTCGCATCCATCTCGTCTGAATGTCGTTGCGGCCGTGTTTGCTAATCTGAACCCTTGTCTTGCAGCCATGTCCAGGACTTTCTGACGTCTGGAGTTTGCTGTTGGCACACCCCATTCTTCTGCTCTTGAGTTGAAGGCGCCTACAATTAGTTTTCCTCGAACTTGCGATGCTACGTCTTCGATGTCGTTGAGCTTAGTGTCAAATTCGTTGATATAACCACTTGGGGCTAAATAGCAGCTGAGTAGTCCTTGACCTGTGCTTGACGCTACTTGGCATCCATATTGCTGCAGTTTTTGTTGTGTCCTCTATTCTCACTGTGACTTTATCAGCTTATTGCTCTACAACTATTTAAGACAGTAAGGCATTCGCTGTAGGCTCGAGCAATATGGAAGTGGCCAGACCCAAAGCATTTAAACCAGCGCTTGAATTCGACAGCGAGTCCATCCTATTTTAATTCTTTGTTTTTTCAGGACAGGATGGCTCATATTTGCTCTAAGCTGTTAACGTCTGTTATGCTTCCTCGGTGACACTATCCAGATCTCGAATCTCAATTTTGACAACGGGTTGTAAAGCTTTGACAGTTGTAGTTTCTTGTGTTTTGCTTCTTTTGGTCAGTTCTAAGAGGATGTGCCAGATTTTGGTTTTCCTGACCGACCGAATAGTCCTCTCAGCTTAATATGGTTTGACGTTCTTACGCAGGTTTAATAGTACTTCTGCGTAACACTTGCTTTCAGCTGGTTTAACCAAAACGGTGTCAGACCGAGTTCGTGTCCTTATTTTGGTACCTTGGCGCTTTTTTCGCTCAGTTTCGCTTTTTTGTTGCGCTTTAGCATCTTTTTCCTTAACCTTTTTTGCTATGACTATTTTTTTAGTAACGGTTTGAAACCCGTCAGCAGACTTTATACTCCTTGCCTTGAAAATAGGTAAAAAGGGTATAATGGTTTTGTGCAAATGTATGTAAAAGACAGAATAAGGCATATCCGATCCCATAAAGTATATATATTCTTGATCAGCATCACTAGCCGTCCGTCCGTCTATACGAACGCGTAGATTTCATAGACGACAAGGGCTAGCGAGGTGAACTTGGACTTAGATTCGTATACAGCATACGCAGATCAAGTTTATTTCAAATGATCGATAACTTGCCCCGTTTTCTTATAATCAGTGTTTATAGGTTTTTTGACCCGGTTTTTTGAGCATATCTCAGAAGCTTTAAAAGATAGAGCCACCAAATTTGATTATGAATATTTTGGATTTTGCCTACCTCTACCATTCTTTTCTTAGATTAGAAGTTATTCAAGAATTAACTTTCCATAGCGGATGCCAAGCGCAGCTGCATGAGCATATCTCAGAGACTATGAGAGCAAGAGCCACCAAATTTGGTTTAACAGGCTGCACGTCAATATATAAATGAACAATAATATATATAGTACAATAAGAATGCATTAAACAAATTTCTTCAAAATCGGGAAAGATGGAAATGTATTTGGATATTGGCAAACATTGTGGTGGCAAGCGAAGATGTTTTGTGCATACATACATAAGTATATGCACATTTTATAAGCGTGAGCTCTTATTCGAACTCTAATGCGATTGATGGTGCATGTGTGCAAATATTTTAACTCAAATTTTGAACGAGCCAATTGGAATGCTACTGCAGCTCGGTGGTAGAGGTGTTGCCTGGCGGACTACCAGACGCGGGTTCGAATCTCGCTGTGTCAACGGAGTTTTTGTAATGTTGATTTAAATCTGTATTTTATTTTTTATTTATTTTTAAACTTAACACACTTATTGGTCCAAGTGCAACTTAGTGCTGGGACATCGGTAATTTGAAATATTCTGGATGCAGAGGGGTTTAATTAAATGCATGTAACGACAGCTCGCCGCTGGATTCAGGGTATCTCCTAGTACCAAATAAATTCTGAACTTAATGCAAAGTTTCTGGATATGGAGTTTCATTTTAAAAGCCTTTAAGTGATAAGTGTTTCTTCCAAAAGAAAGAAAAGCAATCTTTCTATACCTAACTTGTCTCTTCCAGAAAATAAAAATGATATTTCTACCACTCCAATTTCGACGCCTAAATATTCAGCAACTACCATATCCGATGTTGATATTAACTTACTTAAATCTTGCAACATTGTTGCTTTCACCGAAGCTGCCCTTATTGATGCACTTAATGTTGTAGGAACCAATGCGGCTGATGTCGATATTGTTGCCACAACCGATGCTAACGATGCTGTCTTTTACTGTTACCGCTGCACTCAATGTTGGCCAAACCCATGCTGATGATGCTGTCAATGTTGCAAATGCTCCCATCTCCAATGTTGCTGCTGCTCTTTATGATGCTGATTCCTATGCTGTTATTGCTAAGACTGCAACTGTTGCTAAGATAGCTCATGCTGCCGTTATCAATAATACTTAGCTCTGATACACTGTCTTTTTTTTTTCAGGACCCATATTTGCCAAAAGCTAAATTATGGCATTCCAGTTAAAATCATATTACGAAATTTTCTTTTAAGCATAAGCGCGAGAATGCATCATTTAAAATTTCGTTCCCTGACGCCTCATGGATAGCGTCTTAGAACCTTCATTTTGGCTTTTGCATACTATATTGCACGAGTTCATTTTCAAATCGCTTACGCCTCGATCTAGGCGGTATCCCAAAACGCCTACTGTTGTTGCATCAACATCTTTGGTTAGCGTTTCAAAAAACTAAAAACTTCTTACATTTTACACTACCAAAATGTAAAAAGTCTACTTGGTAAACTAAGCAAACTTTACGCTAGTAACAGAGCTGCAAACTCAACAAAATATGTCGTTGGTTCGGTTCACGGTTCGAACTAATGATTCGGCTTTGGGTTCGGTTCATGAACCTGGTTTTTCACATTCATGAACCGAGGTCTCGGTTTGACGGCCTTATTAGGCTAAATGAACAAGTAAGATGGCTTTAGTCGGGAGTGCCCGACTAGGAGACTAGGTGTCGTTACATACATTTAATTAAACCCCTATGTATTCATACACACCAAACCACAGCCGCTCTTAGTAAAATACAAAATTTGTTTCAATATTTGCAGGCACATTTCAGTATGTCGTAGTTGTGATTTTTCTCGTAAAATTTTCACAAAATAGGAAACTACGATATACTTGTTCAAATGTTGGTTGCAGTTGATCTGCGAAAGCTTTTTTAGAGTGTGCATGCCAAATACCAACTTTCCCCAATATATTAAATATTGGTGGCTCAAGCTCTTATACTTTCTGAGATATGCTCAAAAAACCGGGTCAAAAAACCAATAAACACTGATCATAAGAAAACGGGGCAAGTTATCGATCATTTTAAATAAACTTGATCTGCGTATAGTATATACGAATCTAAAAAGTCCAAGTTCAGCTTTCTAGTCTATGAAATTGACGCGTTCATACAGACGGACAAGGCTTTATCGCCTCTGCTAGTGACGCTGATCAAGAATATATATACTTTATGGGGTAGGAGATGCTTCCATCTGCCTGTTAAATATGTTTGCACAAAACCATTATATCTTTTTTTTACCTATTTTCAAAGGGTGCTATTTTAAGTGTTAACACAATCGTCTCTGACTATGATGACTCTTTGTACCAAACTCCTTCATCACAGCATGACTTCATTGATTCATTACTTGATATGTCACTGTTTCAGATAAACCATGTCCTAAATATTTTAAATCGCCTATTAGATCTGGCTTTTGCAATATAGTTGCACAGCTCTCCGTTCCTGAGAATGTATATCACCACCCTTACAAATTGACCTTGTGCTTGATAATGTCTTATGCGTTGACAAACCTTTAAAGCTATTAAGATCTCGTCGTTTTCGTAAAACCTTTTTCAGTCGGATAAATAAGTTTTTATAAAATACGGATTGGGAATTATGCTCTAATATCAACGATTGATTCTTTCCGCAATATTTTGGAGTCTTCTCTTGATAAATGCTAAGGTTTGCGTACTGAGGGCCCTCCCGCCTCTACCCGCTCACCATGACTTACAAGGAAACTTACAAATAGAAGATCAAAAAATTTCAAAGGAACGTTGCATAGCTTTTTAAAATTTTCTGGGGCTCGTGCAAACCTTGCTTTTCTTAATAATTCTATCAGAATTAGCTGGCTCGCTAAAAGCATGATTTTCAAAAGAATCCGAAGCAATTCTATCCTTTTGTGAATTCTAAACGTAGAACGTCATCTTTTTCACCTTGCTTGTCCTTTAATAATGTTACTCTTGACAAGGATTATGGAATAGCAGACCTTTTTGCAACCTTTTTCAAGATTTTTACTCTTGTCATCAGCAAAATTTGATATATTCCTACAATATATGCAGCTCTAGTTATATTTTTTCTCCGATTTTTAAGAGTGAAATATATGGCAAATATGGCAAAATTTGATGTGGCAGACTGTGGCAAACGGCGTACCACATGAAAATGTGGTAAACAATGACATAGCATGTGGCACTTTACTCACACGATGTGGCAGTTTGTAAAATGTTAATTATGTGGCAACATAAAGTAAGATAATTTCATATGTCATTTCATTAAATACTATAGTTAGCCATCATGTTTCGTGGTGTACGTTGCACGTTGGTTGTTGTAATTGTTGCTATTTTTGTGTTAAATAAAACAAATAAAAAGGGGACAAAGTGAAGAGGGGGAAAAAGGCAAAAAAGGAAGCGTCGTCGGTTTTGGGTAAGACAGTGGATAGACAGACGTTGTGAACGCGACTTTTATGCGAAAGATTTGATTGCGGCTCTAAAGCCTCCAAAAACCGCATATTGGAAAATATTTCTAGGGCACAGGATAATTGCCATTAGTACCGTCTCCACTTTTCTTTGTCTTCATATTGTTTAACTTTGTATTGGCTGCGAAGGCCTTGCTACTTCGCATTGAGATAATTGGCAGTTATTTTGTCCTTGAAATCATTTTCCAACAAGTTTTTCCAAGCGGAATAACTAATAATTGTATTCTTATAATCGGCAAGCGCTGCATCCCACAAGACGGGCTCCGATACCACAGCCTGAATCAATTGTTGCAATTCCGTCCTAGCAATCTCGACTTTACAAGGCTTTCGCATTTTTTTTTTGAATTGGCATCCGACATTTTAAAATTAAAATACACTTCGAACAAATGAGCAAACTGAATGCCCTGAGTATTTAAGCGCCTTAATTTTCGATTAAGGTTAAATAACATATGGCATATACTACGGAGCGTTAGAACAAGCCGATCATACAAACCAAACAAAGTAAATGCAAAAACAGAAAAATACGAAGGCGGTGCGCGCTCATGTCCGATTTGGACTGGCACAGCGTTGCATCACTGAGGACACATAGTAGGGGCAATTGGCCACCGCTCTCCCGCCTCGAGGGACACCACCAGAACTGCTGTGTCTTTTTCGAATTCTCAAGCGATTGTTTGTGCATGTGTGTTTCTAAGCGCAAATTTTGACAGTGGCAATTAAAATATTGCTGTAGCTCGATGGTAGAGATGTTGCCTGGCACGCTAACAGATGCGAGTTCGAATCCCGCTGTGTCAACGTAGATTGGATATTTTCTTAATGTATTTTTTCATTTAACACACTTATTGGTTCAAGTGCAACTTAATGGGACATCGAAATATTCTGAAGCAGCAAAATTTGTATTTGGCATGCACACTCTCAAAAAGTAACTGCAACCAACATTTGAAAGATATAGTTTCCTATTTTGTGACAATTTTGAGAGAAATATCACAAATACGGCATATTTAAATTTGCCTGCAAATATTAGCAAGCGCGCAGCGCCATCATTATTATTTTTTTATATTTATTAGTATTTTATTTTACTAAGTAAAAAAAAGTTTGAATGCAGAGGGGGTTTAATTAAATGTATGTAACGACAGCTCGCCGCTGGATTCAGGGTATCTCCTAGTCGGACACTCCCGACTAGAGCCATCTTACTTGTTTTTAAGGTAATTTGTTTTGTTAAGTCTGTACTTCCGTTAAATTTTTGAGTTGTACCGTAGCTTTAAATTGTTTTTCCTAATTTGGGTCGGAGTGACGACTGGTTTTGCGTTCCTACTTTTATTTATGGCATTACTGTATGTTGTTAATGTTTTGGAAATAAATTAAAAAATAAAGTACTTATATTCTTGATAATGATCAACAGCCGTGTCGATCCGTATGTATGAACGCGACGATCTCGAAAACTATGAGAGCTAGATACTTCAACTTTTCGATTACAGACTCGTCCATGGCACGAGCAAATCGAACACAACTTCAAATTATTTAAGCCTATTTCGTGTATTTATAGCTCTTAAAGAATCTGTTGGAAAGTTTCAAGATCGGTAAGAAACAAAGAAGTTATTAAAGAAAATGTGTGGTAAAATTTGACAAATCTGAAACCTATTGACAGCAAGTACTGAATAAGAGCTAGAGTTAAAGTTTGGCTTTTTAACTTCGTGTATACCATACGCAGATCAAGTTTATTTCGAATTATCGATAAGCAGTCCAATTTTTGTTATTATCGATATTTATCGATTTTTTTACCATCTCCACTCGCCCGAAATATGAAAAAAATCACAGTACAATTCAAGTGCTACACCCTTGTGTAACAACAGATCGCATCTGGGTTCAGAGCATCACCTAGTCGGTCGCTCCCGACAAGAGCTCTCGTTCACGAAGTGAAACTAGTATATTGGGTTTGTGGAATATATAATATAATATAATATATTACTGGTCACCAGCTTTATAGATCAGTAATAAAAACTTCTTTGAAGATCGCACAAAAAATTTTTTGGTAACGCCCACTGGGGGCGTGTCAAAACGATAAAATCGATATGTTTCTCTCGGTTTTAAAGCTAGCTACATAATTTTTCTAGTGACATCCTCTAAAGAGCGCAGAAAAAATGTTTTGGATAAGCGCACTGGGGGCGTGGCAAATCCATAAAACCCATATATCTTTGCGCGGTTAAGCCGCGAAAATTCATGTCTCTCACAATTTTAGAGCTAGGTCACCAAATTTAATAAGCAGTTTTCTGATGACTTCCTCTAAATATAGAGCCGATAAATTTCGTCCAATTCCTCCCCCACAAATTACAAAAATCTATATTTTTTTAAAATAACGATAAGAATTAAGACTGTGAACGAGTATTGCGCAGTCGGTTACGCCCGATTGCCCGATTTTGATGAATGTTTTAGCAATAGATTGTTTGGTGTCTTTAGCTATGATAATCTACGAAATTAACTTAAAAAATTTAATATTTCTGTAGATTCCTATAAATTTTATAAAAACGGGGTTATCGAATATTTGAAATAAACTTGATCTGCACGAGCAATGGACGAGTCTATATCCGAAAAGTTGAAGTCTCTAGCTCGAGATCGACGCGATCATACAGACAGACGTACTGACGGACAGACAGGCGGTCATGATTAGATCGTCTCGCCTGTTGATCATAATCATAAATATATATACTTTAGGGGTCAGAGACGCTTTCTTCCATTTTCAATAAGTTCGGGATATAAAAATCGCAAGTTTTCATGCCAAATTGGCGAACTCTTAGCATATTTCCATTGAGTAATCAAATAATGAGTGTAAATTTGGATCCGAGCTTTTATTAGTTATTATTTATTGGCGGGAACGAGTTAAGGTTGTTCTGCAAAAGCAAATTCAACATGGGCAAATTTGTTGTCCGTCCGTCTGTCCGTATGAACGCAATTTTTTCCGCCGCTATTGAAGCAAGAGACTTTAAATTTGTAATATATACTCTTGTATACCCTCGTCAGATAAAGTGTTAAGGGTTTAGGGGTGCGCCCTCTGGGGGCGTGTAAATTCGATTAAATCTATATATCTAACTCACTTTTAAAGCTAGATGCTTAAAATGTATACCGACAGATTGCTGATGACCTCCTCTAAAGATTGCACCAAAACATACCACTACCGCGCACACAATGTCCAAAACTAGATATGTGCACAACATTAAGCCAATGCAACATATCAAGCGCCATATATTGCATACTTTTTGGTACTTATTATTTGGTTTCATAAGAATAGTGTTGAATAACTGTTCAATTAGTTTGTCACATGGGAAATTAAGTGGTCAGTGACCACTGGTCGGCATAAGGCGCTTCGTTGCCAGACTTTTTCGTATTCTTCGAATTTGTGCACTTGTCATAAGACTTGCGTTGAGTTTTATCAGCTAAAATTATTATTCATAATTTATTATTCTATTATATCTGTAAGTAATATGACAGATTATTGTAGGAATAAAATTTACCTATTTTCTTTTTTATCAAACAAATGATTACCTAAAAATTTCAGATAAAAACAACTTTCTTAGCATTTATATTGAATTTCGTCACACCAAAAACAACTGATCGATGGTGCTCGGGTTCAATTCGCGCTCTTGATGCAAAGGCTGGTCTTGATTCTTCTAATAATTCAAACTTTTTCCAGTTCATAACAATTTCTTAAAATTATTTTCTTTTTGCTTTCTGCTCGAATTTTTCATATAATTCTGATTAAATACTTTAACTTGAATTTAGTCACACTCGAGGTTAATTGGTTGGTGGGGTTGGTGTCTAACGTTGTTTTTATACCCTGAACCCTTTGAAAATGGGTAAAAGGCTATAATGATTTTGTGCAAATGCATGTTACAGGCAGAAGGAAGGATTCGCCCCCATATCAAAAAAGGCAAATCAAGTTCAACAGACTTGCGCTTTGGTTTGTAAATAGATTTGGATGCTCTTATTAAGCACTACAAATTTCATAACGATAAACTACTCTTAGTTAAGAAGTTATTCAAGAATTAATTTTCCATAGTGGGGCCAAGCACAACCGATGTGTAAAGTGCTCAGTTTGCTGCGTTCGTTTGTGTGTATGTGTGTGTGCCTTTGTGAATATGTGCATAAATGGCAAGAGTCTTAAATGTATGTAACAGCTCGCCGCTGGGTATATCCTAGTCGGGGACACCCATCTTATTTATACTTGTTTATTATTTTTTTTGTGCACCCATAATGCTAGGTTACATGTTTTCGTTGTTATTACACCGTGAACGAGTATTCCGCTGTTGGTTACATGCGACTGCAACGTTCTCACTTTTTTGTTTGGTCGAGGTTGGCGAGCAGAGTTAAGGATTTGAGCTACTTCCGCGGGGTTAGCAACAATATCAATAATTTCGGCTGCATTTGCTCTAGCAGGTAGAGAAACTGATCTTATGGGAGAGGGGCGCAGGGTTTAGCAACGAAGACAAAATCAAAGAAGAGTGCAGTAGCTTAAGATCATAGACAGGAGCCCACGACAAAAATTCAATCGGCGATGCATTATTGTTGTTGTTGATTACGCGAGTCGCGGCGCCAGAAGACAGAACTTTTGCCTGCCTGAGTAGCATAGTAAAAAAAATTAAATGGTCCTTAATTCGGCGCACCGACGTGACGTCATATCGGATTCTTTTCGGTATGCAAAAATTGCACACTCGCACTGATACTTCAGCTGTAACGTTGCGCGTTGAGAATAAGTTGCAACCTTCAGATATTCATACATGTTAATGGGTTGCGCCCACATATTATTATGCATTGGCTCGACAATATGTTTATTATTTTGGCGCGTCGAGGCATAATTACCCCTATATATGCAATGTTTTAACAAAACATATGTTTAATTATAGTTCCTATTGTAGTTCAACAAATATGATGTACAATTTTTCCTTCATATTGATTTAACATTTTATTTAGAAGCTTTAGGATCAGTACTTGCAGCACTAAGTAAAAGTTTAAATACCCTACTTGGGGGATTATAAAAATCGGCCGGCCTGCTGCAAGTAGAAACCAAGACCGAGAAGAAGAAGACATATGTTTGTGACTTTGCAAGGCACAGCAACAGAACATTCGCGCATAGACAATTGGGCGCTGCGTTTACATTTTGTGTTTGGAACCTTGTTGTCGCTCGCGAATTATTTTGAGTAAAAGCTCGAAATCAAAATTTCTTCTCTTTACTTTAAGCCGCAGACCTAGCGTAGGCAATAAAGGGTCAAAAGTCAGGTCAAGTAATTCTGCCGGCTTGCGACTGACGCACGCTCATAACACAATTTTCGCCTACGATCAAGACCTTCTGCATATGTACATACATACAATAAAATACATACATACAAATAAAGTATGTATGTATGTATAGCTGAAAATCCATTAAATTTGAAATCTATATTTGTTGCATCAAATAGCCAGCCAACAAACCAGGGATGGGTACACAACCTAATAAATTCTTTTATATGTACACATATGAATAATTGTGAATGCATTCTTATCCCGCGAAAATTCCTTTGCAAGCCCACCCGTTTTTAGGTACGCTCACCAACAATTATTACTAAAAAATCCCAAGTATTCATGCCAATGTGGCGAACCCTTTACATATTTCACATAGCTCACCAAAAGAAAGTTATGTCTGCTTGTCTTCCGAAAATTTAAAAATATAAATATCCGGGGCAATACTGCTTGTGCTTCAAGAATTACACAAGTACAGATACATACATACTCTGAGAGCACTCAGAGCAAACCCAAGCAATGCTCTGTAGTGTGTGCGAGCAAATTGCACAAAAATCGGCAACCTCGCTCGATCCTTGCAGTTCAAATGGCACGCTTACTCTCTTGCTGTCTGAGATTGTGAGCGAAATGAGGACCCGAACAAAGTCAAAGTCGGTGTGGGGCCTGCCACGCAAGAAATAGGCGACACAATTTTTGTTTCTAGATGTCCCATCTATATGGTATTTGCATTGAAAATGGGTATAAAGGTAAGTATAATGGTTTTGTGCAATCTCGAAGACTATTAGAGCTAGAGACTTTTCGGATATAGACTCGTCCATGGCACGCGCCATTTAAGTTAATTTCAAATGATCGATACCATACCATACCGTTTTCCTAAAATCGATAAAAATATACAACAAGCTCACATTTTTTAAGCTTATTTCGTAGATTATGAGACCCAGAGGCACAGAATTTGGGTCAATTTCTGAAAAACGGATCGCGTTTTCGATAATTTGAAATAAACTTGACGGGATCTATGCGTGTCATAGGAACACATACAGTGAATCAAAAAAGTTAAGGCACACGAAACGCTGTTGAGAAAATGTGAACTTCCTCGCCGCAAACCGTTCATTTCGCTTGTGAATAATAAAAAGAGGCTGGAGTTCACCAAACTCCAAGCAAATGAGCCGGAATCATTTTGGAACAGTGTCATATTCAGTGACGAATCGAAGTTTAACCTATTTGATTCAGACGGGGCACAGAAAACTTAGCGAAAACCAAACAAAAAACTGAACAAGAATAATATCCTCAGAACAGTGAAACACAGCGGCGGTAATGGTGTGGGGCTGTATGGCGGCATCTGGAGTGGGAAATCTAGTATTTATAGATGGAAAGATGGACAAGCACCATTATGCCAATATTTTGATAGAAAATTTGGCGACCCTAAACATACGTCGTTATTATAGTTAAAAACACCTTTACAGTCGCCAGATATGAACCCAATTGAACATATTTGGCACTTATTGGGTAAAAGAATACACAGGCACCAAATACACTCAAACACATCCCTTCAGGAGGCCATACGTACAGAATGGGTAAAAAAAACACCGACAAGGAACTTTGTTGCCAGTATGGGTAGGCGATTAGAGGCTGCTATCAAAGGCCAAAGGAGGTCCAACAAAATATCAAGTGCGTAAAAATCCGACACAAATTTAAATTTTCCATATGTCTGCCTAAACTTTTTTGATTTAATATCATGAACCTTTTTTAATTTTAAGCTATTAATCAACAAAAAAAAAATGCAATATCTTTTGTAAAACTAGTTAATAAAATGCTCCTGAATAAATTTTTTTTTAAGTTAGGTGTAAAAAAGTTATTAATAGCTAAACTTTGAAAACAGTGCTGGGCCAAAACTTTTTTGATTCGCTGTATATTCCAAATCTGTAGTTCTCAGTTCTTATGGTTTTGAGATTGTCTTGTTTATACAGACTGACAGTCAGACGGACAGAACGACATGCCGGACATGACGTAAATGCCTTCTTTTGTCTATTACATACATTCATACAAAACCATAACACCCATTTTATACTCGCTCACGGAGTGAAAAGAGCGTATTGCGTTTGTGCGATATCCTTTTTGCTGTCCGTATGGACGCCATTTTTTTCGCCGCTATTGAAGCTGGAGACTTGAAACTTGGAATATATACTCTTGAATACCGCCGTTAGTTTTAAGACCTTTCGACTATGTGCACTGGGGGCGTGGCAATTCTATTAATTAATATAACTGAATACATATATCCACAAATCGGCCTTATTTAGAAACCAAAGCGCAGCGCTTTTCCAGCCAAGCCACAATAATCATATTATACTTATACATTATTATTATTAAATGCGTATATTATTATATTATTGCTAGGGTACAAATTTTTTATTATTACACTGTGAACGAGTATTGCGCAGTCGATTACTCTTGCACAACATAAAAAAACTCGTTGGACTTAATACATTTTGTTTTTTAAACGTCGTTTTCATTCGATCGTGTTTTTGTCGCAGCATGGCATTTAATATTGTGAAACTCATAAATATTATTTCTTATTAATTTTTCGTATGATCTTTTAAATTGTAGGTACTGGCACGTTTGGTCGTGTTTGTCTCTGTCGTGACCGCATTACTGAAAAATACTGTGCCATGAAAATGTTGGCCATGACAGAAGTCATACGCCTTAAACAAATTGAGCATGTTAAAAACGAACGAAATATTTTGCGAGAAATACGACATCCTTTTGTAATAAGCTTGTAAGTACTAGTATTTCTAAGGTTATATTTGTTGGTACCTCTCTTTATCCAGACAACATATTTGTATACACTCTGCCTGTTAATAAATTAATAAATTAACAACTATTAACCAATAAAAGGACGACAGCTGAGTCAATTTAAACATGTCTGTCTGTCTCTTCGTCTGTATGAAACTCAAACAGATAGACACTTTAAATTTTCGACTTTAGCTTCTCCTAATTCATACACAGACAAAAGTTTATCAGTTTTTTACTCTGAACCAAATTAAAATGGGTAAAAAGGGTATAATGGTTTTTTTATGCCAAAGTATGTAACAGGCAAAAGGAGGCATCTCCGACCCCATAAAGTTTATATATTCTTTGTCAGGTGAAATAGCCGAGTCGACCGTCTGACCGTCTTTACGTCCTTATGTATGATCGCGTCGATTTCAGAGACTACAAGAGCAAGAGAGCTGATCTTTTTAAGTTCGTGTATACCATACGAAAAAGATGTTTATTTCAAACGATCGATAACTCGCTTCGTTTTGTTATTTTCAGCGTTTATCGATTTTTTGACCCGGTTTTATCTCAGAAACTATAACAGCTAGAACCACCAAATTGGTTGATCGTGCAGATCAACGCCTCCCATTCCCAAGTAATATTATCAATTTTGGCAAAGTCCAAAGCACTAGGTATTTTTAAGCTTTGAGCCATAAAAGGTTGATGCTTTGATGCCTTAATATGGCATTTCAATGACGCGAATATTCTGGAAAAATGTATACCTTTTTAGCCGCGAGTACGCCTCTATTTGAAGTCACATATTGTAATAAAAAAAACATGTTTTGAACTAAACCGATCGAAATGATCCATCTGCAGTCAAATGTACACTGATATGCTGAAAGCACAAAAATTGTGCGTGGAACTACTAAAACAAAGCCAAATTCTGATTACCGTTGTAAGTTATGTCTACTCTGCCTATATGTCCCTATTGAGCACATTGTGCATGATAAAATCCATTAAGTAATAAAATAAATTTGATGTTTCGATAGGTAAATTTGCTTGTGTTTGACTTTACG